>CM042139.1:52987615-53022615 GCA_023376005.1 Doryteuthis pealeii
AAACAAGAGAGAGATAAGAACCTGACAAACATATTTCCTCTGATCTTTTTGATAAATGAAAATATATTTGACCGGATAATTACCGATAACATGTGGGGTTTTAAATACGCCGATCAAGTAGCGGAAAACGAAGAATTTAACTCGACCGAAAAGAAATAACTCATCATGTCTCACTCACAATTCAAAGACTATCTTTGTGAGTTAGATCATAAAGAGGAAAGTTTATGAGATATTTTTAGCACAAGGGGAAAGTGCCGATCGAATTGTTTATTTGAAAGGGCTGAAAGTGTTACGAGAATTTGATCGAAGAAAAAAACATCCAAACACTTGTCTGACAAGTAGATTCTCCACCATGGTAATGCTCCTGCGCATGATGCCTTAGGAGTTCTACATAAGAAACCCAATTAGAAAATGAAACATCCACCTTATTTATTCACCAGACTGAGCCGTAATTATTTTGGGCAATTTTCAAAATTTCATCTGCCCTATAATTTATCCATAGCTGAAAGGAGAATAATTTGATGCATACCTTTTCAAAGGAAAATGGAATATCTATAAACTAGCAGGACCTGTGAATATATCACATCATGATAATTTAATTATTACAACGTTTGATATGCTCACTTAAGAGCTATTGGTAAATAGTTCAATATGTAAAAAGTATAATAATCTTGATTTAACTCTCTCTCATTCTTTTATATTTTTTTCTTTCTTTCCTTCCTTCTTTTCATCTTTTCATTATGTTGGATTGAAACAGATTAGTGTTATTGATTCCGGACGCTCATCCCCTCTCTCTATCATTCCCCTTATTTCTTTCTTTCTTATTATACTTTTCTGTGTAGCATGTCTTTTTTCTTTCTTTATAATTATTGTCACTTTTTAGCACTATGTGAAATGCAAACAACTTCGTTCAGGATTTGAACTCATGTCGCAGTATCCATTTCCTACGATGATAACCACCCGTGCCTCAATTAATATCAAGTAAGTAGAATATATGTAATAGAAATAAAAGATGACAAAATAATGATAATCTAATATTGAGACCTATCCTTGTATTCAATATCCTTTCAGTAGGCACTTAAGTGAAAAAAATGATGATAAAATAAATTACAATAAATAATGATAAGATGCAACAAAATTAAAAAAAAAAATGCCCCGAAAGAACCAATATTTGCTGGCATCTCTCACACCCAATAACACGTGACTACATTACTGAAATACAAGTCAATGTTAACACAATAAAACTGGTATAAAATGACTATAACATCCTACTAATGATACAAAGCGTTCTTTGTATTTGTTTATGATGGGTTAAAAGGGATATTTTATCTTATAACATTGACTCTAAATCAATATGGACTGAGTTAAAAAAACCCAGCTTCCGCGCCGGGATTTCCTGCATTTTTATGTTATTATCTTTTAATGCCTTTTCAAAAGAAAATGATTGAATTAGATCAATAAATAAATGGAATTATTTAGAATTATTTACGTTCCCCTTCGTTCTACGGTCTCAGATGGACACAGAAACCAAAAGAGTGTGGGATACGACTTATTAGAAGAATTGGATTCAGCACTGAAGATTTTATCAATAAAAAAACAATTGTTTTAATTTTAAAAACTACATCCAGTTGTTTTTAAAATGACTAGTCATAGTATGATGAATACACTCATATTGATCGCAATGTCTTGTCAGGGGAATGCCATTCCTTCATTCATTGTCCGTTTGTGAGCTCGTTCATGACTTTTCAATCCTGCCAAAGACTTGCATAACTTAGAACATATCTGGCACACATAACGATCGGTGTTGACTAAGTCGACAGGTGTTGTATACGCATCACTGTGAACTTTCATGGGAAGCTTGAGACCACCAGCTGTTCGGTACACTTTTATGCAGCAGGAACATAAAAAGTTCTCATGTCGGGGATCAGAGTGTGGCATGGTAGAGACAACAATTGCAGTCGAGTAGCTCTCATGTGATTTCATGTGATTAACCAAGCCTGCCTTTGGCAATCATATACTAGTCGTAGTATAATACACAATACATACATGCATGCGTACAGACATATTAGGGGACGTTGTCGTGTAACGGTTACCCTCGTAGAAAATGTAATCGGCAAAACGAGTTCAAATCCTGGTCGAGGTTACCATTGAGAAATGTATGAATACTACTATTCCCAACCCATATATTGGTAAAGAGTAAAGCAGACTGGGCTCTCTAACCTTGGTATGGCAACCGGTCTAGGAGAAGAAAAACTGAATTCAAACCAGTACTCCTCTTAGAAAATGACCTTGTGTTGCATCCTGCTCGTGGTGTGAGGTTTGGTAAACATAGACACTACACACACACACACATATATATATATACATATACGTGGGCAATTCCATGTCAAATCATCCAGAAAAAAGTAAAATTGTCATCCACCCCCTTCAATTTTACTGAAATTGTGTACAGGTGTGGACTGTGTTAAAGTTAGACATTCCTCAAAAATTAAAGGGGGTAGATGACATGTCCTGGATGATTTGACATGGAATTACCGATATATATATATATATATATATATATATATATATATATATATATAATATATATCATAATCCATTTTGCGAACCTTTTTTATAAAATATTTAATTTTCCGCTGTTGGACACATAACAACACTTTATATATATATATATATATATATATATATATATATATTATATATATATATATATATATATGTTTATAAAGTGTGTGTCAACAGCGGAAAATTAAATATTTTATAAAAAAGGTTCGCAAAATGGATTATGTTTCTTAAAAGATTTAATTTTATTTTACATTAGCAACACGTGTTCCAGATCTTCTGGTATCTTATTCAGGCTTCGATTAACTAAATAATTTTCTAAATATTTTTTAACACATAAACCACCTTCCAATAAAAATTCATAAGCTGCAAAACACATTTACATCTGCCTTAACCGGCAATAAAGCAATTACTATAAATCTCACGACTTAAATATCACTTACAATACAAATTCTAACACGACTGGTAAGTCATTTGTATATTTTCAAACATTAGTCTAGTTTAAATACCTACGCTTACAGTTATTCATGCTTAAAAATCATATCTTTATTTTTAATCTTTATTTGTATTTAAAAAAAAAAAGGGGGGAGCATACGCGAAACCTTACAATTTTACACACACACAAACACACATACACACACAACACACACACACACACACACACACCACATATATATATATATATATATATATATATATATATATATATATATATATATTCCTCTCCCTTCTTCTGCTGGGAGTGTTTACAGGTAGTTAATTTGTAACGTGTGTGTTTTTTACTCTGTTCCTTTTAATTATTTTTGAGTTTTCTGCAGGTGTATATGAGCGTGTGGGTATATATATATATATATATATATATATATATATATATATATATATATGTGTGTGTGTGTGTGTGTGTGTGTGTGTGTGTGTGTGTAGTGTGTGTGTGTGTTGTGTGTGGTTGTGTTTTTGATTTAATCAGCAGACGTTATATTATACTTAAGCTGAGAAAATCAATGATTGTTTTCATAAAGCTTCTTTCCTGTTTAGTATAATGAGTCAAAATACATACCACGTGTGTGTGTGTGTGTGTGTGTGTGTGTGTGTGAGATTAAATGTGGAATCCACGCTTCGCTAAGGTATCTGACGTTCCAGATAGAGTTTCAATTTTCAATCATACAAAAAAATGAATAAACAATAATGTTAAAAAAAGACTTCTGTATATAAATTCCCCATCCGAATAGATCCCGAGTTGTGCTATATGAAAATGAAATCTGCTACAATATATTTTCCTGTGTATGTGGACTGTTTATTTATTTTTGTTTTCGTGTTCGTTTATTTGATCACGTCTATGTATGGGGCACATATTTCTTTAAAGAAAATGAAAAAATCTAAACGCGCATTGCAAATTGCTACCCTTCATTAAAATTTAATAAAATTAGACTGTTTTTTTTAAAAATTATATATAATAAAATTCATTAAAAAATATTGCTTATATATATGCAAAAAAATGATATACACATACCAAAAGTTATTTATTAAAACTTTCTTTTTAAACTGCTTATGTAAATTAGATATCCCATGACTATAATAAACGACATTTATGTGTAGATACAGGGAGTCTATGAAGTCCTGCAACAGATTTAAAATGTAACAACAAAGATGGCAGTCTTGTTGAAATGCAATAATCAAAACGTACATAACAAAATAAAACTAGAACAGTTGAACTTACATGTAGTTTTTACTAAATGGTTATATCATTTGTACAACTCGAGTTATTAAGTTTTCAATTTTAAAACTGCTACAAGTCTTTATGAACTCCCTGTATAATACACATTGCACATTGATCATGTGCATTAACGATTTAACATAATGTAGTTAGTTTTTGATGTTTTCATTTGTGCGTAAACACGAACAGAAATTCGCATATGGGTAATTCCATGTCAAATCATCTAGAAAAAAGTAAAATTGTCACTCACCCACTTCAATGTTTCTGTATTATTTTCCCTACTACTAAATATTGGTTTATAAAAGCATTTTTGCCCGAGGAATCGAGAAATGCTATTAAAATGTCTTAAAGTCAACCAATTTTAAGTTATTGATGATTTAAAAAAGATTTTCAGAGCAAAATCAATATCCCAATGTGGCATGTATCAATTATTTTTTCTATTATTTTTTCACATATATTGAACATTATTTGTACCAAAAAGAGAGTTAGGTTTTTGCTCAGAACCGAAGCTATAACATCAGTTACAATTTTGCGAATCAGAAATCATCAATAACTTAAAATTGGTTTACTATAAGATTTTTTCATATTATTCTTGGATTTCTTGGGCAAAAATGCTTTTATAAACCAATTGTTAGAAGTAGGGAGGGTCTAGAACTCATTTTACAGACAAAAATAGGTTACAAAAAGTCGCCATTTTTCGCGACCCCTCCAAATTTGGAGAGCTAAAAATCGACATAACTCCCTTAAGTTTTAGAATTGGAAACTCAAATTTGGAAGATTGTCTAACTTTAACATAATCCACACCTGGGAAAAAATCGGAAAAATTGAAGCGGGTGGATGGCCTGGATGATTTGACATGGAATTATCCATATATTCATATTCAGATGGACCGAGAAGTCACGATCGACTGATGTCCTTTATTTCTGCCCTAACTGTTAAATTAAAGTGAATGATAATGTCTCCAGTGGTTGAGAAGGTGCTGTTATCACATGCGTTGGAATAAATGAAATAAAAAATAATTACTAAAAAATATCCTGCACTTTATCTTCATTAAATGGCTAACTACCATTTTGAATACAAGTACAAAATATCTATATATTAATACTTGTGTTCCTTAATTGTATGGCCGTTATTATTTTGCAACATCCTCTGGTTAAAAATGAAACCGTCCAAATCGTCCAAGATGAAATGAAAAATGTAAATCCTGATTATCTGGTGTTGCTTATCCACATAAATTTTATTTCTTATGAGTGTCGTCACTTCAGTTAATAATGAACCATTCAGTTTTTATTAAAGAAAGGAAAGAGAAGAAACGGGACATGCTACACAGAAAAATATAATAAGAAAGAAAGAAAGAGATTAAGCGAAGGATAGACAGATGAGGTGAGCGCACAGAAGCGATGATGCTAATCTGTTTCAATCGAATAATGAAAAGAAGGAAAGAAACAAAAAGAATGAGTGTGTGTGTGTGTGTGTGAGAGAGAGAGAGAGAGAGAGAGAGAGAGAGAGAAGAGAGAGAGAGAGAGAGAGAGAAAATAATAAAAGACAAAACTGGAGACAGCAAATATAACGTTATGGTTATGTATTATTGACAAAATACGGACATTTAAGAATAAGAATTAACAGGAAAAGATATCGAAAAGTACAAAGAGATTAAGGGAATGAGGAATGTCTCTTTGGAGAGTCATGTAGATGCGTCTGGGTCGAGCCACAGATTCGGTAGGAACTAAAGAAGAGCCTAATATTAAGCGCCAAAATCTGATGACGTAGTTGGTTTTGAATTAGTAGTTTTAAGGATTGTCTTATGTATGTAGGTATGTGTGTTCATAGGTATGGGGTTTCGACCTATGAGTTAGATTTCACTGCTAATGGTGGCCTATAAAATAACCATAATAAAGATGACAGCATTGAATTTTTATTCATAAATTGGAACCAGATGATGGAAAAACATTTCAGGAAAAATTTCTTTGGCCAAAAATTAGAAAAACATCTGATCTCAAGTGATTAATTCAGAAAAACGACTTGAATATGAAATTTGGTTTTAAAAATAAAATAAAAACATAAAAATAAAAAAGAAAGAAAAAAGTAAAAGAAATGAAAAAAGGCAAAGAAGAAAAGAAAGAGAAAGAGAAGAGAGAGAGAGAGAGAGAGAGAGAGAGAGAGAGAGAGAGAGAGAGAGAGAGAGAAAAGAAATGAAAAAAGGTAAAAGAAGACAGAAAAAGAAAATGAAAAAGAAAAGATAAAGAAGGATAAAAAGAAAAAGAAGAAAGAAAGAAAAAGAAAAAAAGAAAGATAAAGAAAAAAGAAAAAAGAAAGATAAAGAAAAGAAAAAGAGAAAGAAAGAAAGACAGAGAAAAAAAAAGAAAGAAAAGAAAAAAAAAAGGAAAAAAAAAGAGAAAGAGAAAAGAAAGAAAAAAGAAAAAGAAAAAAGAAAGAAAGAAAGAAGAAAGAGAAAGAAAAAGAAAAAGAAAAAGAAAAAGAAAAAGAAAAAGTTTTTTTTTAAGTTTTAAAAAAAAAAAGGGTTATGCGTGCTTTGTTGACCAACTGATTTGCAATAAACAACTTTACAGAAAAAGGAAACGAAAAGAGGGGTTACATTTTAATGAAAGCGGGACAAAGATGAATTAAAAGGAGACGATATGTTATGTGGGGAAAAGAAGCGTTTGCCTTTGGTGAAGGCAGAACAGATATTATACTAAACAGCATCCAGTGGTGAGGCTTTAGTTCAGACGTTGTAAGAGAGTGATTTGAATGACCCTTTTTTGACATTCTTCCCGGCCAACTTTGACCCGGAATGGTAGTACCTGTCAAGGTCAAATAGATTTGTTTGAGATAAAAGTAAAGTAAAATCGTCGGGTCGACCTAAAGACTATCCCATTTTCTCGAGTGCTAGACAAAGGAGATTGTTTTGGCGCCTGAGACGGAGCACCACACCTACCATCAGCTCTTCACTTTACCGCACAAATCCCTGTGCTACTTATACGCTGAGTTGGCGAGGGCCTGTATCGAACCAGGAATCTTGTGTTTCCTAGTCGGGCGCTTCAGCGACTGAGCTATCTTAGATTATTTTGAATTACATTAATTCATTGGTGTTGCAGGCAAGTAAAAAGTGTGTATGTATTTAAAATAATTGCGAACCTTATTTGTAAATTACACCTTAAAAAGTTAATACACCAATATACACAACCTAAAGAAAGGCCAGGTAGAACTAACTAAAACATTAAAAAAAAAAAGAACAAATAGAATACATCCAAGAGCAAATAAATAAAATCAGACATTCAGTAGAAGAAAGACAGTCGCAATTAGCATGACAAACTGTAAATGAAATTAGTGGTAGGAAAAGTACCTTTAGATCTAAATTAAAGGCAACCAGCCAAACAGATAGACTTCAGAAGAGGAAAGATATATACAGTAATTGAGTTCTGTATAAAATGACACAACAAGTGTTAACATGCCATAAACCAACCGATCAAGATTTACATGACAGGGGCATTAACACCGATCGTTCAACTTTTATTACTAGATAAAAAAAAATCTGATTGAGAAGATTTTATACTGACAATGAAATCAAATGAGAAAATAAATGTCAGGAATATAATTCATTGAAATAAATCTCAAAGAAATAATAATAATAATAATAATAATAATAATAATAATAATAATAATAATAATAATAACAACAACATATGAATTTTAATTTATATATAACGTTGTTTTGCTTGAAATATGACATAGCATATCGGTAAATATTCATTGCACGCACCTAGCGAGCCGAGAAATATGATTAGCACGGAGTAAGGTTATTTTCATATTAATTTCTCACTTAATAGATGTTTTCGTGTCCTCTGTTGTCCACTCAACCAGATTTATTTTAGTTACATGAAATGACAAAAACAATACAACGCTTCTTGTTAATTTGAAAGGTGGTGGATAGCTGTAGTTGCATAGAAACACGACGTGTAACGGTGGCTCGACAGGCAAAATAACGGTACGGGAGTCTGAATGGTGAAGAAATTGTTTTATTCACAAATAGTGTTCAAATAACACTCCTGAATACTTCAACGTGAAACTACAAATTACAAACAAATATGAACAATTTCTATAATACTTTTCATACACGAAAACAAAATTTGAATAAATAGAGAGAATTTCACATGTAAATGCTTACCTCTTTTTGTCTCAAATTTGTCTGCTTACGCAAATCGTAGTTACCGCTATATTAACACGTGGCTATCTAAAGGCAGTGTTAAACGGTGAATATACCCCCACAATAAGACACCCGTTAACAAAGCAAGGGAGACGGCTCGCACTCATTTACATGGGGGTCAAAATTTCGCGTCTTTCTAACAATTAGTTTTATAATTATTGTAATATTTCTTATTTTGATCCTGTTCCCTACGATTTGAAAAATTTGGGCATATGCAAAGATGTGCCGCCCACTTGAGACACGTCCTACTTATCTTACGGTTCCAAATTTTACATTGTGAGGCCTATTGCTAACACGCTGACTTAATGTAAATAAAAATATAACCCATTCATGACCGTATATGAAATTAACCTACAAAGGGAGGTAACATTAACATTTTAGCGAAGAAAATAATATAATAATGTTGGTAGAATTTATGAAACGTTATTTTAATTCTTTTCAAAATTGAAAAACGTATTTACACTTTGTCTTTTACTAATCTACGGATTATAAACGGCTGTAATTTACCTTGCTTTTTTATTATGCTTTTCAATCGCGTATACGGACTGTTTTAGCTTATAGACACTATTTGGTAAAATTGCCAACGTATAATTCTTTGCATTTAAATATTGAATTTTACAAGTTTTTCCCGATATTCTGTTTAACAAAAATGGTTAACAAATGTGCTGCATTTGGCTGTACAAGTGGTTATCATACTGATAGTGAAAATCCGATGTTCTGGAGAAATTGATCAAATTTGTTAACCGTAATGACTGGTTTCCTACGAAGAATTCAGTTCTTTGTATCAAACATTTTGAAGAAAAATTTATTTTGAAAGGAATGCGAAACAAATCTAATTGGGATTTACATCCAATTCCTACAATGCGTTCAGAAAAAAAAAGAAAGAAAACCGTCTCTTTTGCCGAATATAAAAGAATTAAGAAAGCCTCCGAAACTCCGACGTATTCATTAACCAGATAAAATACAAGATTTTCTTTAAACTGACATGATAAAAGATTTTAATCAATTGGAAGAAGACAAGTTTTGTCTTAAAGGTTTTGAATTTAGAAAAAATGGAAGATTATATTCTAATTTATAGAATAGTCTTTGACACTGAAATACATTTTTCATCTATAAAAGAATGTATTCGCATTGATTGAATTCTTCACGTTAAACTCCAGTGGATGGAAACCCGATACCATTACCACTGTGGTTTATACATGGACACAATGCTAAATTTACCAGATTTAGCATGTTAGAAAATTTTCCAAATTACATAAAAATGTAGTGGAAGAACACCCATACTCAATATTAAAAGAATTCCAAAAAGACAACATTTCAAACGAAGTGGTCGTCCTTCAGTTTCTGTGGAGATAATACGTCATACCTTACTACTACGCTATACATTTAAAAAAGCATACAAATTACTTCTGGAGAAGTTTCCATTACCATATTTTTCTTTATTGGTGAAAATTCTAAGTGTTGACATTGAATCAATTACAGATGCAAAATTGCTCCTGGAAAAAGGTCATCTTTATCAGGACTGTGTTTTAATGGTAGATAAAATGTACCTTCAAAAAGGAACACAATTTCATAGTGGGGAGTACGTTGGTGCAAATATGGATGATGGACTTTATATAATATTTATGATTACTGGTCTAAAAATATAGTACCATTGGTCGTTAAAGCCTGCCCTGAAGTAGCAGTTAATGGTGAGTGGCTTTCGCAAGAAATTCTGAAATGTGTTATTCAAGTTTTCAATGTTGGATTTTTTTATTAGGGCTGTTGTTGCAGACAATCATTCAGCCAATGATTTAACATTTTACTCGATAAGTTTAAGAGGGATAAAACGTACTACATAACTATTGCCAATTCTCCTAAAAATATATTTCTGCTTTTTGACTAAAAATATTCGGAATTGTTTACTGAGCAGAAAGAAGTGTGTATTTCCTGCTTTTATATTTGAAATAACAAATATTCATATTTCTTCTGCGAATGGGTATATAGCTTGGTCTGACATATACAAAATATATGACAAGGATAACATTCTAGATGCTTACATAAGGCCTCAAAGCTAACGTTCAAAGCACTGCATACTTGTGACAATAAACAAAATATTAATTTAGTTATTGCCATTTTTCATGAAACATCTATTGCAGCTTGTGAAAGCTACTTTCCTGATCAAACTGACGTGTAAAAGGGCCTTAGATCGATATTATACGGTAGACGATAGCAAATTTTAAAAAATACACACCTAATTTTTTAATAATGTACTAAATTCACATGATGGGAAAATCGATGTTTTCAAAAAAAATATTTGATTGGGTTGAGTCTTGGGCACACATTCCAGTTTTTTGTCTATCAAAGCAAACTTTCAAAGCTTTTGTTGTAACTTTGAGAACACAGGCTATGCTTATGCACGAACTTTTAGAGGAAGGATATAAATATATTTTCACCTCCGTAGATTACAAAGTGATCCACTTGAAAATAGATTTTCTCAATATCGACAGATGAGTGGCGGTAGGTTTTTAGTGAGCCTACATCAAGTATTGAGTTCTGAAAGAATACGGACATGTCGGTCACTTTTAAGAGAAAACAAACTTTTGGGAGTAAGGCTTGAAGCCAGTTCTCAAAAATGATCACTCAATACTTCTGGATATTTTGGCCCTGCATGAATCAGAAATACATGGACTTTCTTTGTCACTAGACTGCAAAGAATACACAATTTCAGGTTATATAACAAAAAATCAATTAAATGTATTCAATGTGAAATGTGTTCCTCGGTTATGGTAGGCAATGATAGGGATAATTCAGTTTAATTTCTCGAGGAGGCATTACGATTCCATCTAGCCAAATGGCATAATTTGTTAGCGCTTGTTTTGCTATACTTGATTATGCAGATTGATTAATTGCAAAACATAATGAATGAACAATAAGAGAGTCAGCTGAAATAATTTTGGAAACTTATTCTCCAAGATATATTTTTACGTGTGAACAATACAGTGAAAAAGGATTTAAATTTGCATAAAAATTTGTTGTAAATATATTCTACAACAAAAAACAAAAGTTTGCATGGATGAAAATCGAAAACATGCAGTAAAATGCTTTAAAAAATACAAAGGTCAAAAGAAAATTGATTTATGAAGAGATTATTGGTAAGTTTCTTTTTACGATTATTTGTTTTGTATTACTGCATAATTCTTTGATAACTATTTTTTCTGTTTATTTACAATCTTTTAATATTACATTGCTGATGAAAAAGAAGAAACAAAAAACAACCAGTTTGTGTATTTCTATATTTTGAACGTGTTAGCAAATGTAATGCATTTGTAGTTTCTTACAATGTTCGAAATTATGTTTCGTATGAAGAAAAAAACTTTAACGGAAATTTTTCTAATGTTGAAACAGGCCGCCTAATGTGAATGTCACAAATGCTATCATTTGTATATTTTTCAAATAATGGAGTGTATATGAGATATAATTAAAAATATAATTAAAAATAACTAAAATATATTTGTATTTTATAATCTGGGAATTTCACAAATGCTAACACCGTGTCAAATCAGGTAGAACATTTATCAAAGAGGCTACAAGATATGAATGATTTTCAGTGTTTAGGAAAGTGTTACGTAACGAGATCATTTAAGGAGTTGTAATGTAGGCTGTAATAGTCATTAGTAATCAAAATGAATAAGTGACGTAATGGGATCTATTTAGAATATGTAAGGTCATTTAATTTCGATAAGTGACGTGGTGTCTGATTGAGGTCAGTATGTAGTTTGTATACTTATTTGGATCTGTGGTATCTGCTATTCTGGATCGAAGTTGCTGGTATTCGGCATCTGTTGTCGGGCTGGCTTCTCTCCGTTCTTCAAGTCTAGAACTACTTTGGATTTCTTGGGAGGTCTTGTCTTGTACTGCTGATAGTTATTAATAACGAATACAAGACTTTTTTTTGTTAGAGCTCATTTATTTTATCCCAAGTAAAAGACCTTTTAAAGCGTCTCCTCAAAATCTCTCAGCCAAATTCTGCGCGTGCATTCACTTCGAAAACTTCTGACAGCCTCTCTTCTCTCCCTATCTCCCTTTCACTCTCCACCTGATTGGCACTCATCGACTAATCAGAAGCAAACAGGTCAGACTTTCACACGTCATCCCCAATTCTAGTTAATTTCCACTATTTCACGACGTATAACTAAAATGTTTTTTTCCACATTTCCACATCTCATTATTTTACAAAATACCTACTATGGTTCGTCGCCTAAACTGTCCGTGATATTTCAGATGAGGTAGGAACCTGTAAATGTTCGTGCTATAATGTTTTAAAAGAAAATCAAAATAGATGATTACGTATCATTCCTTATCGGCCAAGCTCTTTTGCGAAGTATTAGATAATTCTAGTTTTCCAGCTGCCCTGTCTCTTTTGGTTTTTTCTTTCTCAAGCGATAATAAAACTTGGAATGGCGTCGAATTCCAAAGATTGAAGAGGTAGACAAATGTTTGTCTTTACCAGAGATATTATACAACGGAAAGAAAAAAATCCTTGGAGCGGTGTATTAACAGTGGAGTGTACTCTTTTGACGTAAACAACATTCATCAAGTTGTATTTGAAAAAATTATTTTAACACTTCATGTATATGTACTAAGTCAGACGAGTTGAATACTAGATCCTATGGGGATCGAAAGCGTCAAATGCGTGAATTTGATCCTTTTTTGTTATATCTTTTTTTTTTGTTATATCTTATCATATATTTTATATTATAATAATGCTCTGAATTTTCATGAAGATTTTAAGGATTAAAAACACTTTTAGGGTGAAACTTTTGATATAATCAAGATATATATCAGTAAAGTAAGTAAAGTCGTCGGGGTAGCCTAAAGTCTGTATCAGCCAGACAGCGAGGGAGTCTATCCCCTTCCAATAGCACTAGAATAAGGAGATTGTGTTTTAGCATCTGAGGTGAAGCGCCACACCTACCATTAGCTCCTTACTTTACATATCCCTGTGCTACTGAGTTGACAAGGGCAGGTATCGAACCATTAACCTTGAGGTCGCCTGCCGGACACTTTACCGACTTAGCAATATATAAATCGGGCAGTCGGATTTCGCTTCTGGTCAGAGGTACTTGTTGCGTCTAGCCACACTGAAGAGGCGTGAAACGCCGAAACACGTGTCTGTGGATGACTTATTATATGCTCCAAAAACTCGGTAGAGCTCTCTAGGGGTAATTTAAATGAACTTTCACTACTAAAGCAATGATCGTCTGTTCACAGACTTGATCTCTCTGGTGATCGTAAAATATATAAACAAACGTATGTATTTTATAGTTTAAACACCACCCATTTACGGCAGCTGTCACATGACCGAGTGTTTAAGAAATCGGACTGGCGAAAAGTCAGTCGGATTTCGTTTCTATCCAGAGGTAGTTGTTGTGTCTAGCCACACTGAAGAGACGTGAAATGCCGAAACACGTGTCTGTGGATTATATATATATATATATATATATATATATATATATATATTTATTCTTTTATTATCAAATAAACTTGTTTTGAGATTTGTATTAAAAGTATACTAAACATACGCTCAATTTGAATACCTGCCTTTATATTGTAACATAGTGCTTCAGACTTAATCTTTGAATATCTTTAAGGTTTTTAACTTTATTTCTTCTGTTAGAAAAATAAGTAAACTTCATTATCTTAATAGAAATGTAACTAACATTCTTAATAATAATTAACAGTGTTTCCTATTTAATACCATTTGTAGCCTATATTTAACAACAATGCTTCCTATTCTTTACTATTATTAGATATAATGGAAATTTTGATACACATTAATTCCGAAAGATTCTCATTCTTGAAATAAGTACACAACGGATGAGTGAATATTTATTGGCACCTCATTGATTATCGAATTGCAGTGTAAATATTCCAATAATATAGACAGAAATAATGTATGAATGTAGACGTGTTTCCAATTATAGATTCAGCCATCCTGCTAATGAGATCATTTAAAGTTTGTCCCTTTAAAATTATCAGATAGAAATAATTCCAAGTAAAAGTGTGTAATGACCAAATCAATTTTTCTGACAATGACAGGATGTGATAACTGTTTTAAATTCAGAGTTTTTCTTCTCCTAGACTGGTTGCCTAACCGAGGCTAAAGAATAAAATATGCCCTACTGTTGTAATATATTTAAGAGTCTCAAAACAATTAATTTTAGTAAATGTAACTTATGAGTGAAGAAGATAGAAAGAAAAATATTTAAAAAAAATGTTTTCAATAGAAAAATCTGGTTGGAATGTATTTTTATTGTTTTAAATTCTAGTCAACAAAATTCAAATGCTAGAGAGATATTTGGGAAATAAACAATAAGCATAAATAATGCGGTTAATTACGTCAGAAAAGAATCAGCTAACGAATGGAGGAAAGAACGATAATTATAAAAGAAGGGGCCCGGTGTTGGGGGTCAATCAGAGAGTCTGTCGGTCAGAGAGTCAGGGTCAGTTGAAGGGCAGAAGCAAGTTGCCAAGATGCGCAACACGCAATAACTGGACTTTGTCGAAAATAGCAGAGAATTATCTGCCACCTGACAAAATCCCTTATTTTTCTTTCTAATGAAACAGGTTGGTGTGGAAAAACAATTCCCTCTCACTCCCTCTCTCTCTGTTAGAGTTTACTGCTAGATACAATGTGCCGGCGAGAATTAAGATTTTGTTGACAACAGCGAAACGAATTGACTTGCGTTCGATTTTTAAAATCAAACAGAGTTACCAGGATCATACAAGGGGCTTGGACATTCGGAACACAACTTATATATTATCATTTGATCCCACAACGTTACACTATTTACCCATAGATGAGGGGACGAGGGATAAATTCATGTCTTCTCAAAGGCATTAGCGCGATATGAGACGCAAACAATCTCGTCCAGGATTTGAACTCGGTTTACTGAAAGATGCAGTTATTCTACATTTTTATTTAATAATTCACGAAATATACATTTATCCAAATTATGCAATTTTCTGGGTATGTCACTAAACTGTACCCGGTGGTTTGTCTTCAGTTCTTGAGTTTTAAGGAAGTGTTTGATTCACCCTTTTTTGCCATTATTTCCAGGTCAACTTTGACCGAAATGGTAGTACCAGTTTGGACTCCTTCTATGAGTCAAATATTTCAGTTTAAGATAATATTTAAAATGATTTTCAACTACATTATTCCATTGGCTCTAAAAGAAAGTTGATATTATAGCCAAATATGGACTGTTTCCTTGTTTAGTATTACGGTATAAAGCTTGTTAGAATTCAGAATTTTTCTTCCCCTTGATTGATTGCCTAACCAAAGCTAAAGAATCGAGTCTGTCCTACTATTTACCCACAGCTGAAAGGAAATGAGTGGAACATATGGATCTATGGTTTTTTTCTCAGGGGAATTGGTGCAAAGGGAAATGTAAACAGCCTCGCCAGGATTTGAACTCGGATCACCGATTGCATTTCCAACGATGATAGCCGCTACGCTAACCACGCCTCTAAGTAATATCTTAAACGGAGATAATTATTTTAATTAAATGTAAAACAATAAGTTACTATGCTATTATTATAGGTGATTAATTTTTTTTAGCATAGCAAAGACATTGATAATGGTTACATGCAAAATACTCCAAGGTCGACGGGGTGATCATGTTGCTTTTTGTTGAAACGTGTATCGTTAATTTATCTTGTACGGCTCACGCGCACATATCGACTTGTTACAGCTGTTGGACAATCGAAATAAGCTGTACCAGATAGGAAAGAAAGATGTATTACATGGTGTCACATTAAACACATAAGTTTCCTTACAAAGGCAGTATACGAGGGTCGGCTGAAAAGTTCGTAGACTGACCAAGACAACCACATGAAATGTGACTGTTGTATAGGATTACCTACCACCCCTCTAGACCGTAAAAGAATGGTTGCCTCTATCTTATAAATTAGCTATCATACAGACAAGCGGGGAGGGTTAGTATGTATATGAACTTCTGATCGAATAAATATACTAATACCTAGTATTTGATTTTGCTTCTTATTCGCTATTGTTACATATATCCTTTCTCTTAGTGTGTGAGTAATTGGCTGCCTTTACTCACGACACAAAAATGACCAAATGAGGTTTTATTTTTCAACATAGCCCCCCCCCCCTTGCGGTCCACACACTTCTTCTGTCGGTGTTGTAGTGCTTAGATCCCATTGGTCAAAAAATGAATTTTCAGCCTATGAACTTTTCAGCCCACTCTCGTACGACATCTTACCAATGCCAGGAAAACTCAAACTATAGAAGTCCAAAAATCTGACATCTGGCATGTGTGAAGACGGCTAACCTCAGATCATTGTGTGTATTCGCCGAAAGCTACATCTGGAGACATAAAAGCCACATCTGGAGATATAAAAGCCACATCTGGAGACATAAACAGATGTGGCTGATCACTTCAAAAGCAAGAAGATGCTGGGAAGATGTCAATAACATTTCGTATTCAATACACATAATAAATTTTGTAAAAAAAGTTAACATTCCAGGAGTTATTTTTTAAAATAATTGATTTATTGATTTTAACGGCATGTCAACCCGTCTAGGGATATTTTATGCCTAGAGATTACAGAATTGCGTTAATATTATATTGTAAGTACATACTAACATTTTTGTGGAGTTGTTTTTTAAAAGTCTTTTTTTAATTTTCGAATATGCATAATAAAAAAAGAGATGGGACATTAAATACTACCCCAAGCAAAAGTCTTGAAGTAAAATAAAAACCCCCCTATAATATATTTCAGAATTGGATACCATTCAAAAATTTAAGCTTAAAGAATACCCAGGTTCAACTGATACGTTTCATCTTCGAAGACTCAACAGACAAGGATTATATCTAATCATCTTTATAATTTGAGGACAGATCAATAGACAAGGATTAAAATTGATTCTACATCTTTCTACTTCAAGACAGGATCAAATTTTATGCCACAAAGAATCTCCACTGTAAAACTGCCTTCAAATATAGCTTTAAAAAGGCTACGCGAATTGTAACAGTTCCCTTCGACTAATATATTGCCTGGGCTCATCAACGTAAGCAGCAAATATTACGAAGATCTACGAGAGCAATATGTATAAAACTGCCGGACCACTGATATAGTTCTCCTTGGCTTTAAACACGGCCTCCAGGCCACTTTGGAATCTCCTTGTTTAAATTGGTAAACGATGGCGTTATCCTTGCATTTACTTCATCTTTGGTGTTGCTGGGAGTTTTGTTTGTCTCTCATATGCGCCTTACACAGAATAATCAAGGGGATTCCAATCTGTGGAGATAGGTGGCCAAATGTGAAGGGTGATGTAATAGAATAAAATTTCTGACAGCCAACAGTGGGTTCTCCACCCTCTCGATCCAGGGCAGCACTATCACTTCCAGACACTTGATGTAGGTACCTGTGTCAAATCTGAGATCACGTGGGAAGATGAACAGACGCATTACGTCACTATCACTATTGGTCATTCCAAACACTATGACTGGGTGTTTGTTTTTTATCACTATCAGTGCATATTCTGGGGATAGAGAAAGCCAACGGTTTTTCTGTGTGTTCGCCATCTGATACTGGCAGAAATCTTTCTTATCTGAGAAAAACCGACGCATTTTCGGTTAGGGGAGAGGCTTACGTTTATTCAAAAGCTTTTCTCTTATTCTTCATGGGGTTTGATAAAAATTAACATTTTCTCATCTTGTATGAGAAATACTGAAAGTCTTCATGCACTACCGGCCCGATAAGAAACTCAGAAACTTCCATGTCCCTGGCTATGGACCTCATTGACTTTCAAGGATCATTGTCAATCATGTCATGAATCTTACGAAGAAATTTGGGATTTAAAAAAATTAGAACGATCAGAGTGAGGCCTCCGAGCTGTCGTACCTTCATAATCACCATTGGACTCATCCAACTCTTTTCAAATTCTTTGTACTGTCCTCAAATTGATATCCAAACACTGCGAACTCTTCATATGGGAGCTTCCGGTGTGAATGCGAAGCAGTACAGAATACCGTCTCCAAATTTCTGGATGAGTGAATTGCGTCATGGTGCTGCTTTCTTCACATAACGTGCTCAACTGACTCTAATTTGCTGCACTGTAGCCAAGCGCGAAATTAATAATTTGAAATGGCAACAATCTACCAATCGCGCCCTGAATTTGATGGTCATGTAATATAATGTGTTCTTTTGATTTCTTTCTGACTTTACTGACAAATATCACACCCATGATGTCGTCATGCTGTGTTCAAAATAATATAATAGATTGGATTATAGAAGAAAAAAGAAGAATAAACACACACACACACACACACACACACACACATAAACACACACACACACACACACACACACACACACACATATATATATATATATATATATATATATATATAATTTAACTAAAATATATTCAATTACCACTAATAGACAAACAACACTCTGAAAGAAATACGAGTGTAATTCAAAAACTTCTAATCCTTACGTAGAAAGTAAAAGATAGTTGGCTAAATGAAGCTCTAAACCAGTGTTTCTCAACCAGAGGCCACCTGGCTCCTTAGAAACCATATAGATTGTTGGGGGTTTAGGAAAGTAAAATGTATTTAATCGTAATAATACAATAGGATTTTTAATCATCGAATGGCTCTAGGGTGGGTGACCACCATAGTAAAATAGAAATCAAAGGAATCCAAAGGTAAAAAAGGTATGTGTACGTGTGTGTGTGTATGTGTACGTAGTGTCTGTATGTATGTATGCGTATGTGGTGTCTGTATGTGTGTGTATGTATGTGTGTGTACGTGGTGTGTGCATATGTATGTATGTGTGTGTGGCGTCTGTATGTATTATCTAATTTCCTTGAAAGTCTGCAAAAGGCACTCACGGCGGTTTTGTGCGTAGAAAGATAAACATTTTTGAAAATATGAAATTGCCTTAAAAATGGCAGAAGATTGGATCTTTCCTCCGCCCCAGGCAATGTCGGGACGTGTCACAAGGTCGTTTTAATGTTAATATCCCCTGAAAGAGAATCTCCCGAATGACGAGGGCCAAAATTTCCTTGTCTCATCGGCATTCTCTCTTATGGGGCGCCTCAGGTGTCGAACAGTAAACCCAACTTTTAGCTATTTTAGACAATGTGGGTAGGTGCTGCCTAGAGGGATGGACTTCTGCAACAAGGCTTTAGTAAATCTACACTCAATAAAAAGAATAAAAAATAAAATAAAACAAACGAGAAGGATAAAAAGTGGTGGAAGATAGATAAATATTAGAGCGTATCAAAATCATTTTCGTTTTTTAATCAATGGTATATATATTTACCCAGCCTCTCCCCCTTGGGCAGAATGCGACATAAGGTCTTTTTAAGTGGAATACAGCTATTTTGAATTCAGAGTTTACCTTCTTCTTCCGTTGCCTTAGCAAGTGCCCAATCTGTTCTACTATTTACCGATAGCCAGGTGGGAGTAGAGAAGACGTTAGTGCTAAATGAAACGCAAACAGCCCTATTCAGGATTTGAACTTGGTTAAGTCAATTTGGTATGACGATAACCGTTACTCCACGAGCATTTTTAAGTAACTTCATTTTTTTTAAAACTCTTTTTGTAAAACGAGAAAATCTAATTCAGATTTCTATCTTAATTTCTGTAGAGGTGAGGCCCATATAAAGGCGAGAGGTGTGCGACAAATCTAAAAATGGACAAAACAGAGGCCCTAGCAGTCATAAAGCGTCTGCGCGAGGCTTCGACCTCGTATAAAAATCGAATATTCACAAAGTTCACGATATTTAGGAAATATAAATATAGGGAGATTAAGGAGGGAGATTTATTTAGCCATGTTAGTAATAGAAACTATATTTACCCCGGTTGTTACAACCCACAATTAACAGGTGGTCTACTCTCTGTCATGGTTAACTTGCGTGTAATAGTTAAAATCGTAGGAAATGGACTCGTCGACACTAGTTCAAATCCTGGACGTGTCCGTTTGCATTTCGCATACTGCACTAATACCATTGGGAAAGGTATACACCCAACTAATCTCTTTCCAGCTATGGGTAAATAGTAGGATAGACAGGACTCTTTAACCTTGGCTAGGTAACCAGTCAAGGTGAAAGAAAATTCTAAATTCAAACCTGTTAAATCCCGATTAAGAAATTGACATCCTACTCCTACAGAGGGTTTGGTAAATATATATATATATATGCATGTGTATAACGTTTAACCTCCAAAAGCTTAAGAAATTGACCTTGTGTCACATTCTACTTGTGCAGAAGGGTTGATATATATATATATATATATATATATATATATAAGACTATATATGACTATATATATATAAGACCTATATATATATATATATATATATATATATATATTATATATATATATATATATATATGTATATATATATATATATACAGCAGTTGAAAATATACATACGAAACAAAATTAATCTGATAATACAGCTTTAAAATTAATTTAACACAATTAAATAATTTACCATATATATGCTTCGTGATTTTCAGTCAAAATTTCGGCCGTCTTTGCTTTGTGAAAATAATACAAGTTCTGAGATTTTTATAATGGGTTAAAGAGATATTGGGGAATGGCAGAGTAGCGAGGGGGCGTTGAGGCAGAAAGAAAAAGAAGGAGAGGGCAAGAAAGTCAGCGGGAGGGCATTGGGTTTCTACGAACTACCTTTTGATACCGGACACCGACACAAGTTTTTTACTTATATTATCATCTTAAAAGCAATTGGTCAAATATTAGAATAAGCAGTTGAAAATATACATACGAAACAAAATTAATCTGATAATACAGCTTTAAAATTAATTTAACACAATTAAATAATTTACCATATATATGCTTCGTGATTTTCAGTCAAAATTTCGGCGGTCTTTGCTTTGTGAAATTATTTAATTGTGTTAAATTAATTTTAAAGCTGTATTATCAGATTAATTTTGTTTCGTATGTATATTTTCAACTGCTTATTCTAATATTTGACCAATTGCTTTTAACATGATAATATAAGTAAAAAACTTGTGTTGGTGTCCGGTATCAAAAGGTAGTTCGTAGAACCCAATGCCCTCCCGCTGACTTTCTTGCCCTTTATTTCTCTCTCCCCTCTGTATATAAATAGATAAAATTAAAACCCTTCCACGCTCCACTCCTTTAAACGATAATCTAGGATGGGACATGTGGACTTATACTAAGTTAAAACTTACCTACTATATAGACTTCCCCCTATTTACCTCCCCGTCTGTCTCTCTCTCCTTCCTTCTGGAACTCTCCTTCCTTCTGGCACTCTCTCTCCTTCCTTCTGGCACTCTCTCCTTTCTTCTGGCACTCTCTCACTCCTTCCCTTACATGCCACATAGGCCTGTAAAACCAAACCATGGGTAGCAGCATGGTGGATGTGGGACACGGCGGAAGAACCTAAATAGGTCAACGGTGTGTATCACAAGATGCTGGGCGGAGGAACCCTGAATGGGTCAACGGCCAGGATCGACCAGTTCAGTGAGGTAACTACTGCTCCTCATCTCTAAGACCAGCGCCTATTGATGAGTTAACCAAACAGCTACCGATAGATATCTATGACCTAGATCCAACCAAAACCATGACTATTCACAAAGTCGAATCATACTACAACATACTCCCTGCTCACACAAAATGCAAGCGTTCTGCTGAGGCCCTAGCTCCGGCCCAGTCTTCGATATATAACCAACGAAGCTCCACTTTCACCACACATACAAAATATATCACTCCCAACGCTTACAAACAAGACATACATTACACCAAAAATACTGACTTGGCGACAATAACTAACAAGACAGATATAGAGCCCAAACCCAATACAAATTTAGTCAGATGTAAAAAAACACTCAAGATAGCAACATTCAACGTTAGAACACTAAGAAAAATAAGCCAACTCCCCGAGCTCACGGCGTCCGCAGCCGAAAAAGATATAGACATCATATGTGTGCAAGAACACAGATTTGACCATAGGGATGTAGAATTAAAATACCATGAATCTGGGAATAGGTGGACACTCGTGTCAGCATCTGCATGGAAAAATTCCGTCAATGCCAGTATAGGAGGTGTAGCAATGCTACTCAGTCCTCGGGCACTAAAATCCCTTAATAGCATAGAAAAAATCCAACCAAGAATCATGAGTGCTACGTTTAATGGCAATCCTTGCATGACTGTAGTATCGTGCTACAGCCCCACAAATGCCAGCAAAGAAACAGATATAGAAACATTCTACAATGGATTATCCTCGCTATGCAGACACCTCCCCAAACATAATATACTGATCATTGGGGGAGACATGACTGCACAGATAGGAAAAACTGAAAACAATAGATTCAGCTTACACAACACCTCAAACAGAAACGGCGATCTCCTAGCCGAGTTCTCCCTTGAGAACAGACTCGTTTGCTTAAACACTAAATTCCAAAAACGGAAGGGCAAACTATGGACATACACACATCCAAATAATACAAAAGCACAACTTGACTACATCCTAATAACCAAGAAATGGATAAATAGTGCAATGAACTGCGAGGCATACTCCTCTTTTGAAGGAGTATCCTCCGACCACAGAATAGTCACTGCGAAATTACGATTAAGCTTGCGTAGAAATAAAAGGCAAACTAGTAAATTTACACGGTACCAATGGTCAGCACTTGCCAACAGCGATATATGCAACCGCTACGCTGTCACAGTAAGAAATAAATTTGATATCCTCCAGGAGACAACTGAATGTCTCTCACCAAACGAGGAATACGAAAACTTTGTCAGTGCTCACCTAGAAGCAGCAGCTGAGTGCGTACCAACCAAACTAAGATCTAAACACACCGTCCTTGGGAGACAGAAGTAGTTAGAGAAAAAAGAAATGATATAAAAAAAGCAGCCCAACATGATAAAACAAATCCAACTAGCACCAATCTACATAGCCTTAGGAAAGCCCAGATAGAACTAACTAAAACATACAAAAAAGAACAAACAGAATATATACAAACACAAATAAATAACATCAGACAATCAGTGGAAGACAGACAGTCGCGATTAGCGTGGCAAATAGTAAATGATATTAGTGGTAGGAAAAGTACCTCTAGATCAAAGCTAAAGGCAACCAGCCAGAAAGATAGACTACAGAAATGGAAAGACCATTTCCAGAAACTACTGGGGAACCCACCTAAAATCATAGAAAATAACACCCAAAAAATCATAGATAGACAGCTAGACATAAAACTGGGAGATTTTACAACAGAAGAACTCGACGAAGTCTTAAAGAAATAAAAGGTAGAAAAGCAGCAGGTCTCGATGAAATACCCCCAGAGGTATGGAAGACCAGAAAGTTCAATGACATACTGCTTAGGCTATGCAATGCTGTATATAGACAAAATAGAATAGATAAATGGACGAAAGGATGCATCCTCCCATTTCCAAAAAAGGGAGACCTGGGAATCGCTAAAAATTACAGAGGCATAACTCTTAATGCTATTGCAGCTAAGATATATAATGCCCTTCTTCTAAACCGCATCCAACCCGAAATCGAGAAAATCCTTAGGAAAAACCAAAACGGTTTCCGCATAAATAGATCCACAACCTCACAAATCCTAACTATACGACGAATTATAGAAGGGGTTCGAGCAAAAAATCTGGAGGCAACGCTACTATTCGTAGATTTCTCTAAGGCATTTGATTCCATACACAGAGGGAAAATGGAACAAATACTACTAGCGTATGGTCTCCCCAAAGAAACTGTTGCCGCCATAATGATGCTCTACAAAGACACTAAAGCGATGGTACGCTCGCCTGATGGAGACACAGATTTCTTTGACATTGCCACTGGGGTCCTACAGGGAGATGCTTTGGCTCCATATATATTCATTATTTGTCTAGACTATGTACTCCGAACTTCATTAGATACCATAAAAGAAAAAGGTTTCACACTAAAAAAGGCAAGAAGCAGGCGATACCCAGCACAAACTGTCACAGATGTAGACTATGCTGACGACCTCGCATTTCTTGCAGATACACCGACACAAGCTGAGGCACTACTACACAGCCTGGAAGAGGCAGCAAAAAATGTCGGCCTCTATGTGAACTCTGATAAAACCGAGTTCATGAGCTTCAAAAAGCAAGGAGACATCTCCACACTAGATGGTAGGCCTCTTAAACTAGTGGGAAAATTCACATACCTAGGTAGTAATATCTCATCCACAGAAAGCGATGTTAACACAAGAATAGGAAAGGCATGGTTGGCCACCAATAAACTATCAGTCGTATGGAAATCCGACCTCCCTGACAAACTAAAGAGACGATTCTTCCAGGCTGTGGTCATATCGGTACTGCAGTATGGCTGTACCACCTGGACCCTAACGAAGCGCCTTGAGAATAAGCTAGATGGGAGCTGAACAAGAATGCTGCGAGCAGTCCTGAATAAGTCGTGGAAACAGCACCCAACCAAGAAGCAGCTGTATGACCACCTGCCTCCCATATCACAAACCATACGAGTAAGGAGGGCTAGACATGCGGGGCACTGCTGGAGAAGTAGGGATGAGCTCGTAAGCGACGTGTTACTGTGGAGGCCAACACATGGACATGCTAACGTGGGCCGCCCAGCCAGAACCTACATTGACCAACTATGTAGGGATGCTGGATGCTGCGCGGAGGAGCTCCCAGAATCGATGAGTGATAGTTGGCGAGAGACCGTCATGGATATCCGTGCAAATTGCGCGACATGATGATGATGATATATATATATATATATATATATATATATATATATATATATATATATATATATAGGGTAGATGTTGAAAATAGGAACATATGGACTGATTTTTCTGTATTAATTTGTAGATTAATCTATTCATATATCACTAACTCTTACTCTATCTCTTTCTCATCTCTCTCTCTCTCTCTCTCTCTCTCTCTCTCTCTCTCTATATATATATATATATATATATTATATATAATATATATAATATATATTTCTGTATGTGCCAGAAACACTTTCTAATTTTAAATTGTCTTAGTGTCTACATTATGTCATAGTTAACTTGTGTGTGAACAAAGACTGTCCTTTGTGCGCCCTTGAGTAATCATCGTTCGTTGCCAACAAATGGCTGAACCCGTCGTTTCTTTTTTTCTTTCTTTACTTTTATCCAAACGAGATTCAGGATTAATTGAACAAGAGGCCGATACGAAAACGCATTAAAAGGGCTAAAAATAAATCCAATTCACGTGACAAATGTCACAATTGCGTCGACCCATTCTGACTCCGCCCACTTGGTGCCGAGTGGGAGTTGCTAGCGAAGAGTTGGGATCTACGGAACCAGAATCACCTTTTTACCGGAGACAAAAACACAACTTAATAAAATGTGCGGATACTACACTCATGCCAGGTGATTGATTGGTTTGTTTGAACGGCATGTCAACACGTCTAGGGTTATTTTGTGCCTAGAGGTTAGGGAATTGCGTTCATTGTACATTCATATTTACAATATTTGTGTAGTTGTTTCTTTAGAGTTTTCTTTACATGTTTCTATTGAATATGAATATTTTTTAAATACAAGTGTGTGCTAAAACGTTCATAAGCTGAGAAATTGCTGTTACATAATTGATATGTAGCCTAGTAGTTATGTACAGTAAGTTTATTCAAAATAACGGTTTAGTGGGAAAAAACACAGGAGAATGATTTAAACCTTTTAAAACCTGTGTTGTCCTCTTATTCGGTTCGCCACAGCAAGCCATGTGAAAGTAGCTTGGAAAATCAGATTTGGCTGAGTGCTGGGATGAGTAAGAAATATAGTGTCCTTCATCCCAATAGCCAAGTTCTGCTCTTGTTTGACGTGATCTGGGATATTTATGAAATAAAATATGAGTTTAAAAAACAAAAGAAAAGAAAAAAGAAAGTCTTGTGTTGTTAATTAAAAACAAAAGTAACACCACAGGATGTTCCAAAATCAAGCTAGGAAGAACCCCAAATCCAGATGAAACCAGCTTAGAACCAGCTAAGATCCAAGATAGAAAATGACAGAGAATCGACAGATAGCAGCGACTCCGAGACGATAAAAGGTGAGTTTATTATACTCATCACAATCAACCATATGCGAAGATATAAGCTATACTCTACAAGATAAGCATAAAAAATTAATAGGATTACGTCATACTTATCATAAATGACTTTTTCTAACCAGTTGGATCTGCAACGCCGATGGAAGAAGTGTGTGTAACGCGAGGATGATTATGTTGAAAAATAAACCTTGGTAAGCCTATAAACTTCTTATCCAACCCTCGTAGATATATTTGACTCATAGATGGGAGCTTAAAACCCCGGGTCTGAGTTGATCTGGGAGTAATGTCAATAAAGTATTACTTTACACTCCCAAACAAAAGAAATAATAAAAAAAACAAACAAAAAGCAAGAAAAAAAAAACGAAAGTGATTTCCAGGTTTGTAATATACTTGAAGCAACTACCTGGCGTCACCTGGGGTAGAGGAGAAAAAAGTGCTATAATGGTTAGCAAACCGGTCTTGCAGATCCGTGACTACTGGATAACAAGTTTGATCATCGCTGGATGCCTCATAAAAATCCCCACGTAAAATAAACTTATGTTAATTCGGCCAGAAAAAAAAGATTGTTTTGCGCTTCCATATTGATTTATTTAACTTTGAGATTCACGGACATTTTTAAGTTGAATTTTAATGCTATTTTAATTTTTAAATATCATATTTAATATAAATATGAATATAAATGAAATCTTTATAATTTTTATACAAAAAAGCTAGACTTTGTGAATGTTTTTATATATATATTTACTTTGTCGTTGACTGTTTTATTCTCGTAATTTTCTCTGGACATACATGCATACGTACATACAGACAACTGCATTTTATATATATATATATTCTTAATATTTACTCCGTGTAAAAAAGCAACTAAAAACAACCAACCTGAAGAAAAACAACAACAAAAAACAAGAAAAAACAAGAAAAAACCTGCAAGTGATTTCCAGTTTCATAACATATTGATAAGATGAGATGTTATTTATTCCGACTTAGTGGATATTGTCTAAACTTAATTCCCAACCACTGATATTGACAATCGAATCAGAAATGAAAATATAAACACCAAGATTCCATCCGATTCTAATGACTCTTGAACAAAATCAAAATCAAACCAAATACGTTTATCTAATGGCGACTTTTTGATAAAGATGAATTATGACAAAGCAGAACATTAAACGTTTGTTGCACGCACTTAAACCTGGAGAGGAAAACACACAATTAAGAAAAACATAGAAATGTTATTTTCTTTTTTGTTTTGTTTTTCGTTTAATTTATTTAATTTTTTTTCATTTTTTCGTTCTTTGTCTTATCAACCAGAATTATTCTAAGCTCTGTAAAATAGCAACAGCAATATATTTTAGCCATGCTACAGCATGATGCACTGTTTACTTTGCTATCATGGTTTCATTCATAGCATTCATCCGTTATTATCCGAAAAATATCTGAGTTTAATTAAAGAATTACATCAACTTAGTTAAACGTAAGGTAGGGTCCTGATGAAATCATTTTGATTGAAACCAAGGTAGACCCTTAATTTTACCTCTACTAATATTATATATATATATATATATATATATATATATATATATATAATGTGTGTGTGTGTGTATCAACCAATCGGCACGAGCAGCATCAGACACAGGGTAAATTTCATGAGCGGTTTGAATTCAGACTGATTGCCGAATACAGGTTTAAGGGAACAGTCTGACCAACTATCTACCCATAGCTGGAAGGGAAATTGTTGGATGCATACATTTCCCAAGGGTATTAGTAGTATGTGAAATGCAAACAACCTCGTTCAGGATTTGAACTTGTTTCGAGTTTTGAAACCATATATATATTATATATATATATATATATATATAATATATATATATAAGCGGCTTCCAATCCTAGAAGAAATGGAATCGGCAATCTTGGACGAAGCTGGTTGCATTTCCCATCGTGCTAATGCCCTTAAGAAAGGTATGAATCAATCTGTTCTCCCCACAGCTATGGATAAATAATATCTCAGACTGGGTTCCTTGGCTTTGGATTGGCAACCAGTCTAGGAGAAGGAAAACTGAATTCAAACCAGATTTACTCCGCTTAAATATTGACCTTGTGTCACATCCAGTCCCTTGCAGATGGGCTGGGTAAATACCAACACAAAGGTGTAGGAAGTGTTCTGTAGTATGTTAGACCGATTATCGTTTGATAGGTGTCAAATCTATATATTAATAATATTGTTCCTTAATCCTCTGACCGTTATCATCTTGCAACATCCTTAGGTTAAAACTAAAACCGTCCAAATCGTTTAAGATGAAATGCAAAAATGTAAATCCTGATTATCTGGTGCCGCTTATCCAACGAATTCTTATTTCTTATAAGTGTCATCACTTCAGCTAAATAATGAGCCATTCCGTTTTTATTATAAGGAAAGTAAGGGAAGACAAAGGACATGCCTCACTGGAAAAATATAAAAAGGAAAAAAGAAAGAAAAAAAGAAAAAAGAAAGAGATAAGCGGGAAGATATATAGAGAGAACAAGCGCACGGAAGCGATAACGCTAATCTGTTTCACTCGAACATAATGAAAAGTCGAAAAGAAGGGAAGAAAGAAAAAAGAGTGAGAGAAAGGGTTAAATAAAGATTATTATACTTTTTACATATTGAAGTAATTGCAATAGCTCTCAAATAAATATGCCAAACTTTGTATCAATTAAATTATCATAGTGTTGTATATCCACAGGTCATGCCAAATTAAAGTTAATTCTAAAGGAAAGGATCAACAGGGGTTTCACTTTTCTCAAAGAAAAAGCAATATTGTACGTAAGATGTTTCAGACTATAATGGATAATATTAACTTAGGTAATGACCTGTTTCCTTTTCAAAGAATCAATTTATAACGAAGGCAGAGTCGGTTTCTAATGTTTCTTCAAACGAATCATCAAAGCTGGTTTGACCACAATGATGAAGAGATTGAGAATTTGAGAGCAGATAAAAGACAGTCGTTTTTACGGGATGGATTATGCGAGGAAGAAAGGAAGAGCAGAGTTGTTATTGAGGTGAAAGGAGCAAAGTGTTGCCTGCAGCTGAGACTGAATGAAATAAAAGAAATGAACGAATAAGACAAGGGAAATACAAGCTGCAACAGATTCCGCTCATAAAAAGCGGTTGTATAAAAACGACTTTGAAGGATATATATATTAATTTGTCTCGTCTCGGATGGCTTGTGAGATAGGGGTCAAGTGTCCGTACAGCTGCTTTCTTGTAGGATGTTGTTACAGCAGACGATGCCTTCCCTATATCGCTTTCTGTGGATGAGATATTACTACCTAACTACGTAAATTGTCCCATCGACTTTAGAGGCTTACCGTCAAGTGTGGAGATGCCTCCTTTCTTTTTAAAACACATGTATGAATTTGACCTATGTTGGTGTATTTGCAAGAAGTACCAGATCATCTGCGTAGTCCGCGTCTGCAATAGTCTCTGCGTGGTATCGACTGCTTTTTGCCTTTTTTTTTTTTTAGTGTGAGACCTTTTGAAAATAAGAATACAAATATTTTCCTTATTCTTTCCGGTTATGTTCCTTCTCTTTTGTTTGTCGGCAAATATGGCGAAGTTTGGTTTATTAAGTTGCGATTTTATAAGATCTAAATTGCAAATATCAAAGGCTCTTTTGAAATCATCATTATATCGCACTACTAGCAGGGCTATTCATGACAATCTCTTGCTAACCGTCGATATCACTCATTGTTTTAAACAATTTTCAAAACATTTTTTCTTATTTAATCCAGATGGGACCCTAATTGGTACTACCACTCCCACAAAAGAATCACTACTGCATCGCTCGCTCAAACCGCTACCATTCCTACAACCTCCTACTACCAATTACCTCCCACTTCTAATTCCTTGCTACTACTTGTTCTCGTTAAAAACTAGACACGAAACCATACCATCGTTTCCTACCTGATGATGGCAAACTGTATTGCCGAAAGCGCTCGTTTTGAAACATTTGGTGGACTGTTACACCAGTTACACCCCGAAACCAAAAAGATGGCTCGAAAATTAGAAAGGATCAACCAAAAACTTGTCCGACAAGAATTGTCTGTACAGTTCAACAAAACTTGTATATATATATATATGGGGGTGTTATTCATTCTTCCCGGGTATTCATTCTTTTTAAAAAGTTTAAACTCAATTTTTTAAAACCCTTTTTTACAAGTCGCTTTTTGCTATTTAATCCAGATGGGACCCTAACAGGTACTACCACTCCAAGTCAGAGTAAATACTCAAACCCCAATACATATGTATAGCTAGTGTGTCATCTACGCAGTATCCGTGTAGAGCTGGTCAATGTAGGTATTTGCTGGACGGCCCACACTGGCGTGACCATGTGCTGGTTTCCACAGGAGAACGTCACTTATGAGTTTGTCCTTGCTTCTCTAGCAGTTTCCCAGCATGTCTTGTTCCTCTGACATGGATGGGGTGTGTGATAGGGGGCAAGTGGCTGTACAGCTAATTTCGTGTAGGGTGCTGTTTCCACGATTTGTTTAATATTGCGTTCAGCATTCTTGTGCAGCTCCCATCTAGCTTATTCTTTAGGCACTTCGTTATGTCCAGGTGGTGCAGCCATACATTAGCACTGATACAACAAATTCTCCCAAGCTGTATTTGTGTTAGTATTAACAGTAGTGCTTTTGCAATAATTTCCGTTAATCATCAACGTTTCCTTCTTTTCAAAACATTTTATTCATAGCTGTAACAGCAATTCAATAATAATTCGATTTTTATTAAAACATGCTGGTTATTGGAATAAAGATTTGGAAGTATTTACGAATTCTAATAGTGAATGTGAATTGGAAGATAAGGACAAGAAAGAAAAAAAAGAAAAAAATGAAAATAATTAAATAACATGTATTGGTTATCTTAAAATTTATTATTATTGTTATTGTTATTATTTACTCCTTTTGAGTTTTCACATCAGTGTTAGCAGATGGTCTTTCACTGGAGTCTGAGTGATAGCAAGTCTCCTCAGGTCTCCAGGACTCTTCTGAGTATTCTGGCAGATTGCAGCAGTGCAGTTTTCTGAATGGTTTCAATCCTTCCTCTGATATCCAAACTTTCCAAGCCCTTTTCTAATCCTTTTGGGACTGTTCCAAGTGCACCAACTACAATTGGTATAACTTTCACTTTCATATTCCATAACTTTTTCAGTTCTCTGGCAAGGTCCAGATATTTGTCAATCTTTTCATTTTCCTTTAACTTCACCCTGTGATCTGCTGGCACTGCAAAATCAACCAGTTGACAAGTTCTTTCTTTTTTGTTAATCAACACTAGGTCTGGCCTTCTTGCTGGGATAAGGTGATCCGTTTTAATTTCAAAGTCCCAGAGAATTTTGTGCGTTTCGTTCTCAAGAACAGATTCTGGTTTATGCATATACCATTTTGTTGTGTGGTCAAAATTTAATTTCTTGAATAATTCCCAGTGGATCACCTTCCCAACCCAGTCGTGTCTAATTATTATTATATTATTATTATTATTATTATTATTATTATTATTATTATTATTATTATTATTTCCCTCCTTTTTTTACACCAGCACAATCTGAAGATTCTAGACATTCTTAACAATGCTGCAATCACGATTCTTCCTCTGACTTCCAATTCCTCTTTTATCCAAACATGTATATTTGGTGACAGTTCCAAGAATCACCAACTACAATTGGTATTACCATTTCCCTCATTTTTCACTTTTTTTGTTGACTAGCAAGGTTCAAGTATTTAAATCTATTTCGAAAAGGAAAAATGAAGAAAGGAGAGAGAAAAGTAAAAGAGAAGAAAGGAGAGAGAAGAAGAAAAGAGGAGAAAGATGAAAGCAAAGAAAATAATGAAAAGGAAAGGGGAGAGCAAAGAAAAGAGGGAAGAGAAAAAGGGAAGAAAAAAGAGAGCGAAGGAAATTGTGCAAAGAAAAAGAGGAGAAAGAATAAAGGAGAAAAGAAAGGAGAAAGAAAGAACAGGCCAAGAAAAAGAATAAAAAGTAAAAGATCAAAGAAAAGATCCAATGGAGAAAGAAGAAAGCAAAGAAAAAAGTGCAAAGGAAAAGAGGAGAAAGATGAGTAAAGCGTGAAAAACACCGGGTCTTGCCGATTTCACCAACATCGGCCATCTAAATAGGTGATGTGAACTGGTCGGGTGAAGTAACCCACCCATGGTCGAAGTGAGGCTGGTGTGTTCTATTAATCCCAATATAAGACGACGGATTTCGTAATTCTGCATCTTTTCTATTTTAGTGTCCACGTGAATGGAGAAAGAGGAACGAATCAAAGATACGAGGAGAGTCATGTTCCTAGAGGAACGAAGAAGCCCGGTCGCCCCTTTTGTCCGTTATACATGTCTACCAGCTTTTATGGTCTCAGAGACTGAATGGTTTAAATCGCGGTAAGTATAACCCAAAGCCAAACCTTTTTAGACCTTTTTTTTCTTTCCTTTTCACCTTGTGATCCACTGGGAAGGTAACTTCCATTAGATGACAAGTTCTTTTTTGTTTGTTAATTAACACTAGCCCTGGCCTTCTGATCAATTTGTAATTCCAAATCTAGAATTATTCTCCTAGAGAATAAGACCTATGTCTTATTCCCTTGAATGCATTCTGGTTTGGGCTTATACCATTTGGTGGTATGGTTAACATTTCATTTCTTGCACGATTCCCAGTGGATCACCTTTCCCACCTACTCATTCCTAATTTGTTTTAGTTTTTTTATTATTACTAATTTTGTGCTAGTTTGCTGCATTCGCTTATTATGTGATTAACCGTTTCGTCTCTGTCAGCGCATATCCCACAATTGCTATTCCGTTGCGTTCTCTCTATTTTCGCTATGATATAATTGTTCTTTATATCATTGTTTTGTATTTATATTATAAGCGATTCAGTTTCTCTCTTCAGGTTTCCCTTTCTTAGCGATGTCCATATCTTATCATGTGCAATCTCTCAGCTTATCGCTTAAAGTATCCATATCATAGTTTTTCTTCCCATTTTTTCCTAGTTTTTGTTGTTTTTCTGTTCTCCATACACTACAATTGCTGTAATTGGCTGCTGTAAGTAAAGTAGGCAGAGTAGCCTATCACCGATATCAACCGAACAGCGAGGGCGTCTATCCCCTGTTCACTAGTGCTAGACCGGGGAGATAGTTTCAGCGTTTGAAATGGAGCACCACACCTACCATCAGCTCCCCAATTTACCACACAGATCCAAGCAGTGCTACTCGTGCGCTGAATTGGCGAGGGGGTAATGGACCTTTTGGTTCCAAGTCTTTATTTACTCTCTTTGGTGTATTTTTGGAGTCCTCAAATTGTCATATATAGGCAATCCTCAATGCTGGCAAATACTTTTCCTTCTTTTTTTCTGGATTCGTATAATCTGTCTATTGCATCTCTCAGGTGTAAGACCTTGTGTATTGTTATCGGTTTTATTGTCCTTCGGTCCATCTGTCAGAGTTCCTCCTTTGTCCATTTTAAGAGTATCCCAGAGTGTCTTATTAGAGTGACAGTTCAGGTATTTAATCCTTTGTCGAAATTTCAGCTGCAGATTCTAGTTTATCGAAGTTTTCTTGTTCTTCTGAGATATTCTTTTCTTACTTTTTCCTTCATATCTGTTTGATGGTGTTTATTTCCAATATTCCATAAACGGGGGAGAGGCCACTTGGTATTTTTCTATTGTACGAGATCTGACACGTGTTGAGGTGGGAGAGAAGAGAAGTGAGAGGTGAGAATGGGAGTGACTTTGGAAATATGCGTTTAAAGAACGAGACATGGCTATCACTCCAGGCAGTTTTGGCTTGGGAAAAATAAAAATCTCACAAGAAAAAGAAGTGTTATTTTTAAAAACTCTAAATGGCACAAGGCAAGATATCCGCCAGCACCCAAGTTGGTTTTCAGACTCCAAACATCAAGGAATTGTCAGTCAACTCAACATTACGGCCCAGCAACCGAATTCAAGCCTCGCCCCCACGTAACACAGAAGATGAGATAAGTATACAATTAATGGTTAAATCCTACTTAACGGACATAAATTCCACCATTGTATTTCACCCCCGAAAGAAAAAAAAGGAATTAACCGAATTTAATAAAATGTTCAGTGTTGATATATTAATGAATAAACAATATAATGCACTAGTTATTTTATTTGAAAACTCTTACATTTTTCAGGTCAGTTAACTTTGAACCACGTATATTTGAGGCGTAACACAGATTCACAAACATACGTGGTTTAAACTTAACTGACCTGAAAAAACGTAAAAGTTTTCAAATAAAATAACTGGTGCATTATATTGCTTATTTATTAATATAACAACACTGAAAATTTCATTAAATTCGGTTAATTCCTTGATTTTTGATACCTTTTTCTTTTGGCAGGGTGACATACGATGGTGGAATT
>CM042139.1:53027615-53032615 GCA_023376005.1 Doryteuthis pealeii
CCCCATTTGTTCTTAACAAATTCTTTACATTTCTGACTTTTAATTGTCAACCGGTGTAAATACTTGAAAAAGTACCGGTCGAAAAGGCCTTCGTATCCCCTTTATTTTATATTTTATTTCATAATAAAATATCACCTCCCCATTTTATATATGATTCCTCTACTTTTAGTAGTTTACAAATTTTCATGTACCAAACATCTATATATATATATATATATATATATATATATATATATATATAAATGGAGAATGGATATGAAAAGTGTTAGCATATAAAGGTGATCAATGCTAGAATAGTAGAGCATATTTAAAATCATGAAAAAAATATTATGGTATTAATTTTCCATTACAAATTTTCATAGAGTATTATGCAATCTTCAGACGATGAAATATTTTTCGATATTAAACATTATTGCATAATACGCATGATTAGGTAAGAAGCAGGCGATATCCCGCACTGACTATCACAGATGTAGACTACGATGATGACTTTGCACTTCTTACAGATACTCCGGCACAGGCCGAGTCACAACTGCATAGCTTGGAGAAAACAGCAAAGAATATCGGCCTCTATGTATCTCATCTACAGAAAGCGATGTTAATACACGAATAGGAAAGGCATGGTCGGACACAAACAAATTATCAGTCATATGGAAATCCGATCTCACTGACAAGTTAAAGCGACAATTCTTCCAGGCTGTGATTGTATCAGTGCTGCTGTACGGCTGCACCACTTGGACCCTAACAAGGCGTCCTGAGAATAAGCTAGATGGGAGCTGCACAAGAATGTTGCGTGCTGTCTTGAACAAATCATGGAAACAACACCCCACAAGGAAACAGATGTATGGCCACCTGCCCCCATCTCACAAACCATCCGAGTGAGACGAACGAGGCATGCTGGAAACTGCTGGAGAAGCAAGGACGAGCTCATAAGTGACGTTCTCCTGTGGAAGCCAAACATGGGCATGCTAGTGTGGGCCGCCCACCAAGGACCTACATTGACCAACTCTGCGAGGATGCTGGATGCTGCGTGGAGGACCTTCCTGGGTCAATGAATGATAGGGAGAGCTGGCGAGAGATTGTCATGGATATCCGTGCGGATTGCGTGACATGATGATGATGATGATATATATATATATATTTATACCCCCATATATATATATATATATATATATATATATATATATATATATATATATGGATAAAACTAATGCGATTGATTGATTGATTGATAGATAGATAGATATCAATCAGACAAATGACCTCAGCAATAAAAAAAACTACGATGTTAAATAGAAAGTATTTAAATGAAAACTTAGTAATTCTGTGACAAAATTGCCATCTTAAATTTTTTTTCCATGTCGACTGAAGAGGACAACTTGAGGAAACCAGAAAAAATCCTATTTATTTACCTAGAGCCTGTATTCTTCGCTTTAAAACGAGGACGGAATAGAAACGTATTGAGCTACGATCACAATGAGTTGTTTATCCTAATTAAAAAAGTATATGCTCACGAAAAATATATAACGACGGTAAAAATAATTGAAAATAAGGATTTTAAAAATGCATAGAGAGCGAATATAAAAAGGTGGGAAATATATTTTCCAATTCCCTGTCCACATGGAAGAGAAAAATATTTAACCAACCCGTTCACCACGGGTAGGATTTGACACAATGCTTTCATGTTATTGGGAGATCGATGTAACTTCATGAGTATAAGGAGTGAAAATATATTCTATGTCAAAAAGAAAATAATCAACAAGCTCTATTCAACAATATAATGGGTTTAAACTAGTTGTAAACTATTACTTAGTAAAACACACATTTTTAAAGCCAATGCAGTATAAATAAGGAACAATGATTGATTTGTTCCTCCTAATGTCCTGTTAAATCGTATAGGGTTATTTTATGCATAGATGTTCATTATGCTTATATATTTGCTGTAAAAAGTTATATGATATTAAGTATTCCTAATACTATTAATTTGCATGCAGTTCTATGTTTTCAAGGATGTCCATCTAATACTAATAATTATATAGTTTCGAGTAATTATTTCAATTAAAAAAATCGCAATTTGTTTTTACACAAATATATTATTCCAGGTAAGTAATATATTTTCCAATTCCCTGTCCTCAGGGAAGAGGAAAAATATTTACCCTACCCTTTCACCACAGGTAGAATTTGACACAAGGTCACAAGTAGGGAGCATACAACCAAGGTTCAAACTCGCTTTTCAGTAGCAATGGATCTCACTGCTCCCGTAAACTCTTTTAGTCGTGATGTTGATACTAATGTGTTTCTCAGAAAATAAGAACTACAGGCAAAATAATACCTAGCGTTATTTTTCAGGATGATTTTAATATAAGCCCTTCCAATGCAAAATATACCGTATCCCTAATCTAATTCTCAGGAACACCAATAGCAGTAAGATTGCAATACCTGCTACTCGCATGGATCTCCAAATGGGTTAAAAGGGGCCCTTTAGCCTTGGTCGGCAACCTGTTAAAGCCAAGGAAAAGTTCGACACAAAACCTCTACTGCCTTTCAACGAAAGGCTAGTGGAGTGAACTCCGAAAACAAATCAGGAGCCGGAGCCCTTAAAGGTGGAGTGATGCTGAAATCCAGTGCTACCCATCAACTCCTGTGACATTACCGTTGCCAAACCACATTGGTACCTTACCTTTCCTTTGGATCACAGCAGCAGTGGGGAGAGGGGGGATTTGATGCATGGGCAACAGCTTATCCTCCATGCAACCCCCCAGGCTATGTAGTTCAAAGAAAAACAAACTTTGACTGCTCCATCGTCTTTCGTAGACGGAAGGCTGCCAACCATTGCCTTAGTCCGCACAAGGGTTTCCAGTTTTGACAAATATTTTGATATAACCCATGTACATAAATTGGTTTATTTTTTGCTGTGATTTTATTCATGTGCATCCTAAGTATATAATTAAGTGGAATCATTACTATAACAAATAGCAGTGGCAAGAGAGTGGATACCTCTTTAGATCTTCACCTCTACTTGGATTTGTCTTTCTGCTGTTCCGGGTGTATGAGCAGTCCATTACATGCAACACTCAACTTTAGCCCTTACTTAGGCGAGACAGGCGGTCGGACAGGCCCCCTCCGATCAATCAATTGATCACGTCAAGCCCTAGCACTTATATGGTTGTCCCAACCCTATTGCTCTTATGGCAAGCACCAAAACTTGTTATCATATATGTGCTAGAAGATGGTGGCTGAGGGTCTTAGTGTCCTGGGTATGACGTTAAACACTATCTGATGGTGAAATTCCAATTCTGGGGAATGTAGAGTACCCCTTCATCACCATTACTCTCGGGTCTAATCTGACCCGGCTTTGTAGGACTCTAATATGTTTCAATCTAACATAATGAAAAAAGGAAAGAAAAAGGTGTTAGAGAGTTAAATCAAGATTATTATACTTTTTACTTATTGAACAAATCGCAGTAGCACTTAAATAAACATATCAATCGCTGTAATAATTAAATTATCATGCTGTGGTATAGCAACAGGTCCTGCTAGTTCAAAGAATAATTATGAATTCAAGAAAACTGGTTCGAAGCGGTCTTGTTTCTGAATGCAGATTCCTTTCATGTCATTTCAATGATTGATCGTTTTCAATTGTTCAAATGAATCTCGAAACAATCAACGTAATCAGCATTGGATTTTCCTTTATTCATTACTAGACGAGGCTACACGGCGTCGCCTTGGTAGAGGGGGGAATAGAAAAGTTAGTCTTGCAAATCCATTATTACTAATCACGTGTTGGATTCTTGCTGGAAGTCCCATAAAAATTCCGGCGTAAAAAACACCATATTGGGACGTCAGGATTTTTCCTAAATATAGATAAAATATTTATTATTTTTGCACAAAAAGCAAGCCCTGGTGATAGTGAATGTGTATATATATTTACTCTGTCATTAATTGTTTTATTTTCATAGTTTCCTCCGGACATACGCATAACTGCCCTTTATATATGTATAGATAGATAACAACGATTTCTAATATATGTTGATGTAAGAAGTGCATAGACCTATACGTTTTGGGGCAATTTTGGCATTGAAAATAGGGTCCTCCAATACTTCTCAACGATAGCACGATGCGGGGAATATAGGGAGGGTTTCTGGTGTTTAATACGATTCTCTATTCGTAATTTTTCGAAGTTTTCGGTCGTGAATTCATTTTCGTGATCACTTTGTAAACACTTTATATTGCCATAAGGGGATATGTCGGCTAAGTACTTTTTGGTTAGGGGGAAAAGTATCAGATTTATGCGTTAAAAACGAATAGGTTACTTTGCCGGTCCCGGTAAAATAGATTTTATAGACCTTATTTTACCGGTCCTAATAAAATAGACCACAGGCTTTTTTGCCAGCAAATATAATTGAAAAATATTTAGATATATTTTAAACTATCTAAAAGCTAAAAGATTCAAATGGTTGTTGGGATTATCTAAAAGGTAATTGCTTAAAAAGTGGTTGTCGTGCAATTATGTGATACAAACAAACTTTAAAACAATCTATCTAAAAGCTAATTTAAAAAAAATGGTATTTGACAAGAATTCATCTTGTTAGGATTAAGGTTAGGGTTACAATTTTATGTTTTAACAAATGATAGTGAAAAATGTCATTTTTCCACTTTGGAAAAAATTCATTTCCTTTTAAACATTTAGTAAAAATTAACATGTTTGATCCCAAAGTCATTAACGGTATCTATATTTTTTATTTAGAATAATTTTTTGTATCTTTATCCAAAATATAAATATAAATGAATATAAATAAACTTTTGTCTTAAATCTGTATTGCTATTTCTAATATTACTTGCATTCATAAAAATATTTACAGGGCCGGTAAAATAAGCATAAAAGTAGATTTGTCTATATTTACCAGAACCGGCAAAATAAGCATAAAAGCAGGTTTGTCTGTTTTACCGGAACAGGCCAACTAGACTCTTCCCTTAAAAAGTAACATTATAAGACATGA
>CM042139.1:53037615-53110115 GCA_023376005.1 Doryteuthis pealeii
TCATATTTCTTTGCTACATTTTCCGAGCTAACAGGCAACCTATAATATTGTTCTCAGCACTTGAATAATCTATTCTCCATGACAAAACAGAAAATGGAGTTATCAATCCCCCACCCCACCCAACTCTGTTACAATTCATGTTATTTTAACGCCGATGCCATTGTCTATTCACTCGTACATTAATGAACTGTGGTCATTATCCGGGAAAGAGACGAATCTTCATATACCTATCTTGCTATTTATCAATCTATCTATATTTGAGTGTGTGGCAAGGTATTGATGTATATAGTTAATAATAATAATAATAATAATAATAATCTTATTATAATGGAGATTGTGTGCTTTTCCGTCTGTAACCGAAACTATATTACTACTCAAGTCACAATTGCCTTAGTTATTTATATAACATTCTCAATGATTTTATTTTTATTTAAACCTCAATTATTAATAAAATGTATTTTACATTATTAATACTGTTAACCATATCTACATACAAATGACATGCAATTGTATTTATATATACAACAAAATAGGGGTTTAAGTGTGAACGGGAAGGCTAATTTGCATATTGATATTAAAAATGTGATTTTAATAAATATGTGCTTAGTATTATTGATTTCTAACTGTTTGGTTTTATTTTAATGAATATAAGCAAACATTTCTTCAATAAATCTTAAATGAAATCCGTTAACAAGAAAAAATAACTGTCATTTTATTCTTCACTTTCTCTTTTAACTAAATACTTAAATTCGAAAAAATAACAATGAAAGACGAGAGTGATGAAAGAGTAAGTTTCAGTTGTTCTATTTTTCGATTACACCTCCCTCTGTTTCAAATCTTTTTATCTGTATTCTTATTTAGTTTCATTAGTCTTTCTAATTTAATATAATATATGATTACATTAAAACTTACATACTTGCACCCGGAGGGTGCATACATTTTACTAGTAATAATAATAATAATGAAAAAGAACTGGAAACCCTGAGCCGAGATATAGGAATGGAATCTGGCATCGACAAGTGTGCCATGCACGTGATGAAGAAAGGAAAAATAAAACAGTGAAAGGAATAGAACTACTGAATGGAGAAGTCTAGTATGAAAAAGAAAAGAAAATAGAGTGGAGAACACGTTTGATCCTTTCTGGCGCCACTCCCGCAACTTGCTTGCACATACATCGGCATCAGCCGTGTAAGCCTCAATATATTTGTTGAGTTCGCGGTAATCCAGAACTGGTCGCACCTTTGACTTGTTCTGCTGCACTATTGCCATTAAAGGGATCAGACCTTTAGGAGGCCCAAGCTTTTGGTCGGGGTACGGGATCAACCAGCCATCTTTGATCCAGGCGTCAAGCTCCTGTTCGTATGCGTTCCTAACGTTCGCGGATACGGGGTACTCTGCAACGCTATTCCGTAGCTTGGTTGGCGCCTCCTTATCCGTCCATTTCCACGAGGCAGTCCAGATCTTCTGGCGTTGATTGAACTCTACCCTGAAGTCGGGCCGATCGATGTGAAGCGCGGCACACACCGGGGCACAGTTCCACCTCGTGTAATCAGGACACTGCCCAGTGCCTTGATGGCGTCATATCCGAGCAGTAGGTCGAAGCCCAGTAAACGTTTTTTCGTCACCAACACATCGACCTTAGCACATGCACCAGAGTCAGTATGAATCCTCACTGATCCTACTCCACAGCATGCTCGGGTATCACCATCTATGGTCGTTACTTTAATGCTTCTCTTCCTCCAGGTGCGGCATAGTCTTGCGCTCACTATGGTGCGAGAGCAGCCTGAATCGAGAAGCGCCGAGCTAGGCGTTTGGTCGACGAGGACTCTGATGATTGGTTGCACCTTGTTCACTTCTTGTCCGGGGAGCAGAGCGGCGTTGACATCTTGTCCCCTGACTCGTTTTCCCGGACAGATTGAGGCCATGTGTCCGACGCCGCGACATTTGAAGCAGCGTATGCGCCCACGTCTTTCGTCCGTGCTAATCTTGCACTCCTTAGCCTTCCACAACGGAAGCAATTCACTCTGACTCGATGGTCCAGCCTGGGGGGAGTTGTATGGCCACTCTGGGCCGCCTGCGCAGCCATTGCAATTGGCTGCCCTAACTCTGCCTCATCCCTGACGATAGCCCGTGCGCGCTCAAGCAAATACTCCACCGGCGTTGCCTCTATACTGGTGGACGCCCTCAACAATTGTTTCACTCGAGCCGGGAGTCCTGCCACAAATGCGTATACAAAGGTACGTTCAGGCAATCCCCCAAACAAAACCGCCAGCTTCTTCAGTGCCGCAAAGAAGACATCCACCGTCTCGCCTGCCATCAACATCCGGGTTGTGAAACGTTCATACGCAGTGCAGGGGTCCATCGCAAAGGCTTTGTATGGCGCAACCTTAATCAGCACAACATCAGCTTTTTCGTCGTCTTTTAGCTGCTGGTATACGTCCAGAGCGCCTCCCATCAGTCGCAGGGGGATGACTAGATCGACCTGCTTGACCCCACATAAGCGGCACGTCAGCTCCACTTTCTCGACCCAGTCCACCACAGATGTGGAGCCGTCGAATTCAGGAATGAGTTTAAGGTCGAACATGGCGTCCGCCATTATGTGATGATATTATACAACCTCTAAGCCGAAATAGCTTCTAGTATGAAAAAGAAAAGAAAATAGAGTGGAGAAAATAAATTCGACTTGTTGAAGAGAGGGGGGGTCAACAATGTCGTCGCCGTCACAAAATCTATAGCACAAATTCCGTCGTCGTCGCAAAACCACAAACACAAACATCTTCAGCAAGCAGCTGAAAAATCGCAACTCCTGCTGTCGTCACCCCACTTCTACTTATACATTTTTCTTTCAACATCCGGGTGTCTGCACCACACGCACGAGATTCTCGAGCCAAACCCGACCGCTGGAATCATCATAGCCATCATCCGGGCACCTGGCGCTTACATCCGGGACTGCAGCTTCTAGACTTCGGTGACAATGTTTGCATTCTGAAGGAAGCGGGTTCGATTCTACAGTCCGACATGTCAGGCAAAGCCTAGCCCGCTTCCTTCGAGAATACGGCAGGCCTTGACGCTCGCCACTCACCTCGTGTTCTCTGTCACAAGAAGAAATTGGGACACTTAGAGAAAAGGAGAATTTAAATATTTGGGAATATTGGAAGCGGACACCATCAAACAAACAGAAATGAAAGAAAAAGTAAGAAAGGAATTAGAAGAACAAAAAAGCTTCTAGAAACCAAGCACTATATCAGAAATCTCATCAATGTAATAAACACATGGACTGTCCCTCATGTAAGATACTCTAGACCATTCCTAAAATGGACAAGAGAGGAGTTCATACAATTTCCTGAGAATTGAAAAAACTGTGGAACGTGTAGGTAAAGGTCATACCAATTGTAATTGGGGCCCTTGAAACGATCACTAAGGTCTTAGAAAAGGGTCTAATAATAATAATAATAATAATAATAATGATAATAATAATAATAATAATAATAGGTTACACAATAAAAAACCTGGACATGGTTAAGAAGAGAAAACCTCGAGAAAGAAACCGAGTTATTCATAATTGCTGCTCAGAACAATACCATAAAAACTAATTATATCAAAGCAAAAATTGATAAGACAAGAAAACAGCAGATGTAGAGTGTGTGGTGACAGAGATGAGACCATAAATCATGTATTAAACGAATGCAGCAAACTAACACAGCCATAATACAAAGCTAGGCACAATTGAGTTGGAAAGGTGATCCACTGGGAATTATGCAAAATTTTGACCGTACAACAAAATAGTATATGCATAAACAAGAATCTGTTCTTGAAAATGAAACGCATAAAATTCTCTGGGACTTTGAAATAAAGACGGATCGCCTTATGCCAGTCAGAAGACCAGATCTAGTATTGATTAACAAGAAAAATAGAACTTTTCAACTGATAGATTTTGCAGTTCCCGTAGATCAAGGGATGAAGATGAAAGAAAACGAAAAGATAAACAAATACCTAGACCTTGCTAGAGAACTAAAAAAATTGTGAAATATAAGTGTAAATATGATACCAGTAGTAGTTGGGGCACTTGGAACAATCCCAACAAGCCTAGAAAAAGAGACTGGAGGAACTGGAAACCAGAGGACAAATTGAGACCATCAGGACAACAGTTTGATTGAAATCAGTTAGAATACTTAGGAGAGTCCTGGCGATCCGAGAATAATTGTTGTCACTCAAACTCCAGTGAAAGACCACCAGCGTTAGCTGGTGGAAAAAACTAATAATAATCGACACAGTGAAATTAAACGAAAGCGAAAAACTAAAACTAAATAAATACCTAGATCTTGCCAGAGAACTGAAAAAATTTGAACTTGAAATTGACAGTGATATCAGTCACAATCAGAGTCATTAAGAACAATACCTAAAAATCTGGAAAAGATAATAGGAGAAATGAAGATCCGGTGAAGAATTGAAACCGTCCAGACCACAGTAATGTTGTGATCAGCTAGAATAGTGAGAATACTCTTAGCGTCATTCAAACTTCAGTGAAGGCCACCAGATACTCCTGGCATGAAAAAAAAGACTCATATATAATAAATAGTAATACATATATTGAAAATTAACAACACAGACATTCTTCTTTATTCGACCGATTGCACCAACACTGAACTTGTGGAACCTCTTTTGTGCCATCGATATTTGGGAATTGTCAGTAGTATGTTAAAGTTTGAAAAAAGAGAAGATACATGTACCAGATAGAAACACAAATATGCTTTTATCTACGTTTGATATGTTTACTTAAGAGCTATTTCAAATTGTTCAATATATAAAAAGTATAGTAATCTTGATTTAACTATCTCTCACTGATTTTTCTTTCTTTCCTTCTTTTCATCCTTTTATTATGTTCGTACATTATTTTTCTTTATTATATTTTTTCTGTTTAGCATGTCCCTTTTCTTCCTTTTCTTTCTTTATAATAAAACAAAATGGTCCATTATTTAGCTGAGGTGACGACACTCATAAAAAATTAAAATTCGGCGAATGAGCAACACCAGATAATTAGGATTTACATTTCTACATTTCATCTTAGACAATTTGGACGGTCTAATTTTTAACCAGAGGGTGTTGGAAGAGGATAACGGTCGTAAAATTAAAGAACACGAGTATTAATATATAAATTATACACGCAAAGAAAAGGAAAGTGATATATGTATAGCTGGCATATATGACAGTTCAACGAGAGAGCGAACAATGAAACTTCAACTTATAAACTGCTCGTAATGGGGAATACATTAAAGATGTTCATAAATCATCCTCGTAATTCACATGACGCTCGCACTATCGAAAAGACAGCAATCGTTGAAAATGAATATCTTTCGAGAAAATGAATTTAATCAAATGATTAGATTAAATGAAATTTATTAATGATTAAATTAAATGAAATTATTTAATTACTATAATTACTATGAATTGTTTATCAAGTGTTTCAACGAGAGAGAGTGAACAATGAAATTTCAGCTTTTACACTAGTAAGTAAAGTAAAGTCGTCGGGGCTGCCTAAAGTCGATATCAGCCAGGCAGCGAGGGAGTCTATCCACTTTTCAATAGCACTAGACAAAGGAGATTGTTTTCTTGCATCTGAGGTAAAGCGCCACACCTACCATCAGCTCCTCACTTTACCGCACAGATCCAACGATGAGTGGGCGAGGGCCGGTATCGAGCCAGGAACCTTGCAATTCCTAGGCAAGTGCTCTACCGATTAAGCTAGACCGGCCCTTAATGAAGAATATATTAAAGGTGTTCATCGATCATCCTCTCAGTTCACAAAAAAAACTCTTGCGCTCTCAAAACGTCAGCAATACTTGGAAGTAATACTTGGAAATGCACATATTTTGAGAAAGGTACAAACCCTACCTATGAACATTAACGGATGTATGTCCAAATCAGCATAAATACGGGAGTATTATACTAAGTAGTATTATACCAGAAGCAGTGGTTTACCTTCTCCACGCCGCTGGTGAGTATTGTAATTTGTTAATGTTATAAAGATTCCATTTCATTTCCAACCTCCGTTTGGTTATTTCTCATTTAGAAACCTTTGTTAGGTTACAACAGTATCTAAACCCACTGACCTGATTCTGAGATACGAATAACAATACTGGTAGTAGAAATCAACATTGTATGACGCTATCGTCTCTACTATTTGTTATTGCAATGGGACTGAATTAAATATTAATAAAATGCAATGAAGGATACAAATTTACAAAGTCGCAAAAAGAGATAAACCACCTCATATACACTGATGATATAAAAATAAACATTGTTCATATTCAGGCGAATGTCAAGTGGGAAAGATGATCTACTTGAAATTGTGCAAGAAACTGAAGTTTGACCATAATGACAAATGTTATATGCACAAATCAAGGTATTAGCGTAATATAAAATGCAAAAGGAATGGAGAGTATCTAGAGAAGAGCACTGTTAAAATCAGTTAGAATACTTAAAAGAATTCTGGAGACATGAGTAGATTTACTGCCAATAAATCTTCAGATAAAAATAAAGAACACATTCGCAGGAAATAAAATAATAATAATTCTTGTAAAATGTCATAATTTTCATCGACCAGAGAACGAGAAAAGTGATGACAATGCACAAGGTACTACTTTCAAGAAGTGATGTGGACTAATAATACATCATAAAAAAAGAAGGAGGAAGAGTATTAGGAGGAAAAGGAGGAAGTGTAATAGATAGAAAAGAAGGAGGAAGAGTAATAGGAGGAAAAGGAGGAAGAGTAATTGATAGGAAAAGAAGGAGGAGAGAATAGATAGAGAAGAAGGAGGAAAGTAATAGATAGAAAAGAAGGAGGAGAGTAATAGGAAAAGGAGGAAGAGTAATTTGATAGGAAAAGAAGGAGGAAGAGTAATAGATAGAAAAGAAAGAGGAAGAGTAATAGATAGAAAAGAATGAGGTAGAGTAATAGATAGAAAAAAGGAGGAAGAGTAATAGGAGGAAAAGGAGGAAGAGTAATTAGATAGAAAAAAAGGAGGAAGATAATAAATAAAAAGAAGGAGGAAGAGTAATAAAGAAAAGAGGAAAAGAGTAATAGAGAAGGAGAAGAGTAATAGATAGAAAAGAGAGAGGAAGAGTAATAAGAGGAAAGGAGGAAGAGTAATAATAGAAAGGAGGAAGAGTAATAGATAGATAAGAAAGGAGGAAGAGTAATAGATAAAAAGAAGAGGAGAGTAGGAGGGAAGGAAGTGTAATAGATAGAAAGAAGGAGGAAGAGTAAAGATAGAACAGAAGGAGGAAGAGTAATAGATAGAAAAGAAGGAGGAAGAGTAATAGATAGAAAAGAAGGAAGGAAGAGTAATAGGAGGAAAGGAAGAAAGAAGTAATAGATAAGAAAGAAGGAGAAGAGTATAGGAGGAAAAGGAGGAAGAGTAATAGATAGAAAAAGGGGAAGTAATAGGAGGAAAAGGAGGAAGGTAATAGATTAGAAAAGAAGGAGGAAGAGTCTAACGAGATGAATGAAGGTCCTGATTTGGGGGACTACTATAGAAAAGAGAGGAAGAAGAAATAAGAGAGAGTAAAGGTTAAAAAAAGTGATAAACACAAAACGGTTTGTCGGGAATTTGACCGGGGCATGATCCCCGAATGGAGAATTGAAAGCCAACCAGAAGTTTCGGGTGTTGACCGGAACCGGAAGTCACGTGGTCACGAGGAACGATGATGAAGAATACCGGCCTCTTTTTGCTTTCCGAGGCGTAGGGTGCGGACGGGCCTCTCGTCCCTAGTATGGGATTACAGTAATTTAACAGTGTTCTCTCCCTCTTTCTCTCTGCCTTTCCTCCTCTTCTGAAACAACCCACGAGTCGAGCCCTAAAATAAAAGCTAAGCAGCTTGTGACGATATATTTCTCGCGTTGTACCTTTTTATCAACAAGATAACCGCCGCATACCAAATACCTTTTTAGTGTCGTGAATTTGGAGGCACGTTGACAAGACCCACTATACAACATATATCGCTATTAGAACGTTACAAAGAGTAATAGAAGGAGAAGGAGGAAGAGTAATGGATAGAAAAGAAGGAGGAAAAGTAATAGGAGGAAAAGGAGGAAGAGTAATAAATAGAAAGAAGGAGGAAAAGTAACAGGAGGAAAAAGAGTAATAGAAAAGAAGGAGGAAAGTAAATAGTAGGTGGAAGAGTAATAGATAGAAAAAGAGGGAGGAAAAGTAAATAGGAGGAAAAGGGAAGAGTAATAGAAAGTAATAGGAGGAAGTGGAAGAGTAATAGATAATAGGAGGAAAAGGAGGAAGAGTAGATAGAATAAATAATAGATAGAAAAGAAGGAGGAAAAGAAGATGGAGGAAAGTAATCAGAATAAAGAAAAGAAGAGGAAGAGTAATAGGAGGAAAAGGTGGAAAGAGTATAGATAGAAAAGAGGGAGGAAAAGTAATAGAGGAAAAGGAGGAAGAGTAATAAAAAAGAAGAGGAAGAGTAATAGGAGAAAAGGTGGAAAGAGTAATAGAAAAGAAGGAGGAAGAGTAATAGGAGGAAGTTGGAAAGAGTAATAGATAGAAAAGAAGGAGGAAAAGTAATAGAGAAAAGGAGGAAGAGTAATAGATAGAAAAGAGGGAGGAAAAGTAACAGGAGGAAAAGGTGGAAGAGTAATAGAGAAGGAGGAAGTGTAATAGGAGGAAAAGGTGGAAGAGTAATAGATAGAAAAGAGGAGGAAAAGTAATAGGAGGAAAAGGAGGAAGAGTAATAGAAAAGAAGGAGAAGAGTAATAGGAGGAAAAGGTGGAAGAGTAATAGAAAAGAAAAAGAAGAGTAATAGGAGGAAAAGGTGGAGAGTAATAGATAGAAAAGAAGGAGGAAAAGTAATAGGAGGAAAAGGAGGAGAGTAAATAGAAAAGAAAAAGGAAGAGTAATAGGAGGAAAAGGTGGAAGAGTAATAGATAGAAAAGAAGGAGGAAAAGTAATAGAGGAAAAGGTGGAAGAGTAATAGAAAAGAAAGGAGAAGAGTAATAGGAGGAAAAGGTGAAGAGTAATAGATAGAAAAGAAGGAGGAAAAGTAATAGGACGAAAAGGAGGAAGAGTAATAGAAAAGAAGAAGGAAGAGTAATAGGAGGAAAAGAAGAATGAAGATTAATAACGTTAATATTCTTGTGGCCGTTTTTAGGCTGGAGGTGAGAGCACTTTACAGTGAAGAACAAGGGATCACAACTGTAAAGTGCCCTCACTTGCAGCCTAAAAATGCCCACAAAATCGTAACAGAAAAAACAGAAATTCGACAGTAATAGCAGTCCTATTTGTAGCCCTCGGAACAATTCATACGAACAGGAAGCTGGACATCTTAGGAAGAATTGTAATCTTCAGGCCATAGCACTGCTTAAAAAGGCTAGAATACTTAGAAGAATCCTGGAGAGCAGAGGAGACTTACTCTTCTTTTGACCCAAGGGAAATCCACCACGACTGGTGTAAAAAGCTCACAAAAGACTAAAAGAATAAAGAGGAACATTTTTAATTAACATTTGTTGGTTGTATTTTACAGTATGTCAACCCTTGTTGGGTTATTTTACGCCGAAAACGTTTTGTTTGGTTCAATCTTGATGGGTACTCAATTCTTTTCAAACTCATTTTTAAACATATTTTTAAACTCATTCTAATGCATAAATAGGACCCTAACAGATACTACCACTCCGAGTCAGGGTGAACCTGGGAGTAATGGTGATGAAGGGGTACTCCACACTCACCAGAGCTCCAGAACTGGAACTTCACCACCAGATACAGTTTAACGTCATACTCAGGACAATAAGACCTTCGGCCATCGCTTTCTAACACATATATGATAAAAAGGGTTGGGTGCTTGACAATAAGATCGGGGCAATCATATAGGTACATTCTGCTCTATTTAACCCATAGATGGTACCCTAACAAGTACTACCACTCCGGGTCAGAGTGGATCTGTGAGTAATGGTGATGAAGGGGTACTCCACATTACCCAGAGCTCCAGAATTGGAACTTCCCCTTCAGATAGAGCTTAACATCATATCTAGGACACTACGATCCTTAACCACAGCGCTGATTCGAATCAGTAAACAGGTCATAAATGCGCTGTTACGACCAACTTACAGAGTGAATAATTAACAATGACCCGGATGTAGAAATGGGTATCTGTGTTCTGTTACGTCAATACTTGTTCAAAATGCTGGCACAGTCCATTTCGATGTGCTCTACTGGTTATCAGTGTAACTTAGTAGACCAGAACTATTTTAACGAATATGCAACACATGTGCACACGTGGCTGATGAAGTTTAGCGTAGCAAATATTGATAAAAAAATGTTGGACAATATGAGATGAAGTTTATTGTCATTCCTGACAGGCAGACAGATTTAATGGAGGCGACAGCAAAATAGACATTTGGCAGAAGGGAGGGGTGGCAGTAAAAGAATGAATAGGAAATTTACACACATGCACGCACACAAAAACAGACGGACAAACAGACAAACAGAGAGAATGACAGACGAAAAAAATAGACCTTTAGAGATGAGGTTAGGTTGATATAAAGATGTATAGATATATATGAACTGCGTAGGAAAGAGCAAAAGAAAGAATGATTGACAATGAGCGTAACTGATTTTATTGGCAGGTAGTTAGGTAGGTAGGTAGTAGGTAAGTAGGTAGTAGGTAGGTATATAGATCTTAACGGATTCAAATAGATAGATAGATAGATAGAGAGAGAGAGAGAGAGAGAGAGAGAGAGAGAGAGAGAGAGAGAGAGAGAGAGAGAGAGAGAGACAAACAAAGGAATAAACAAATAAACAAATATAGATAAATAGATAGAAAGATAGACCGATATGATCAAACTTGATCATGATAGGTGGAGAGAAACAGTCTGGCTTAGCTATCTATGTAGATAGATGTGAACACATTTAGATCGATAGAAAGAACAAAAGATAGATAAATATGAACAGACTGGGATATATATGTATATATATATTGATAGATAGATAGATAGATAGATAGATATGATCAGACTTAGATGGGTTGGAACAGTCTGGTCTAGCTATCTACATAGATAAAGGTGAACAAATTGAAATAGCAAGAACAAAAGATAGATAGATGTGAACACAATGGAATATATATATATATATATATATATATATATATATAGAGAGAGAGAGAGAGATAGAGAGAGAGAGAGAGAGAGAGAGAGAGAGAGAGAGAGAGAGAGAGAGAGAGGGGGGAGAGATTGATAGATAGATAGATCTCATCGGGGAATTAATAGTTTGCTACTTGTTCGCCGACTGATATTGGTCTGATTGCTTTTGATTGTCTGTTTTTTTTTAAAACTCCTCATCGAATCGAATATGAAATAAAACATCGATTTCATAAAAAAATGCCAAAAAAAAAAAAATAAGAAATAAAAAATAAAAATAAAAATACGAAGCATAGACATAGATATTCACCGTGGCGTGTCCTACTCACACGCGCCTCGAGGAGATCACCTAGATGTGCTTTTGTCTGGCAAGTGCTTATAATCCTCAATATCACTTATTGATTTCCCCTAAGATGTTTAATATTCTCTACTTGTTATGCTTGGTAGTAGAGCCAAGCAGATCCTGAAGAAGTCTATTCACGAACGATATGACCACCTCCATCGCCTCACCCCCGTCAACTATCCTCGGTATTGGCACTCCCACTACAACTTCATCCTCACCCTATTTACTTCTTGAAGACTCAATCCTTTTTTTTTTCTCGGCGCCTGCTACCGTCAGACTCAACTCAAGATTGTCTAAACAATTAATGCGACAAAGTAATATAATTACCAAGTGGATTTTTGCAATTAACGACATAAAGGATAAACAGCAGTATCACTGACAATTATGTTTGACATCGTGAAACTCAGAGTTATGGATTGTTTTAATTTTTAATGTTGTTTAATACTTGGTCTACACTTTCTTTTTCTTTTTTTTTTCAAAGGTTTGTTCATTAATTTTATTGGTTGCATTGCAGCTTTAGATTCTATATAACAGTGAGAGTACACATTCTAATTATATATATATATATAAATATACATATACACCACACACACACACACACACACACACACACACACATATATATATAATATATATATATATATATATATATATATATAAAGTTAAGGTAGCGTGTATATGGAGTCAATGGCACCTGGTTACTGACAATTTCTCGCCTATGCAACATTAAGAATTTTAGTTTGGTTTGTTTTGTTTTACGGCATATCAACCACGGTGGGTCATCTAAAGCCGACAAAGATGTGAAATAAATTCATTCTTAATGCATAATACAATTTTGTTTATAAACTCATGTTTTTCTATTTAACCCATAGATGGGACCCCAACAGGTACTAAAGAATTTTAGTGAAGATCGCATAGGTGAGAAACTATCAGTAACTAGGCGCCGTTGATTCCATATACACGCTACCTTAACTTAACTATAAATGCTTTATCAATGATATTGAGCACTGTTTAATTATAAATATGGCACCCATATTATCTATATAATACCAATATATATATATATATATATATATATATATATATATGACGATAATGATTACGCCAGATCACTCGATCCACACTTATCAATTTATAATCCGCATGTATTGATATATCTCACTAGGCTGGCAGAACATTATTTGGGAGTTTGTTTCTTACTGGGTACCCCATCTTTCTGCCATATCTAAACTAATCTCAATAAATAATTCTGTTAACTATAACATCACGCTAGATGTCCAGATAAAAAATTACCAAGTGTGAATTTTAAAACATTGGCGTAACGGTTATTGTCGTATGAAATAGACACGGTGAGTCAAGTTGGGAAAGGCATTAATTTATCTATCCTCTTCGCAGCTATAAATATATTTAGCAGATTTGGTTTTAAGACTTGGTTAGGAAACCAGTCTCTGAATTCAAACCAGCTGTACTCCGCTTAAAACTTGACCTTGTGTTCTGTCTGTAGTGGAGGCGTTGGGTAAATACGTACAAATCTATACCATAAATTAGAAATCCCTTATTGCTGATATTTAAATACGATAGTTCCAGTAATAAATGTTGAGATTATTTCCATAGAGGTGGTGTTTGATAAATAAATACAAAAAATTCAAATATACATGCGGGTTAAAAGGATCAGAAGACATTCAAGAGATCTGTCGAGACGGTTATCGTCGCAGTAAATGACTCGGCGAACCAATTTCAAATCCTGAAAGGACCTTTGTTACAATTCACTATTCCCTAATGTGACCTTAGGAAAGGCATGAATCCATATCTCCCCTCTGGCATGAGGAAATAATAGAGCTATCTGGGATTTTTAGTATCGGAAAGGCCAACAGTCTAAGAGAAGGAAAATTATGAATTCAAACAAGTTGTAGTTCACTTAAAATTTGACCTTGTGTCACATTTTGCTTGTAGCATTGCGGTTTGGTAAATGTCACTTGGAAGCGCATGATGTAGTTATTAGAGTCGAAGGAAATGGACTCGTCGACCTGATTTCGAATCCTGGATGAGGCTGTTTGCATTTCCCATAGCGCTAATACTCTTGGGATAGGCATGCATCCAACTACTCTCTTTCCAGCTATGGGTAATAGTAGGGCAGACTGAGCACTTTAACCTTGGCTTGGTAACCAATCTAGAAGGAAACCTTGTTAAACTTCGCTTAACAAATTGACCTTGTGTCACATCCTATCGGACGGAGGGGTTGGTAAATATTTATATCTCTTGGACTCTCATAAAACTTAGATAGGTGAAATTGCTGAGACATTAATATTATATCTATTTTTCTGTCAAAGATTTGCTTGTCCAAATTGGATACATTATTGATGTTTGACAATTTTAGACGGCAGAGATTATAGAATGAAATAAAGAAAAAAACTTAAAGACAAGATAATGGAGTCTTAGATGTTGTTGATGAGATCCTTTTACTGTCATAATAAATACAAAACCTTTGATTACATCCTGAGTTCAATAATAGAGGAAAAAAGAAAAAAAAAGGAAAGGAAATTACAAGTCTTGATGAAGAGATATTCAATTTCAAACTGTGATTCATAGAACAAGCGCCAAACAACTGGTTTAATAATCCATCATCATCATCATCATCATCATCATCATCATCATCATCAAGTCGTATTGACTATGTTGTATACTCAACTTTAAATTGACGCGTACTTATCTTGTATTTCTTCGATAGTTCTGGGTAGCTCTGTTATCTGCGTAAATAGTATACCTGCATACCCATGGCTGCACACAGGTATACTTATCTTTTTCGCTTGGATACTTAGCTTCTATTTCTTCTATCTTGCTATCTTCCATCTTAGCTTGGGCTGAATCTCTCTATCTCTGACTGACCTGGTCTGGTAGACTTAGCTGGATATTCTGCTATTCTGGACCTGATCTGGGACGTCTTGTGTTGCTATTTTGTTCTTAATTAACGACTTTCCTTATGTTTCGATGTCATACTTTATTTTTCTTATAAATCCCAGCCCAACAAACACGTGAATTTGGATATTTGGACGAAAGACTCCATGGCGGTCTGTCTCGTCCAGTCATCAGCTAAACTCTTTCCTAAACACTTTTCCCATGGCCCGCGTTGGTGAACCGGAGGATAGGTCAAAACAGGGTTACACCGTGTCACTCATACTCCCTTTATCTTTCCACTAACAGTTATTATAAAATCTACGTTACACTTACTGTACATAATTAATAGGTTGCCTATCAGTTATGTAACAACTAAACGGATTCCCCTGACTCTATCTCGCCATCCATTCCTATCGACCAGATGACCCCTTGGCTTTTATAATAAGCAATGTACAACCATAGTAAAATGAAAACAAGGGGGGTGGTTGCTTTATTCCTTCCAGCGTTCATATACTAGATCTGTCGAGAACATATCCAGCTATTTCGAATAACCAAAGGACCAGTCGCACAGCCTTAATGAAACGTGGAACACAATCACAGAGTACCTTATTGCACATACATATGTAGGTGCGCTAAGGGTAATGGTTATCGTCGCAAGACACAAAATTGGCGAACCAATTTCAAATCCTTGAAGAGGCTGTTTGCGTTTCACTTCGCGCTAATACCATTAAGAAAGATGTGGATCCATTTGCATTGATTTTAATATATACACATCATCATCATCATCATCATCATCATCATCATCATCATCATCTCCTGTTAGCAGCACGGATATCCATGACAATCTCACGCCAACCTTCCCTATCATTCATTGACTCCGACAGGTCCTCTTCACAGCAGCCAGTATCCGTGCAGAGCTGATGAATGTATGGCGTTCCTATGTGCTGGCTTTCACATGAGAACGTCGCTAATGAGTTTGTCCTTGTTTCTCCAGTAGTGTCCAGCATGTCTTGTTTGTCTCAGTTGGATGATTTGTGTAATAGGGGGCAAGTGGCCGTACAACTGCGTTCTTGTGGGATGTTGTTTCCACGATTTATTTAAAATGTACAGCTCCCATCTAGCTTATTCTCTAGGCGCTTTGTTAGGGTTAAAGTGGTGCAACCATACAGTAGCACGTATACATCTACAGTTTGGAAATATTGTCGCTTTAACTTAGGGAATCGGATTTCCATATGACTGATAATCTGTTTATAGCAGGCAATGCTTTCCCTATGCGTGCATTAATATCGCTTTCTGTGGATGAGATATTACTACCTAGGTACGTGAATTGTTCTACCGGCTTTAGAGGTTTACCGTCGAGTATTGAGATGCCTCCTTCCTTTTTAAGAAATAAAAATATATCGAAAATTAGGAATCTGATATGAAAAAAAAATTGTTTTTAGAAGAAAGAATTACCATAAAATAATCACTTACAAAACATATGTATGTATAAATATGTATATATATTGTATTATGTTAGATATTATGTTATATTATTTGTTATGTTATTCGTTGTATTATTCGTTGTTATATCATATATATTATATTATGTTGTATATTTTATGAATATTACAAAGCGTTGGTATTAATCCACAGGGTTGATATACTATTAAACCAAACCAAACCTTCATTTTCAAAACATATGAACTCGGTTTTATCAGAGTTAACATAGAGGTTGATGTTCAGCGCTGCCTTCTCCAGGCTATGTAGCAGGGATTCGGCCTGAGCAGGCGTAATTGATGGAAGTGCCAAATGATCGGCGTAGTCCGTAATAGTCTGTGCGGAGTATTGCCTGCTTTTTTCAATGTGAGGCCTTTTTCTTTTATCGGGTCTAATGATGTTCGTAGTACAGAGCCAATAGAGAGCGATATATCCTTTGCTCGCTTTAAAGCAAACACTTATACTGACAGACTGTAAAGACACCAACAAATATTGCACAATCACTCATATAGTTTTGCAACTGATCATAATAAAAGAAAATATTTTTTTATTATTATAGAAATTAAAATTTTGAGTTCCCCCTCCCCATTAAAATCGAGATATATCTAGAAGATATTAGATTATCAATCAATCTATATATTAATATTTGTGTTCCTTAATAGTAAGACAGTTATTATATTGCGACACCCTCTGGTAAAAAATGAGACCACCCAAATCGTCAATTTTTAAAAACTAATTTTTTAATCACATTTTCTTTAAACTTATGTTTTTCTATTTAACCCATAGATTGGAACCTGGGTTAGAGTGGATCTGGGAGTAATGATGATGAGAGGGTACTCCATATTCCCTAGAGCTCCAGAACTGGGACATCATCAGAGTTTAATGTCATACCCAGGACACTAAGATCCTCAGGTATCGATTTCAAGTACATATATGATAACAACAGTTGGGGGCTTGCCATAAGGACAACAGGGTTGGGACAATCATATGGGTTCTAGGACTTGACATGACCATCTTATTCATCGGAGGGGGCCTCTCAGACCGCCTGTCTAGCCTGAATAAGTGCAGTGTTGCATGAAATACTGCTCATTCACTTGGGTTCCATCCTTAAGCACCACGGGTCACCACCCATGGCCAACAAGGTGGCTCCATTGGGTGGGTCTTACCCTTCTACAGAGGTGCATTTGGTGTATTCTAAAGCCCAAGTAACAGGTCTGTAATAGAAAGTAGAAACCCCGATCTTTCTTATTTCGATAGCAAACAGTTTTTGTTGTGATCAACTGGAAAGATATATAAGTATTAAATCAACCAGAAATACAATTAAAACCAAAAGGAAAAAAAGGCAAAGTGTGTTGTTATTTTCTGGTGTTCTTTCATAAAAAAACGTGTCTTCTATTGTTAAATTCAACACAAACTGAACTGTTAGCCAATTATGAACGGTGAAAGACGATGACTTGGAGACGTAGTTTGTTTTCTGAACCATTTTATTAACTCAATTCAATAGACCCAAAGATTCCGTATCTTCTGATAAGAAAGAAAAGTGTGAATAAAAAACCTCAGATTAATTTGAGAGATTTTCTTTCTTTTTCCTATTCTTATCACTCGATAATTTTTTTTTTAGTTTTATGAAAACCAAGCAACCCCCACGCAAAAAAACCCCAAATGATTCATTAGATTTCGAAATTGAATTTTTTATCAGTTTTATTGGTCACCACGGAATAATAAAATGGGCCTCACATTGATTCATTTATCAGTAAGATTTTCAAAAAAGCTTTTTATATAATTTTGCTCTAATTTAATGAACTAAGAAAAGAAAGCAGTGGAGAAAGCTAAAAAAAGATTGTAAAAGCAAAAGAAAGAAGAAAAACAATTTTATTATGAAGGAAGACATTTTATAAAGGTAGATATCCATAAAAAATAGATTTAAAAAAAGTTTTAGAGAAATTTTCACTCGAGGCACTCTAAGGACAAACTTAAATAATATAATTAATGGGTTAATCGTAATGAATTAATTAAGATAATTTATTAATTAAGAAGAAATAAATATATTTTTATTAATTCATTACGATTAACCCTGATGATCTATTTTGGTGAAGCCTAAGTAGGTAATCTGTCTATATATTTTTACTAAATTCGCGCACTTTTATATTCTTTATAACACTGACATATTCGGTTAATAATTGTATCGACGATCGAAGTTACGATTGACTCGATATTTATTCCCCGGTAAATCATCTTCATATATATATATATATATATATATATATATATATATATATATATAGCTATCTGACGAGACTGGGTTTCTTTAAGGAATTACCGGCTGAAATGAACTTATAATAGCCAAATGATGGTCTGTTGAGATTCTCTCTATTACTAGAAGCATATATATATATATATAATATATATATATATATATGTGTGTGTGTGTGTATGTGTAGAAAGTTTGTAGAAAAAACAAGATGTTAAAAGTTTTGCTGACAGAAATCTGTTTCGGCCATATGAAGAGGTCATTATCAAAGCAACATTGTAAACAGATTAATGATATATTTATTTCGTCTTTCCGTTTACAATTTTGCTTTGATAATGACCTCTTCATATGGTCGAAACAGATTTCTGTCAGCAAAACTTTTAAAATCTTGTTTTTTTTCTACAAACATTCTACACAGATTGTCGAATTCATATCCATTTTACCTTTCATATATATATATATATATATATATATATATATATATATATATATATATATAGTCATCCACAGACACAGTGTTTTGACGTTTACGTGGCTAGACTTAACAGCTACTTCCAGCCGGTAGCGAAACCCGACTGAATTTTTGTCAGTCCGGCTCCTTATCGTCTTGGCCGTTGGTAACTGTCAGTAAGAGACACACATTTAGATATATATATGAAACATAAAACCCGATGCACATGGGAGGAAATGTGATTGAACAGTCGAGTTAATTTCCTGGACCCGCCTGTTTGCGTTTCACTGGACGCTAATGGGAAATGCATCCACCTCAACTAAAAGCAGACTAGGTTTTTTTTTTAGTAGGGCAACCATCCTAAGAGAAGGAAAACTCCAGCTTCAAAATAGCTGCTCTCTGCTTATGAATTGACCTTGTGTTAAATTCTTTTATCAATGTAAGAGATACATTTCTCTGAATTTTTGAGATGAGGCTTGATAATTAGTATTATTTGTATTATTCGGACTATTGTCCTCATCTTCATTGTTATCTGTACAACGTTTCGGGCGATGTGCCCTCCGGCCTTCTTCAGGTATTTCTAGTCGGACTCGGGAACCTCCTCAAACTCGGGAACATTCTTGTCGTAATCAGGTTAAGACAGTTCTAAGTGGCAGTTATCTCTAGACTGCAGGTTCAATCCTGGTCAGGGGCAGCAGTAACATAGAATAATAATTAACACAGCTTAACACCTGTACCCCAGATATGGTTAGCGAAATGAGAACAGGATACCCCGTGGACTGAATAAAGTGTTAGGTTCAAAGTTCCGTGATGGCTCCCGATTACGACAAGGAGGTTCCCGAGTCCGAGAAGGTTTCCGAGTCCGATAAGAAATAAATAAAGAAGGCCGGAGGGCACATCGGCCGAATAATACAAATAATACTAATAAGAGATACATTTTAGAAGGCGAACTTCGTGAAACAGTTATAGCTGCAGGAAATGGAACCAGTGACTCGAGTTCAAATCCTGGACCGGCCATAAAATAGAATAACGTATATACATATTTACCAACCCCTCCACACGTGTAGGATATGACACAACATCCAGCTGGTTTAAATTCAGATTTTTCTTTCTCCTAAACTGGTTGTCTAACCAAAGTTAAAAAGCCCAGTCTGTCCTACTATTTACCCATAGCTGGAAGGAGAATAGTTGGATTCCTACCTTTCCAAGGGTATTAGTACAATGCGAAATGCAAACAGCCTCGTGCAGGATTTGAACTCGTCTTGCCGTGCCTATTTCTAAGGATTATTACACATATCGTTTCAATACAGTCTAATATGTTTGCTCTTGTTACATTCTTTGGTTATGTTTATACTGATTTTGTACTTTTCTACAATGTTCGCCCACCCCCTTCCCCCGTTTTGTGTGTGTTCTTGTTGTCTCTTTTTTGTCGTCACCATTTTCACGTCGCTCGTTCATTGTCACTTCTCGTCGTCATTCGTTGTTTCAAATTCTTCTCGAGCGGAATGAAGAATAATAAGAACACATTTTTATGTGCACATATTTTATTTCTTTTCACGACGATTTCTTTTGTCCATTGAGACCTTGCGAGAAATCAGTGATCAAGAGTATTGTGGAAACGATACTTCACTGTGTTATATACCCCTAACATGATTTGGGTATATAATGGAGAGAGACAGAGAGATGATAGTTCTTACCTTTTAACTCTGTTACTGTTTCTTCGTCTAGTAGTTCTAACTCGTCTAGGTCGTCGGCCACTTTCCCTGTTGATCTGTTGGGCTTTAAGGGCTTTCGGCTGGCTGGATTTTCTCTCTTCTTTTCTTCGTGCAGGGCTGGGATGGACATTGTCTTTAATATTTAATTAATAAAACAAGACTTGGCCTTCTTAATAATAAAGCTTTATTTCCCCAGCCCATGTTGATTCCACCGCTGGGGGAGATGGACTTCAGGAACTGACAACAACGTCTACGCTTTTTGAAAGCCGAGTCGATCTGACTAACTAAACTTATTTTCACGCGTCTGTAATGGCGCGTTTTTAAGGGGTCAAAGATTATTAACCGTCACCGGCTATCGAGTAATTTTCCATGAACCCCGTTATTCTAAATATAATGGACGCTATTTAAATATTATAACTACAGGTACGCACATAAATTATGAATACCCATAAATTATGTAACAACCGTTGGCGAATTTCAACTGGCTTAAGTTTCTCTCTATCTTCTGTGTCGTTTGATCACGTGACTTTCTCCTCCAATGAAAAGCCACGTTTCAAACGACCTTGAATTGTTGTGCATGCTTATTGACCAACGTTGACACTTAGAATTTATTCAAGCTAACCTACACTATATGTTAATTGTAGATTTCCCCAATCTATTATGTAACACGAATAATATTGTATAAAATAATTCAAATTAATATTGCTATTTGTTCACATATTTCTATTCTATAAAATCCAATTTTGATTTCGACAATCCCTTTTTTTTCATCCATGTTCCTTTATTGCGAATTTGGAAGAATTTCCTGTTTGGTAATTAAAATATGATTTTCTTTTATTACAATGTTTTCCATTGTCTAATTTTCTGTTATACTTGGCTAAAAAAGATTTTTTATGTTAATTTCTATAAATCCATATTGGCTTTTGTTATTTATATTGTTGAACTATTTTATAACTCCATTATAGAATTATTGAACACATGGTCATGAGCGTGTGACAATGTGTGCATACACACGCGTTTGTGTGTGTGTCATGTTCGTGTACGCGTGTTTAGGTGTGAGTATGTATATGTTTGAGCGTATAGGAGTATGCGTGGTATGTTTATGCATGCGTGCATGCGGTTGGATAGCAAATGCGTCACGCGTATATATTTTTTCAGCAGAGTAGTTCAGTAGGCATATTTAAGTAGGAATTAAGATTAAATTATTATTGAAAACAAAAAAACAAGATAATTTTATGTAAGTAACAATGTCAAAAGACTCGTTACTTCGGTTGGTTGGTTGGTTGGTTGGATTTGGCATGTTAATCCTTGTTGAATCATTTTATGCCGAAGACGTTTTGTTTTATTCATTCTTGATGGGTACTCATTTTTTAACTCAATCTTTATTTAAATACATTTTTTGAACTCATTTTGTTCTATTTAACTCACAGATGGAACCCTACAAGGTACTAACACTCCGGGTCAAAATGGAGCTGCGAGAAATGGTGATGAAAGGGTACTCCATATTCCCCAGAGCTCCAGAACTGGAACTTCACCATCGGATAGAGTTCAACGTCATATCCATAAGACCCTCAGCACCCGCCTTGTAGCACATATGATAAAAGGGGTTGGGGCTTGCCATAAGGGCAATAGGATTGGGACAATTATACAGATGCTGGGGCGTAATGTAACTAGCCGATTGATTGGAGGGGGTCTCGGCAGGGCTAACCTAAGTAAGGGCCAAAATGGAGTGTTGTATGTGGTGTGGTTCACGGCCAAAACGGCCATGTGGCCTAATTGAGGGTGGGTCTTACCTCACTGCAGAGGTGCAGTCTGTGTATTTTAAAGCTCCAGAAGACAGCTGTGAGTTTTGGTCAAACTTAGGCATCAACAACAGACATATAGAAAGCAATAAAAGAATTATTAGAATAACTGTAATCTTTTTATGCGCATTCTTATTTAATTTCGTCAGTTTTTCCAATTTAATATATTCTATTAAATTAAAACTTAAATATTTCTAGCACTAATATTGCAAATTACCAAGCCTCATCTAAAAAATTCAGACAAATACTAACCGTCTTTGTCTTTCAAATAACATTACATCGTATGAACTTTTCAGCCTATAACTTTTCAAGCCACCTTCGTATTTCAATCTGAATAATTTTGAAACAAATTTATTTGGCTGATTATTATGAGTCTGGATCAGAGAGGACCTGGGATTAATGGCAATGAAAGTGTACAACATTCTCTCCAAATCTCCAGAACTGGATCCTTGCCATCAGATGCAATCATACTCAGGATATACATTTTTGTGAGGAGTCTTACTCTTCTGCAGGAAATACAGTAAACGAATTCTAAGCCCCATTGACAGGCTGGAATTTATTTCACGATTTCTGATTGAAACAATCACACATGTTTTCATTCCTTTTTTTGAAAATAGCTTTTATAGGTGTCTTACTCCGGTTATTTCCTATAAGTATAACATAAACCAAGGGGAGCCACTCTTGACTGATAAATTATTTATTTATTTTCCCATTAAACTAACCCTAAACCCTAACCCTGACCCGAACCCTAACCCTAACCCTGTCTTCTTTTTTCCTTTTTATTTATTTCTTCAATAAATAAATAATTTAACAGACAAGAGTGGTTCCCCATTGTTTATGTTAGACTTATAGGAAATAACCCTTACTTCTTTGCAGGGGATACAGTAAACGTATTTTAAGGCGTGGAATTTATTTCATGAGTTGAGAATTAAAAGTTGAAAATTTATGTAGTTAAAGTTTTCTGATTGAAACAACCGCACAAGTTTTAACTCCAGCTAACAAATATCAAATCTGATATGCAAAATTCTATAAACTCTGTGCACACAAAGATTGTTCGTGTCCGTTCGATAATTATGGCCATTACCTTAAGTAAATTCCCGAAAGGTGCATTTGTGACAGACGTCAAGTTAAATGCAGTGTATTATGTGACAGGATAGAATTCAACTTCGACAATTGCATGCGGCACACTGAGTCAAAAGGAAAGTAACGTGAATGGAATTCTAAATATAACATATTCAATACAGAGATATCAGATTGATACCGTGTCAATGTCCTAAGAAATGTATCTACTGGGCACTCCAAATATCAAACATATACATACCATATACAATGCGATTTTTTCATTGTGTAATGGTTATAATCGTATGAACCGGAGTTCAAATCTTTGACAAGGCTGTTTGCGTTCCACATAGCGCTAATATCCAAGAGAAAGTTATGAGTCCAACTATATAGGTAAATTTTAAGGCAGTCTGGGTTCTTTCACCTTGGTATAGAAACCGGTATAGAAGAAGGAAAACTCAATTCAAATATCTTAAACTCTGATTAAAAATTGTCATTGTGTTACATTCTGATCCTTTGGGGGATTAGGCAAATACATATATATATATATATATATTTACCAACCCCTCCGCATGAGCAGGATGTGACACAAGGTCAATTTCTTAAGCGGAATTTACCAACTTTGAATTCAGAGCTTTCCTTCTCCTAGACTGATTACCTAACCAAGGTTAAAGACCCAGCCTGTCCTACTATTTACCCATAGCTGGAGGGACAGTAGTTGGATATATACCTTTTGCCGGGGTATTAGCGCTATGTGAAATGCAACAACCTCGTCCATGATTTGAACTCGGGCCGACAAGTCCGTTTCCTACGACTCTAACCAATACACCACGCACCTCTAACCCATTATGTGGAGTATTTAATTTTATTCCAAAATATGAATCACAAAATTACATGGGTTAAAAGTTTTGCCATATTTGGTAACGTTATCAATTCGGCAGCTCCAAATATTTTTTGTCATAAATGTGATGAACCACACTGGACTGTATAATGCCGAGCTCAGTTGATACTCTCTTAGTGCTACTCGCCACATTTGACTATTTGTTTGGAGGACGCCCTCGGAATCCACGGTTTTAGGTCTACCTAACCTTGCCTGCTCGTAGAGATTCTTGCAACCAGAGCAACATTTATTGAACCATCTATTTATCATACTGTGATCAACTGTGTCTTCACCTTTCGCACAAAAATATTTTTGGTTGCTTCAGCGGCGTTATGGTCCATTTCGAACTCTTAAAGAAAAAAAAGATTTTACCCAACGGGTAGGATTTGACACAAAGTCATAAGTATGTGGCATCAAGCGAGGATCGAACTCACTTTTCAGAAGTAACGGATCTGCGAGACTAGGTTAACCATCACACCACGACGGGACGGGTACTTCGAACTCTCAAAGAATAAGTTCCCGAATTGAACTTTCTTGCACATTCATCTGTTTGGCTTTCGGAGTGAAGCAAGACACAATGTATCAGCGCACCAACTACTACGGTAATACCAACAACAATAGGTACCTACAACAGCTTGAAATGTTGCGGTCACGTGATATACGTGCCGCAAACTAGCACATACCAAAATATTCCAAAACGTTTGACTCTAATATATATGCACAACTATAAATCGAATTTTGTGGAATATGAATTGCTTCTTTTTTATTATGGTATTCTGCATAAAATAACTTAGCAAAGGTTGACATGCCGTTAAATTCAACATACAAATAACTATACCAGAAGAAAACGTCCGGAGGATACACGACCAAAACGATGGGAACAAAAACAACATAGATGAGAAAAATTATTCAAAATTAGAGATAACGAATAATTTATTAAAATCAAAATTAAAAATAAAATGTCTTTATAATTAAGATTGAACAAGACCTTATTAGTTTTATTCAATCTCTATATATAAAAGTATGAATAAAACGAAATGTTTTCGGTATAAAATAACCCAACAAGAGTTGACATGCCGTTAAAAATCCGTAATTACAAAATCATTGCAGAAAATATTTTACACAAGCCAAATCTTAAAATATTGTGTTGTCCACAACGGAACACAAGTGCGTATTTAAGTAACTACGTCACAAGTAGGTGGCGGAAAAAGAACAATTTTTAAGCGGAGTAAAAGCTGGTTTGAAATAAGAGTTTCCATGGACTGATCGTCTTACCAAGGCTAAAGAACCCAGTCTGCCATACTATTTACCCATTGCTAGAACAGATAGATTCATGCTTTTTCCAAGGTTCTTAGCACAAAATGAAACGCAAACAGCCTCGTCCAGGTTTTGACCTCGGGTCATCGATTCCATTCTATACGTTGTTAATCGTTCCTTTAAGTGCACCGACTAATGTGCTCCTGTTATGTTAATAACTAGATGTGACACAATTTTTAAGCGGAGTATAGCTGGTATTTTCGAGTTTCCTTCCCCTATACTGGTTGTTTTTTTGGAGGCGCATAGTGTAATGTTTAGCGTCGTAGAAAATCGACTCGAGTTCAAATTCTGGACGAGGCTGTTTGCAATTCACATAGCGTTAATACTCTGGGGAAAGGCATGAATCCAACTATTATCCCTCCAGCTGTTGGTAAATGGTAGGACAGACTGGGCTCATTAACCTTGGTTAGGCAACCTGTCTAGGAGAATTCAAACCTGTTAAACACCGCTTAAGTAATTGACCTTGTGTCACATCCTACTCGTGCGTAAATACCTAAACTGCTTGTCATTACTAAGGCTAAATAACCCGGTCTACTCTACTATTTACCCGTAGCATAGAGATTCATACCTTTTTTAATGAGCCCTGTCGGTGGGGTTTTAGAATACACCGACTGTATCTCTGCAATGGGGCCATGTGTTGGTCGTAGGTGGCTACCCGTGATCCTTAAGGACGGAATCCTGGTGGCTAAGCAGTCCATGACATACAACACCCCGCTTTGACTCTTACTTAGGCTAGACAGGCGGTCAGAGAGGCGCACACCGATCAATCGGCTAGCCATGTCAAGCCCTAGCGCCTATATGATTATCCCAATCCTATAGCCTTTATGGCAACCCCCTTTTTATCATATATGTGCTAGAAGGCAATGACTGAGGGTCTTCATGTCCTGAGAATAACGTTAAACTATCTGATGGCGAAGTTCCAGTTTTGGAGGTTTGGGGAATGAGGAGCAGCCCTTCATCACCATTGCTCACAGGTCCACTCTGACCTAGAGTGGTAGTACCTGTTAGGGTTCCATCTATGGGTTAAAATGTGTTCATGAAAAAAATGAGTAACGATCAAGAATGAATTTAATTAAAAACTTTTAAATGACCCACTGAGGTTGATGTGCCGTAAAAGAAAACCAAACCAAACCAATAGTATTATTGCGAATTACTGTTTTCCTTGTTGGTCGGGTGAAGAAGGTCAAGATGGTGCCCGGCTTCGGACGTTTTGGTTTCGGTTTATGGTTGAACTCCTTCAATTCAGTTGGTTTGTCGCCAATTTGCCTTTTATGCTTCCTGGTTGTCTCACCCAAAATCTTATGGATAATAGGATGATACCATTTACACCAAACAGGGGTGTACAAATACTAAGTTAGAAGGCAGTACTCCTAACACGTAAAATGTCAAACTCGTTAAAAAATTAATAATGACTAATCAAATGTTTGCAATTAAGAAAAAAGGTTGGTTGGCCCTCAAAAAAATAAAAAAATAATAATAATATAAAATAAAAATAAATAAATAAAAATAAAAATAAAAATAAACATAAAAAATATTTTCGGATCGAAGTATCAACAGCTAGAAACCATTTTCATTTCAAATTGGTTCTTCCATTTTTCTTAAAGCGGAATAATTGATTAAACATAAAGTAACAAAAACAAATTATTTTTTTTCAAACGCAAAATAAATTGTACGTATGAAGGTGATTAATATTATCGCCTCTTCGCTAAAAATCCCAAAATAATTCAATAGAATTTTTGATGAAGTCATTTCACATGTTTGAAAACGTTTCACACGCAACTGGTTACTTTTTTGTTTATTTTTCAATTTTGTTAATAACTCTATCAAAATTAATTGCCTACCTTTGAGAAAAATTTAGTAATTGGCATATTCGTTAATTTTTGAAAGACATTTTACCAAAATGTAAACAAAAAAAAAACCCTTCTCTCTTCCTTTTCAAATCTCTTTCTCTCTTCATATTTACAATATTTCCTCTTTATTATTCTCCCAATATTTCCAACTCTCCCCCTCTCTCTCTCTCTCTCTCTCTCTCTCTCTCTCTCTATATATATATATATATATATATATATATATATATATATATATATATAGGGTACATTACATTTAAGGTCTGATTGTTACCATTGGTTTCAAAGCAGCGTATTAGACACTTAGCGTCAAGATAATGCGTCCGTGAAAGGAATGCAACGACTATCAATTCATTATATATATTTATACATATGTAAGCCGTTCTTGTACCCCACCGTTGAAGTTTTGTTTTTAGTCCTTGTCATAGTGTGTCGTTTTGTTTCTACTCCCTCTTTCTTTCATCTTAGGTTGCGGTGCATCGTTCATAGCTATATATATATATATATATATATATATATATATATATATATATATATATATATATATATATATATACTTTCAATAAAAAAGAAAAAATCAGTAACCGTTATTTGGCTATTATAAATTCATTTCGGTCGGTAACTCAATAAATGAGTCCAGTTTTGTCAGATAACCATTACAAAGCAAAATTGGGCTCAGTTATTGAGTTACCGGCCGAAATAAATTTATAATAGCCAAATGAGAGTTTGTTGAGTTTTTATTTCTTATTGAAAGTGTAAATATTGCTCTGTATATAATCAATTTATTAATTATCTTACATTGGTCTCTCTTAGGTATTTGAAATAATTCTATAAATCTATATATACGGAGGATATAGATGATCCAAAATAGAATCATCCCCACTTACCAGTTGATTGGATACTTTTACTATTACAATTAGAAATTGCTACAGAATCTTGAAAATTATTAAGAATCATAGCTGAGGATATAACCCTTTATGGAAAGTGGTTATGGAAAAATATTTATTCAAGAAAAACTTTTATTTAAACAAAAATACAGCGGGCAAAATAAAAAAAACAAACAAACTTGTATACAATATTGGTTTTATGATAATGTTTACAAAATAAACACTGAATATATGAATAATTATAATTACAAATATTACAAGCATACCTACTTTTGTAAAGTTTTTAAGTGCCATCCTTGGCCAGTTGAAAAGGGCTTAAAGAAAGTCCTATGTTATGGAATCCTTTGGTGATCCTTTGGTAAGCGTATAAGTCCTATCCTGCGTATTGATAAAGGTCCAGTGATTTAATCCTATGTCCGTCGTCAATGAACGCTGTAGTAATCATGACCAGTAGGGAGGTTAAGTATTGTATCAGCCTCAGAGTACTGCCAGTGATTGGCCAAGGAATAGATCCCATGATCTTGCCTAGTCTATAAGTAAGAGCGAGGATCTAGCACACACCTTATATATAAAAAAATTCTCAACAACTTTTATAGGCAATAACTTCAGCACATTGAGGCCTACAGAACATGTAAATTTTCTTGTAGAGACATGATTCTATTCTTTCTTATTAATCACACAGCTTTCACCATAAATCGGAAGAATGATTCATTGATTTAATGGCATGTCAAAACATCTAGGGATATTTTATGTTTAGAGGTTAGGGAATGGCGTTCATTGAACGCATGTTTAAGTTTTTTTTGTAATTGTTTTTTAAGATTTTTTGCATACGAACCTACAAAATGCGAATCATTTTTAAACAGATCTATTTCAACCATAGATGAGACCACAACAGCTACTACCGCTCCTGGTCAGAGTGGCCCTGAGATTAACGGCCATAAAAGCGTATTCCACATCCCTCAGAATGGAAGCCTTAGCTGAAGATTTTAGTTTCATACCCAGGACACCTTATTTTTTTGGTGGAGGGGAGTCTTACCCCTCTTCAGTGCATTCTAAGCCTCAACCACATGGATTACTACGTTGGTAGAGAAGGGGGGTTTAGTTTCTTAACTTTGGTCCTATATGGAATTAACGTATTAATAATAAGTATCTTTGATTTAGAAGAAAATCAGCCTTTTATAAAAAAGAAAGTGTAGGGGTGTACTTAATTATGGTCGAAACTGTAGAATCATCATCATCATCATCATCATCATCATCATCATCATCATCATCGTGCTGGACTAGCCTTTATAATTAATAGTCAGATTTTCTTTTACTTCGTCAACCCTTATCTGTTATAGAATTTATAGGAGGCGCGTGTTGTAATGGTTACCGTCGAAGGCAATGGACTCGCCGTTCAACTCCAGGACGCGGCTGTTTACATTTCATATACCACTAATACACTTGGGAAATGTATGCATTCTCCCTCCGACTATTGATAAATAGTAGAGTATACTGGACTCTTTAAGCTTGGCTAGGTAACGAGTCTAGGAGAAGAGAAATTAAACCATGTTAAACTCAGCTTAAGAACCCTGCTAATGCTGAGGGATATACATATAACAATGATTACTAATCTTCGGGGACACAGACAAACACAGACACACACACACACACACACACACACACACACACACACACACACACACATATATATATATATATATATATATATATTATCTTATATTTACATTTATACATATATATTATTTACTTATTTATATATATATATATATATATATATATATATATATATGTGTGTGTGTGTGTGTGTGTGTGTGTGTGTGTGTGTGTGTGTTGTGTTTTCTATTTTGATTTTTAATCTTCATTTATTAAAATCTATCCAATATATATTTTTTTGGGGGGCGGAATATGTGCTTAATTGAAGTCGTACCTAATTTTTGAAAATTAATTAATTAATAATTAATGAATTAGGCGGGCATACCTATTCAAATGTAAGGCTAAACAAATCGAGAAAAATCAATCTCTGTATGTACATTTCGGCCTATTAATTAATTAATTTTCAAAAATTAGGTACGACTTCAATTAAGCACATATTCTTCCAATAATTGTCGGCTAAAAAAAACCATATCAAAACACATTGTTTGTTTGTTTACTTCTCATACTGTCGTGTAGTAAAAGATGCCATAAGTGAAACATAACCTTCTTCAAAACAGACGAAACATCAGGAAAGGGCCGGCTGGTGTAATGGTTAGAGTCCCCGCCTATCAGCTTGACAGTCAGGGTTCGAATCACACACAAAGCAGTCTTCATGTCTATAGCTCTGCTGATGAGGCCTAATAGGCCGAAATGTACAAACAGAGATTGATTTTTCTCGATTTGTTTAGCCTTACATTTGAATAGATATGCCCGCCTAATTCATTAATTATTAATTAATTAATTTTCAAAAATTAGGTACGACTTCAATTAAGCACATATTCTCCCAAAAATTATCGGCTAAAAAAGCCATATCAAAACACATTGTTTGTTTGTTTTACTTCTCATATATATATATATATATATATATATATATATATATATATATATATATATATATATATATATATATATATAACTGTTTGTATCAATCTCTTTCTGTAAAAATTATCCTAGAGATCCATGCAGGTGAAACCTGTGTAGATAATTACTGTTACTGAATCAGTTATTCAAACCAATTTTATCAATGTATTGATCACCTTTTAATATTCGTTGTTATTCCTAATCATTCAGTTTTTCTTTCTTTTTTTCCGACAGTCATCCCCTTTTGTCAACACACACACACACACACACATATATATATATATATATATATATATATATATATATTGATGGATGCCAATCGTATGGCCTATGAATTTAATTAACGTTAACAAAAAGTAATGTTGAAAAAATAAAATAAGTTCAATATATCTATATATCGACATCTATATAAATGTATATATGTATGTATGTATATACTGCCTAAAAGTATTGAAATATGCATGCTTAGTCATAAACCCAGGAATAATTGGCACAAAAGAAAGAAAAGCAAATTTGAATATACCAACTTTATTCTATTTTTCTTTTTCTTGTAAACTAGTATTTACAAAAAGCATAATCTATAAACTGAAAATTTTATGGAGGCACATTTTGTAATGGTTATCGTTATAGGAAATGGACTCAGCGATCCGAGTTTAAATCCTGGTCAACACTGTATATATTTCACTTAGCATTAATACACTTGGGAAAGGTATGCATCTAACTATTATCCTTCTAGCTATGGGTAAATAGTAGGGTGGAATGAGATCTTTAACCTTAGTTAGGCAATCAGTCTTGAAGAAGGAAAAATCTAAATTCAAACCTATTAAACTCTACTTAAGAAATCGACCTTGTGTTGTATTCTATTTATGAGTAATTTTCTGGTATATATAAGCTGAACATTTCAATAAACCCCTTGCCCCATTTAACAAATATAAAATACTTGTTCAATCAAAATCGAAGTTAGCAGTAAAATTATTGAATTAAAATAACATTGATTATAGGTTAAATGAAACAATAAGTAGAACCCGCAAATGAATTATTTTAGACTAGCAGCGGCTACCCGGTTTCGCCTGGGTAGAGGGGGATTTTTTCAAGTTAGTCCTGCAGATCCATTATTACTAAATCGTGAGTTGAAACCTCGTGGGATGCCCCATTTAAATCCATATGTAAAAAAAAATATACCATCCATTGATCCAGCTACTCTGAAAACAAATGTTAATGTCTACTATCTAAAATATTAAATGAAAAAAAAATCCATGCTGTTATCATTTAAATTTTATTTTGTAATTATCTTAATGAATATAAATCAAATCTATTATTTTTGCTCAAAAACCAAGCCCTGGTGATATTTAATGTGTATACATATTTACTTTGTTGTTAATTGTTTTATTTTCGAGGTTTTCCCCGGACATATATATAGACACAAATGCCCTTTATATATGTATAGATAGAAGGGAAACTTGCATTATTCAAACCCTACATGTGTAGTACGGGAGAAATGTAATATGCGGCCTCCATAATCATCCAGTAATCTTACATCATTATTCTGTATCTGTAAGAAACAAGTTTAATACTCTTCAAGAAATATCAGAAAGACATACTCTAAAGGATGAGCATGAAAACTTTGACACCGCCCACTTAGAAGCAGCATCTAAGTGTATAATGAACAAACTAAGAGCCATGTTTACAGTTGCCTGAGAATCAAAAGCAGTTAGAAAAAAACGAGACAACAAATAAGCATCCCTATGTGATAAAAGAAACCCAACAAACACCAATGTAGATAAATAAAAGTAAAGAAATCTCAGATAGAACTAAAACATTCCAAAAAGAAAAACAAGGACATATAAATAGAATCAGAAATTCTGTAAAAGATAGACAATCGCAACTACCATGGCAGGCAGTAAATGAAATTAGCGATCAGAAAAGCACTCTGAGATTTAAAAAAAAGTTTTCAGCCAACAAAAAAGACTTCAGAAGTGGAAAGAACACTTCAAGGATTTGTTTGGAACCCCCCTCCTCATGTAAGAACAGATAAACCTAGCCCGAAAATTATAAATGCCCAACAAGATATTAAACTTGGATACTTTACAGAGGTTGAACTTGATGAAATTCTAAAAAAGTATCAAAAGCTGAAAAGTTACTAGTCTCGATGAAATACTTCTATACAAGGAAATTTGGTCGGCATACTTCTTCGATTATTCAATGCAATATACAAACAAAATACAATAGAGAAATGGATGAGAGGTTACATCCTCCAATTCCTGAAGAACAGTGACCTCGGAATCACTAAGAACTACGGAGGTATAACTCTTAATGCCATACTTACTAAGGGTCATAATGCCTTTCTTCTCAATCGCACCCGGATGAGTTCCAGTGACGTAATGACTAATGTGCTGGTATGCAACATCAAAGTAAAAAACTTAAAACTCCAGTCGCTCTATTATATTCACTTAGGAAAGGTATGAATCCCCTCATTTCCCCAACTATGGGTTAAATTGTACCACTACCGATCTTCTAAAAAGATGGTTCTGGCGTTAAATAACCCACGAATATTGATATGCCATAATGAAAAGTAACCAAACCAAATAAATCAATCACATCTGACGCGAAGGGGATATAATTATGAGGAAAAATCAAAACAGAACATTGATAATGTGCCCATGTCTCTCAGAGGGCTCCATAGTTTTGGTCTTGTGTCAGGATAAACTAAGTAAATAGTGACGTCATTCCCTGAACATGTAATAGTTAGCGAGCTAGGCTAGCAGGCCAATGATGGTGAGTTCGATTCTGCCTGGGAGCTCCATATTTCTGGTCTTGTGGCAAACTATTCTCAGCTAAGTTGAGCTTAGTTTACCCCAACTAGTGGAGTATCCAGTGAGGATGGAACTTACTCGGGATTTGTCAGTAGGAGAGTCGATTTTTACCAAGTGTTCCAGGGAAAGACATCCAACGTTAATTTATGAGGCCAGATTCAAAATACAGATCTCCAATGTAAATCAACCGATTCTATCTTGTGAATTATATTTATGACTTAATAAGAGACAGACATGAAAAACAAAACAAAAACAACAACAAAAACAACAACAAAAATGAAAAAGAAACAACAGCCCAGAGAAATAGAAAGTGATAGTGACAAGAAGAAAAAGGAAGAGAAAAAAGTATTAGAAGTAGAGAGAGAGAGAGAGAGAGAGAGAGAGAGAGAGAGAGAGAGAGAGAGAGAGAGAGAGAGAGAGTCTGTGTGTGTGTGAGAGAGAGAGAGACAGAGAGACAGAGAGACAGAGACAGAGACAGAGACAGAGACAAAGAGAGTGAGAGAGAGTCCGTGTTTATTTTTGTGAGAAAAAAGTCTGTGTGTGAAAGAGAGAGAGAGAGAGAGAGAGAGAGAGAGAGAGAGAGAGAGAGAGAGAGAGAGAGAGAGAGAGAGAGAGAGAGAGGGGGGGGGATATTCTTTATTTGAAGCAGTACAATAGTTTTCGAAAGAATTAATGAATTCTAGCAGGGATACTCGGTGTTGTCCGAGGTAAAATAACTTCAAATATCAAAACACCGTTAAAATATATATACCTTAATATATTTTTCTAACACAGCAAATGAAAAACTAATAGCATTATTCACGCATCAGGATATAGATATGACTGAAAATAGTCTGATACACAAACTCAGGTTTTTGGACGCACATTCTAGGATTGGACCCAAACAACTTTTTTTCAGACCGGTGCCCAATGTGAGAAGCAGTAATTGTGTGTATCCAAAACAGTTCCCTAGCCTCTAAGCATGAAATAACCCTTGAAAGGTTGATATGCCATTAAAAGCCAGCCAATCAAAACAGTAATTTATGAATAACAAAATACAAATGGTGCGCATCCAAAAACATTTCCTGTTGTTTGCGATGTTGAGCATTAGGCATAACTCTCCATTTTATCTTGCTATCCATCTACCGGTAGTACTATGATTAGGGTACTTACTACTCACATAAATCCACAAATGGGGTAGATGGAGCTCCTTAGCCTGGGACCGCAATCCATCAAGACAAGGAAAAGTCTGTTATAAAACCTCCGCAACCTAGTGCCTATAACTCATTCCAAGCGCGTGGTGTAATGGTTAAAGTCATAGGAAATCGACTCGTCACCCCGAGTTCAAATCCTGGACATGATAATTGCATTTCAACTTAGCGCTAATACCCTTGGGAAATGTATAAATCCTACTCTCCCTCTAGCTATGGATAAATAGAATGGCTGAATGGACTCTTTAACCTTGGTTAGGCAACCGGTCTAGGAGAAGGAAAACTCTGAATTCAAACCTGTTAAACTCCGCTTAAGAAATTGACCTTGTGTCGTATTCTGCTCGTGCGGAGGGGTTGGTAAATATATATAACTCATTCCAAGGAAAGGCTACAGGAGTAAACCCTGAAATCAAATCCAGAGCTAAGGTGGTGTGATTTTGAACTTCAGCTCTATCCAGCAACTTCTGCGACACTATCGTTGCCGAACTGCATTGTTTTTTTTCCCTTTCTTTTGGACCACAACAGCAGTGATGTAAGAAGGGGCCTGCTGCTTGGGATTCAGCTCATCCTCCATATCAACCAGCCTAGGCTACGTGGTTCCACTTGTTTTTGGAGACTACGCCCTTGTCTCTAGAGATAAGGGTGAATGCCATCGATCCATGGTTTGTTTTCTATCATTTCACAAAATTAAACTCAAATTCTGTTATCGAATATTCTTCCTTTTTTTTCTTCAATGACACCAGCCAATCATCCAACTATTCTCGTATTCGCTTTCAATTTCTTAAAGCGATATCTTTTTCTATTTTTAATTAGTGATTTGTCAAACCAAACCATAACATCTCCATTCCATTCATGCCATGTTGTTATTATTAATTCTATATTCAAAAACTGATCAATGAAACATTATTCTATTGGATCATTAATGTAAACAAAAACCTCCTTCTCCTCTTCTTCCCTCACAATCATCATCATCATCATCATCGTGACCACAGCACGGATTCCTTTGACTCTCTCTCTCTCTCTCTCTCTCTCTCTCTCTCTCTCTCTCTCGTTATCGGCCCTCGTCCTTGGTAAGTCGTCTACACGGCATCCAGTGTTTGCATAGAGCACATGAATGTCCAGGATGTTTTAGTGGTCTTTCTTGGATTTCAGAAACTTGCCATTTAATGATGAGAATGCACCATCTTGATTAAAACGCATAGACACGGTTTAATGAGTTTACGTAGAGACCAATGCTTCTTACTGAATACTCCCGGGTATTAAGCAGAGATTCGGCTTGAGTTGGTGTATTTGCAAAACGCGCTAGATCATCTGCGCAGTCCGACGTATGGAGTATAGGGGGTGGTTTTATGTGCGATTAGACTTTTGGTTATTTTGGTGAGTATTTGTTCGTTTCTTCTTTTTTTAGAACTCCATTATATGTGGTTCTTCGAATTGTTGGTCGTCGAGCTGAAAATGAATTAAAGGAATGGAAAAAAAGAGACAAAGACAAAATATACTTTTAAGGATCAGACTATATTTCTAGGTTCAGAGCTATTTCGTGGATATAAAACTTCTTCCTGTGCCAGTTGTAGCGTCTGTTCCCAGTGAAGGCCTGCGTTAGAATGGTCGAGGTTTCCTTTTGGCGGTAGGAAGCATTTTTTCTCTGTGAATGCCCAGAGGGTTCTTACTGTCTTAGGGCTCCTGGGATATTGCTATTTTTAAAATTTTTATTTCATTTTAATTTATTTTAATCCCCGCAGTCATCAGTAATGGTTTCGTCCGCTTCTTGACTTTTTAAAAATTATTTAGTGTGAAAACATTTTCTTTCGTTAGATTTATTGTCGTTCGTAGTCGGAATTATTGTCCCTGTAACTGCCACAAAAAAAGGTATTAGCAGCATGCTTGTTCAAGAGGCGGATTTAGCTCAGTTGGTAGAATACCGGCCTAGAAATTGCAAGGTCCCTGGTACGGTATGGGTCCCTGTTAACTCAGCGCATGAGTAGCACAGATTGGGTAATCTAATCTGTGCAGAAAAGTGAGGAGATGACGGTATGTGTGACGCTCCACCCCAGACGAAAAAAAATCTTCCTGGTCTAGCGCTAGCATAAAGGGGTCAGACTCCGTCGTTGCCAACTTGACTTTTTAGCATGTTTTTAAAATCCTGGTATCGTTATTTAACAAATAACTTCAAAATTAGAAATTGAACTTTGACCTCGAACTTATTCAGACAATATAAATACAATTGTCGTTGGCGGTTGAATGTGTTGTTGGCATTTATATATTAATACTCTTGTTCCTTAATCATCCGACCGTTATCAGCTTGGTTAAAAATGAGACCGTTCAAATCGTCCAACATGAAATGCAAAAATGTAAATCCTAATTATCTGGTGTTGTTTATCCACCGAATTATTATTTCTCATGAGTGTTGTCACCTAAATAATGGACCATTCCGTTTTTATTATAAAGAAAGAAAGAGGAGAAAAGGGACATGCTACACAGAAAAATATAATTATAAAGAAAGAAAGAAAGAAAGTAGGGGGAAGATAGAGAGATGGTGTGAGCGCGCGAAAGCGACGACGCTAATCTGTTTCAATCAAACATAATGAAATGGCGAAAAGAAGTGAAGAAAAAAAAGTGTTCGATAAAATTAAATCAAGATTATTATACTTTTTACATATTGAACTATTTAGCAATAGCTCTGAAGTAAACATATCAAACGTTGTAGTGATTAAATCATCATACTGTGGTATATCCACAGGTTCTGCTATATATATATATATATATATATATATATATATATATATATATATATATATATATATATATATATATATATATATATATATATATATATATATATATATATATATAGAGAGAGAGAGAGAGAGATAGATAGATAGATAGATAATATTTCAGATCTTGCAGACTTACTTGCAGCTTCAAACAGAATGACTTGCCTTTCTCAAATGAAAAAAAAGAGAGAAAAAAGCAATTGAAATTTCTTTTAACGCCACACAAATCTTTTCTTCTAGAATCTGAGTTCAAAGAATTTAGATTCAGATCTTTGTTCTCAAAGACTGAAAACATTTCTTACTCAAACACGTCTTTGGCTCGTTTGTTTAGGATAAATATAATACCAAATCATTGAAGATCAAAGATGTCTGTATAAAAGCCAAAGAAAAAAACCGAAAGAAAAGAAAATACAACCAAGTTAGACCAAATGAATGGTAGATAAAAAGAATAAGAAATCTGTGAAATAAATGTTAGTCTGTGGCGTATTATTTTCTTAAGCAATATATTTTTTATTTTTTCAGAGATTACACTGGTTTACAAAGAAATTGAGGCAAGCAGAAAAATAGCTGTTTTAACCTAATTTGGGGGTGCCTGAATTCAGATTTGAAATCCGTTTTTACTAATCACCTCTAGTTTTTAAGATATGCATACTGTACATTTTATACACATACTGTACATAAAGGCGTATATGCATTCTGGGTTAATTTCTAATATTGTGTGACGTATGTCTTCTTTTTTAGTTATTATGCCATAAATGTAAGTGATAGCATTACATTATATATATATAGCTATATATCAAGACGGAATTTGGCAGTTAAGCGTAGCCAACACGTCTCAATCAACAGCGAACACAGCGTCAAGGAGAATCCTTTGGTTGACATAAATAAGGTGCTTCTCCCTCCTCTTCACATCAAGCTTGGTTTGATGAAGAATTTCGTGAAGGCCATGGACAAAAATGGTGCTGCCTTCCAACACTTGTCTCCTATGTTCCTAGGTCTCAGTGCTGCTAAGCTCAAAGAGGGCATCTTTGTCGGACCTCAGATCCGAGAAGTGCTGAAGGATACTGATTTTGAGGAGCTTCTTACGTTAAAGGAACTGAGAGCATGGGAAGCATTTATGTGATGAGCACGGAGAAAGATTCCACCAAGACATTACGAAGATGGAGAGCAACTACCAAGGCAAGTGGAACCCCGGCATGATGGGAGACTTCTGCTTGATGCTCTTGCGTGACACCCCGAAGGCAAAATACAGCAGATCATTTAAGAAAACACACTTCTAACTGTCTGCGGTACTATGAATTGTATACATTGTGTCATCCAAGTATATTTATTCCGTCAATGTTCTTTATCTATCCTGTTTTATCTGTAATAAGCTGCTGCAACTGTTGAAATAAGCACGTATATACTCTGCATATAATAAATGAGACTATTTAAAAGACAGAAAACTAGAGGTGATAGAGCAAAACTGTTTATAAATTTGAATTCAGCTCACCTAAATTAGTAAAAAAATACCTATTGACATTCTTGCCTCGGACAACAAATTGTTTTGTAAACCAGTGTTATTGAATAAGATAGTGTAGTTGCTTGTTGGTTTAGTTTGTTTGGTCTATTTTGTTTTACGGCATATCATCCTCGGTTGGTCATTTAATGCCGACAAAGTTTTAAAATAAATTCATTCTTAATGGATACTCAATTTCTTTTATAAACACATTTTTCTATTTAACCCATAAATGGAACCCTAACAGGTACTACCTCTCCGGGTTCAGGCAGCAATGGTGATGAAGGGGTGCTCCACATTTCTCAGACCTCCAGAACTGGAACCTCACCATCAGTTAGAGTTTAACGTCATACCCAGGACACTATGATCTTCAGCCACCGCCTTTTAGAACATATATGATAAAAAGGGTTGTGAGTTGCCATAAGGGGAATAGCGTTGAGACAATCATATAGGTGCTAGGGCTTGATGTGACCATCCGATTGATCGGGGGGGGGGCTCTCTGACCGCCCGTCTAGCCTAAGTAAGGGTCTAAGTGGAGTGCTGCATGTTATGGACTGCTCATCCACCAGGATTCTATCCTTAAGCATCAACAGGTGGCCCCATTAGGGGTCTTAACTCTCTTCAGAGGTGCAGTCGGTGTATTCTGCAACCCCAGCCGACAGGGCTTGTTGGTTGTTGGATTTTATGGCGTGTCAACTCTTGTTGGGTTATTTTATGCCGAAGACGTTTTGTTTTATTCATTCTTGATGGGTACTCAATTTCTTTTTAAACTCAATTTTCCTTTTAAACATTTTTTAGAACTCATTTTTTTTCTATTTAATCCATTGATGAGATCCTAACAGGTACTACCACTCCGAGTCAGAGTGGATCTGGGAGTAATGGTGATGAAGGGGTACTCCACCTCCTCAGGGCTCCAAAATTGGAACTTCAGCATTAGATGCAGTTTAACGTCATACCTAGGACACAATATAGTTTGATTTGGTTTATTTGTTAAAAAAATTATGTTTTCATATACATAGGTAGCAATATCTCATCTACTGAAATCGATGTCAACATTCGCATAAGAAACATGTGGATTGCTATTGACAGATCAATGACATATAGTGATCTGATCTTTCTAATAGAAATAAAACGGCAATTCTTTCAAGATGTAGCTGTGTCAGTAATACTGTATGATTGTACCACTCTAATGAAACGCCCGAGGAAAAGGCTAGATGGGAACTACCCAAAATGCTACGTGCTGTTTTGAACAGATTCTGGAAGCATTACCCTACAAAACAGCAGCTGAACAGCCACTTTCCTACCATCTTACAAACGATCCAAGATAAACTGGTCGGACACTGTTGGACAAAGGTCGAACTCAGACGTGCATTCTCCTATGGACTCCTACACATGGACACATCAGTGTTGGCCGGCCACTAAATACTAACATCCACCACTTTTGTGCTGACCCTAGATGCTGTCTAGAGGACTTACGAAGACAGATAGCCGAAAGGGATGGATGGCAAGTGGGAGTCAAGCTAATCCGTGCTGTTATCACGCTTTAATTATGATGAGTTATTCAACGCCGAAATTTGATTCATTTAAAATATTTTATCGTAATAACTTTATTTTTAATATTTCATTGCATTTCTTTAAATTGTCTACAATATTCTATTTGCATACATTTGTATGATATCAAGTATTCCTATCAAGTAGTAATCATATATATCTAATTACAGTTTAAAGCAACTATTACTATTTAATAATCATTTATTTCAACACAGTTTTATTGTTTCAAGTATTCCTATGTAACACCAATAATTTTCTCAATTATGTGGTCAAGTAACTGCTCATGGTGGAGGGTTTGGATAAATACATCAAACATATTGTTACGATTCGTGTTAGAGTTGTAATTGAAAGCAACTTTACATTGGAGATCCCTTGTGGCATAAAGTTTGATCCTTTGAAGTAGAAAGATGTAGTATCAGTTTTAATCCTTATTCGCAGATCCGTCTTGGGTTGTATCAGAGTTTATGTCTTGAAATAGGGAGTTGTATAATCATCTTGACTAGTGAGTTGTATAATTGGTCTGTACTTCCAGTGAGTAATTTTAGGACAATTTATCAACGCCTTTAAATAGTAAATTAAATTCATGTTTGGGCGTTTTTGATTGGCCGATTCAGTCACCACTGTTTAGAAACCGTCTATGAATATATGGCTTGGTTATTAGCACAACTTATACCCTAAAATACTCCAACATATGCAATCAGCACTTAATAGCGTTGGATAGAGCAGGTTTTCAGCTAGAAAAATATATCTACATCGTCACCACCACCATCATACCAGCAATGCATTGCTGCTAGTGGTTAACAGAAGCTTATATACTGCGCTTGTAAATGCGTCGATCCGAAATTAATGTCTCCTATTTTATGACGTTGTCCGACAATATCAGAGGCGAAATATGGGCGGTATAGTAGTATTATCAATAACCAATATATTTTTGTTTTGTTAGGGATAGAAAATGAGAAGCAACATGAACAAAATTAATAATATTGTATTCTATAGCTAAGAACTTTCTTTATCCATCGGCGTCCCAATATCTGTCTTGGCAATCCGGCAGTTGCTCAAGTGGTAGGGGAAAGTCCGAGACGATTAGACTGCCGGGCTGCTGCTGGGTACTGTCTCAGGTAGTATTGTCATTTCACGAGAGGCCAGCCTCGCTGGAAGCCCCAGCGCTTGCACTCTAGCGCCAGGTTGTATTGGGGATTTATGTGAGTAGTAAGTACCCCAATCCTATTACTATCGGTGTTGATTGCCGTTGGCTCCCCTGAAGCTCATCCGCCCTTTGAGATCTCTTGGTTTTAGTGATGCTGGGTATCCATACACCCACCTCACCAGACAAACCGAGGCATGCCTGATTGGGGTGCCAGTTTAGTCGGTGACAACCCGACCATGGAACAGGAAGTACTAGTTTACATGATTAAATTTGGATGAGCTAATAACCAAGAAAACTACACCAGTATGCCACAGATTTTCACAACAAAACTTTTAGGTTTTAAATGAGTTTTTTCCCATTCACCTCGAAGGTAAGACGAAAGTAGGACGAACAAGACATGCTGGACAGTGCTGGAGAAACGAGGACGAACCCATGAGTGAAGTTTTCTTGTTGACACCTACACAAATCAACATCAATCATCTATGTGCGAATTCTGGATGCCGTGCGGAAGATCTGCTTGTACCGATGAAAGATAGGGATGGGTGGTGCGAGAGAGAATCGTGGGAATCCGTGAACCACAGTATGATAATTATATTATTACAATGTTTGATATGTTTACTTAAGAGCCATTACTATATACTTCAATATGTAAAAAGTATAATTATGTTGATTTAATTCTTTCTCACTCTTTTCATTCTTTCCTTCTATTCATCTTTTTATTATGTTCGATTGAAACAGATTAGCCTTATCGCTTCCGCGCGTTCACTCCCTTTCACTATCTTTCCTCTACTCCTTTTCTTTATTTATTTCTTTCTTATTATATTTTTATGAGTAGCATGTCCTATTTCTTCCCTTTCTTTATAATAAAAACGGGATGGTCCATCATTTAGCTGAGGTGACGGCACTTATAAGAAATAAGATTTTGGCAGATATGCAACACCAGATAATTTAGATTTATATTTTTGCATTTAATCTTGGACGATTTGGACGGTCTCATTTTTAACCAGAGGATGTTTGCAAGATGATAACGGTTGTACAATTTAGGAATACGCGTATTAATATATAGATCATGATATATGCGGGATGCGGCTGGTATAAACTTATAAAAGCATAGAAAGAAATCAGTGAAGCGAGTTCAAATTGTGGTTGGGGCTTTGAATTATTGCCAGGCTTTGAATCAACTTCTCTCTGCGCTTTGTTCCTTTGCAAAATACGAGCGCCTTCAGCTGTGTGTAAAATTATGGCTAACATGAATTGTATGCACACAATGCTGAGTGTACCATTGTTAGTGGGTTCGATAATCAGCGGATCGATGCAGCATACTTCTGGCCTTGTGCCAAATGAAGCTTCGTAAGTGATTGTTTCTTCACTAGATATCTTGACAAAATATCTCGTCACTTGCTTGTTACAATGGTTGACGGGACAAAAGAAAGTCAATAAGCAACATCATCGGCAAGCATAACACTCTTGTATCGGCAAAAAGCCTTTTGTTACTCCATTGACTATATTATATATATACATATTATATATATATATATATATATATTATATATATGAAATTATATAAAATATATATTATAAATCATATAAAATATATATATTATAAAATTCTATAATAATATTATATTATATATATATATATATATATCATATAATCCATCATGTGCATGCATTGTAGATGCACATAAGATATTGAGGATCCCAAAATTATCTCCAACATACCAGTTTTATCTTTTACCTTTATATATACTAGCAAATATATGCACCCTCCGGGTGCAAGTATTTGAATTTTAATGTAATGAATACGTTAAATTTGAAATACTTTTGAAACTAAATAAAAATCCAAATAAAATGATTTGAAACAGAGGGGGTATATATATATGTATATACATATATATATATTGCCAAATTCTTATTCTCTTTCTCTCTCCATCTGTCTGTCTGTCTGTCTGTCTATCTCTCTCTCTCTCTCTCTCTCTATATATTATATATATATATATATATATATATATATAATATATAATATTAAAAATTAAACATATGACCCTGAAGAGCTACTATGCGAAACTGTTAGTTGGTATATCTGACTCATTTAGGTTTATTTATTATTTGCTCTACTTACGTATTGAGCACTCTTTTACTTTTAGCTTTAGATAATCCTGGCCGCTTTATATATATATTTTCATATATATATAATTTTTTTCTTTGGCCAAGTATTATAGTATCAACCGATTATTTTCGGTTGGTACGACTATCTTGGTCTTTTCTTTTTTTCAATTTTTTCCCCGGGTGATGTTTGCTAGTATTTTTTACAACCAAACTATTTGCCGTTTTTTTTTCTTACCGCAAGGGTTTCACAACTAATATATATATATATATATATATATATATATATATATATATATATATATATATATATATATATATATATACCAAACTTGTTGGTAAACCCTTGCGGTAAGAAAAAAAAACGGCAAATAGTTTGGTTGTAAAAATATATATGCGTTGTAAGTGCCTTCAAGTAAAAATTTAATAATATTTATATATATATATATAATATATATATATATATATATATATATATATATATCCATCAAGCTCACACAACAGTATATATAAAGGGATATCTACACAGGAGCCTCTTAGTCTGATGATCGTATAGGTAAGAAACTGACATTTACCAAGACTCGTTGACTCTGTGTTTGTGCTATTCAAACTTATCTCTCTGTTAAACCAGCATATAGATAATTGAATGGGTCAAACGTTCAGCAACATTTTGGCAGTGTGAGGCGCAATCCGGCAACTCTACATACTTTGTCTGAAGTCGTGAAGATGACGAGTCACATTGGACTGTGAGATGCCAAACTCTCATTGTGATACTAATCGGATGTGTCTCTATGGCTCGGACAATGACCGGAATTTAAGGTTTCTAGGCCTACCTGTTCTTTCAACCCGAACAAAATTTCTTGAACAATCTAGTTATCGTGCTCTCTCAGTACTTTTTCTTTCTTTCCATCTTTTCATCTTTTCATTATGTTCGATTAGAACAGATAAGTTTTATCGCTTCCGCGTGCTCAACCCTCTCTCTATCTTTCCTCTACTCTCTATTATTATTTTTCTTTCTTATCATATTTCTTCTGTGTAGCATGTCCCCTTTCTTCCCTTTCTTTCTTTATAATAAAAAGAGAATGATCCATTATTTTGCTGAGGTGACGACACTCATAAGAAACAAGAATTCGGTGGATAAGCAACACTAGATAATTTGGATTTATATTTTTGCATTTCATGTTTGGCGATTTGGACGGTATCATTTTTAACAAGAGGGTGTTTTTTAAGATGATAACGGTCGTACTTTTAAGGAACACGAGTATAATAATAATAATAATAATAATAATAATAATAATAATAATAATAATACATAGGTGTTTAGACAAAGAAAGGTAATTAATTTCTCCGCTTGATCTAAAGCCGGCAACATTAATTAGTAGTTTTTGACTACACAGTGAATTGTGCATGAAAAACATTCTGAATATTCTTCACGCCAATTTCTGTGTGACTTTCTTTTGTTTCATCTCAAGGGGATGATTTGAGTTGAACATAAACAGAAATACTATAATGCTGCTTCACACCAAATGAACGGTTTCAGATCTGTTTATAGAAAACTCTCTGAAATAAGTTGAATGCCAAGGGAACTATTCTGAAGTTAAGGAATGATTTATTCATAGTTCATTTCCGTCTCAGTAAATACAGCTTCTGTCTGAGTACATTTCAAACACACCTTGCCTAATACTGTGTCCCATAATGGATGTTACATTTAGTATAAGAAATCTATATAGAAATGGACCAACTATTATTCATTCATTTTTCATTTCTGCCGAGGTAAATACAGCATCAGTTTCAGTACGTTTTAAAGTCACATTGTATAATACTACAATTGTCCCATAATGGATGTTACATTTAGTAATAGAAATCTATATACAAATGGACCAACTATTATGGACAAAAATATTTTCATTCATTGTTCATTTCAGCCGTGGTAAATACAGCATCAGTCTCAATACATTTTAAAGTCACATTTTAAAGTTTTAAAGTAATACTACCATTGTCCCATAATTGATGTTACATTTAGTCCCATTGTACCATAATGGATGTTACATTTAGTATAAGAAATATATATAGAAATGCACCAACTATTATGGGACAAAAATACTTTCATTCATTGTTCATTGTTGCTCTTGGTAAATAAAGCTTTTGTCTGGATACTTTTTGAACAAGCCTCGTATTGTCGAGAGTTTGTCTAAATCTTATTATTTATTTCCGATCTTGGCAACTTACTAATTATCGTAGAATTACAACTTTGGAGTTGCAAGTGAAATGTGAAGTAGTAAAATAATTGATAATAAAACCAATGAAAATCTCTGTTAGTTCGTAGAGATCACCAAATCTCATATGATAAAGATTTTATGACGTCTAAATTAGTTTCACACATTTAAATAACGCTTCAAGCAAGATATCTAACTGAATTTTAATGAATTACTTTAATTAAGCCACTAATACGATTTTCACAAGTGCTGCCATTTTAAGTAATGGGTCTAGGGTGATAAAAAATAGAAATTAAAAAGAAAACCCCACTCAGAGAAAATGTGACAATTTGTAAGATTGTACCTCTTTGTCTCAGTAAACTATAGAATCAATATATTCCACAAGTTACAACAAAATAAATCAAAAGGTTATGATACACAATTCTATCCAATAAACACTCAGCTCCCATGCATTACCTCCCTAATCCCTGTGCGATGCACTAGCTACACCCCAATTCCTTCCCAGATGCCACAATTCTATCTATCTTATCCTATGTATGACACTGAACTGGATTTGAATGGTGAGGCACCAGTTCTTGAAATATGGAGAGTGTGGAATGCCCATTCCTTGTCATTATCCTTAGGTCCACTCAGATTCGGAGTGGTAGTATATGTTAGGGTCCCATCTATGAATCAAATAGATGTGTTTAAAAAGTTTTTGTATTTGAACAGAACTGAAAAAAAAACAAGACAAAAAATGTAAATACGAAGGTTCAATTAACTCGATCCCTAAACTCTTGACAGGAAATAACCCTAAACGGTTTGATATACCGTTAAAATCACTAAATGAATCTATCTATCTATCACGTTAATTTATATTTAATTCATACTGAATTTATATTTGCTTTTCTATTTAAATAGTAAAACATAATGAAAATGGAATGAATTCTATTGTACTTCGGTTAAGCTAAGCTAATGTGCATTTTATGATATAAGTACTAATTTTGACACAGAGGTAAAATAAAAAAAAGTTTGCGTAGTGGCCTATTGTCGGTATCAGCCGGGTTTGAGGGAGTCTATCCTCTTTTCGCTAGAGCTAGAACTGGGAGATTGTGTTTTTTCTTAGATGAAGCGTCACATCTACTGTCAGCTTCCCACTTTACCACACAGATCAGATTACCCAATCTGCGTTACTCATACGCTGAGTTGGTAAACCAATACATTGCCTACTGGCGGCTATTTTCCAAAATGGCTACGAACAGACATCCAAATGACACAAAGAATTTGAATAAAGTTTGCTGCTGAAGCTTTTACTGAATGTTTATTGACTGTTTGAAATCAAAACATACCCTAAGGGTTTGGAAAAGAGACTGGATTAACTGGAGATCAGAGGAAGAATCAAGACCACCCAGGCCAAAGTGCTGTTAGGATCAACTAGAATAAATAGAAGAGTCCTGGAGATTTGATAAAATTTGCTTTCACAGAAACCTTAGTAAAAATAAGAAAAAAAGACACCAGTTAAAACCTGTGTAAAAAAACTCGCAAGGATACTACTACTACTACTACTACTACTACTACTACTACTACTACTAATACTAATACTAATAATAATAATAATAATAATAATGCCCAGACCTAGTATTGATTAACAAAAAAGAGAACTTGTCAACTGGTAGATTTTGCAGTTCCAGCAGATCACAAGGTAAAAATGAAATAAAACGAAAAGATTAACAAATACCTGAACCTTGCTAGAGAATTGAAAAAAAAAGCTGTGGAATATTAGGGTGAAAGTGATACAATTGTAGTTGAAGCACTTGGAATGCTCCCCAAAATCTTAGAAAAGAGACTAATAATAATAATAATAATAATAATAATAATAATAATAATAATAATATGTATCAAGAAATGAAGATGGAAGAGGCCTAGACGATTGTGTAGATGCCACAAGCTAAGAGTTGCTGAGATGACAATATTCAGAATTTCCATTTCCTATAGTTGGCTCAGATCACATGGGTAGAAAAACAATGGTAGGTAGATAATATTAGTGATTCTACCATTGGTTACCATCCTGAAAATTGTATGGATTTATCTTTTATAGAATTTTTACCTGTAAATATTTTTCAAGGAAATGCAATATTTAGACAAGAATCCGTCCCCCAATAAAAATGAAAATCTTTTGTAACTCATTTGATTAATTGATTTAGACGGCATGTCAACCTATATACGGTTACCGTATGCTCAGACGTTAGGGAATCGCATTCATTATGCATTTATATTTACATTTTTGTGTAGTTGTTTCTTAAGAGTCTTTGCACACAGTTATACGAATATCAATTATCCCTATATAATACATATAATTTACACATAGTTGAAGGGTTTAAATTATTCTTATATTCTACGGATAATTATATGGTTTCAAGTATTTATATCTAATACTAATAACTATATCATTACAAGTAACTAATAACAACCCTAAGTAAACAATTGTAAAAAAGTAAAGTCCTCGGGGTGGCCTAAGGTCGGTATCAGACAGCGAAAGAGTCTATCCCCTTTTCCCTAGTGTTAGACTAAGAAGATTGTTTTTTTGCGCCACACCTACCATCAGCGCATCACTTTACTGTGCATATCCCTGTGCTACTAATATGCTGAGTTTGCGAGGACCGGTGTCGAACCCGGAACGTTGTGGTTCCTAGTAGTATGACTATTCTTAATACAAATAATTTACAGTTAGATGGCATCAAGTATTGTTATAAAATCTGAATAATTTTAAACAGATTTAATGACCCATAGATAGGACCCTAACAGGTACTACCACTCCGAGTCAGAGTGGAGCTGGGAATAATGGCAATGAAATGGATTCTCCTTACTGACTAGATATCCAGAACATAAGCCTCACCATCGACTGCAATTTAGTGTCATATCTATCTTTTTGTGCGGGTCTTATTGATCCGCAGGAGATACGTTCAGCATATTCAAAGACCCACCATTAGGGCAGATTAATCATTTTAATAATTGATGTTTAGTGATTTTTTTAAAATTTAAAGATGGTCCCCTGGGGACCACGAATGACATCAAAAGAGTTTTCTAATCACATTTTTAAAATATCAAATGACTAAAAACACAAGAAATTTCCTTTGTTTGCTATACTAGCAAAAACATGCACTCTCCGATGGGCGCAATTATTTAAGTTTTAATGCAATGCAATATTATATTAAATTAGAAAGGTTAACGAAACTAAATAAAAACGCTTATGGACTGTTTACACCGTATAATATGTAAACATTTACTTCTTAGTGATATATAATACACATTACAAAATTTTAGACATATTAATAACATGTGCTGATTTGAAGCAGATCTTACTCAGCTCGACTTTAATATCGGAAATGAATAAGATACAAATGGAGATTAAAAAAATGTTATTATAATGGAGATAATGTAACTGTCAGTCTGTAATCGAAACTACGTCACCATTGACGTCACACTTTCCTTAGTTACTTGTTATATTTTCAACGATTATGAATCATTATTTAATCTTAATTAGCATCTTATTTATTAACGATGTCTCTACTAAAGTTTAGCTGAGTTAGATTTGCCGCAAAACTGCCCATATTATTAATGCATTTAAAATGCTGAAATATGAGTTATATATTTCTAAGAAATAAATATTTACATAGTATATGGTGAGAATAATTTGCATAATTCGCATAATGATTTAAAAAAAACTGAATTTAATAAATGATTATTCGCTATTACTGATTTCTAATACCATCATGTTATTCTCAAACGTATGAAAAGCAATCATATATATAATTTTATATAGAAATCAATTAAAATAACATTAAAATAAGTGTAATATGTTTATATTCGTTCTCCTTTTGTTTCGTTAGTATTTCTAATTTATTATAATATTTTATGACATTAAAACCTAAATACTTGCGTCCAGAGGGCGCATACTTTTGCTAGTGATTATTTAATAATTATTGAGAATATAACGTATATAAATAAGGGAGTGGTGATGTAGTTTCAGTTACAGACAGACATCGAATCCCCATTATAATTAGATATTGTGAAACACTAAAATGCTTTTAGGTAAAAATTCTAAAAGAAAATTTCAGATAAAAATGAGTGAGTCGCTAATATTGTGTATTTGTAAGTTATCTCAAATAAGTAACTACATCACTTAATTTGATTTTTACATAGAAAAGGCCTTTTTCAACCGCTATTTCTAATTTCTGAGAAGTATAAATTATTATTTTTTCATTTGTTCTGTTATGCGAGAAGAAATACATAAAATAACACATTTCGCGTTGTTGTTATATATTGTTATGTATTGCCCCGGAAAACGCCGGATATTATTACTAGTCTATCTAATAAGTTTTTAAAATAATCAAAGTTCAATCCTGAATTTCATCTTCATTTATTAGGGTGAGTCAAAGGTTATTTTGGTAAGTTATTTGCTTTATTCTTCAAGTTACAAAAAAAAAAAGGAAAAAAAAAGCAGCTGAGCATTCAAAGTAGAAGCCACCGTGTTGCATCGTTTGATGCCACCTTTTTGCCAGGTCCTTTATCCCACGCTGATACCAGTTCTCTTCCTTCGATGCTAAGAACTCCTTCTCTGAAGCTCCCGCCTCCTCTTAGTTGTTGAAGAGTCGCGAGCGCGAGAGGTCAGCCATGGATAAAATAAGTAATAATCCAAGGGAGCCAATCCTAGGTAAGGCATCAGTTCGATTCCCTCAAGTTCCTCAAGCTTATTCCGGAAACTAGCATGTATAAAAATATTGCAAAACTTTTGACTCTAGTAACTTACGACTTCCTTTTATAACGCTTTATATATTTAATGACTTTTATTGATGGCTCATTGTATAGATTTAATTATAATCTTTAGTGATTATGGAATTTGAAAGTAAATAGCTTTACTTTTTTCTTTAGATTATCATTCGCTTTTATTGACTTTTGAAGATGGATTGTCAATTAAAACAATCAAGTTAACAATGTCGGCATTGCTTTGTGATTTGTGTTAGAAGCGGAAATAATAACAATGGCGATAAAACTGTTGTTTCATCGCAAAAGTTCAATTGTTTTATTAATTATTTTACTTGTATTTATTTTATCTTCATTATGTTTTACTATTTTAATAGAAAAGCAAATGTAAATTTAATATGCATTCAATATGAATCAAATATCAATAATATTATAGATAAATGGATGGGCATAGATATGGGATTGGAGTACAACGCTCTGGGGCCCGGAAGTTAAAATATTGGAGCCGAGTGTTTACTCGGTATATCTGTCTATCGTAACTTTTTAAAAATGATTCATTATGTTAACTAATAGAATAGATTGACACTACCAATTACCAAAGGAAGAACAATGTTCTTTTAGTTAAGGCTGTTCCCCCTTTTATTTTTAGATTTTTAAATCTATATATTAATACTCGTGTTCCATAAAAGAACATTTTATCACCCGTTATCATCTTGCAACACCCTCTGATTAAAAATATGATCGTCCAAATCGTCCAAGATGAAATACAAAAAATGTAAATCCCGATTATCTTGTGTTGCTTATCCGCTGAATTCTTATTTCTTATAAGTATCGTTAGCCCAGGTAAATAATGGACCATTCCGTTTTTATTATAAAGAAAGAAAGGGAAGAAAAAGACATGATACACAGAAAAATATAAGAAAGAAAGAAAGAAAGAGAGTAGGGGAAATATATATAGACAGGGAAGAGCACGCGAAATTGATAACGTTAATCTGTTTCAATCGAACATAATGAAAAGATAAAAAAAAGGAAAGAAAGAAAAAAAAGAGTGCGAGAGATAGTGAAATCAAGATTAATGTACTTTTTAGATATTGAACTATTTAGCAATAGCTCTTAAGTAGACATATCAATATAATTAAATTATCATACTGTGGTATATCCACGGGTCCTGCTAGTTTTTTTAATCATTGTTGACTTGCTATTACAAGTAGCAGCGTTTGTGAAAGGGTTAGGGAAATTTTCGTGATGGCTATGAATTTAGTGTTCACACTTACTGTAGTGTCACCAACGACTGCTAAATCAATGATGTCTAATCATGGGGGGAGGGGACACAGAAGTACAACTCGTTTCATGCCTTAGGAGCTCTGTTACTTTATTATCCCCATTCAGTTTCTGGTATTACATAATTTCATAAGCAGCTTATGATTTATGTACCTATCTGTAGTAATAAGATTTGAATTAGGGTCCGTTAGATTCAGAATTAGGGGGTCCAGTGGAAAGTCACTCGCCGATTATTAACAGGTAGTGACCTTTTTACTTGATCCCTTAAAAACGCACCATTACGAACGCGTGAGGATTAGTTTCAGATACGAACAAAACTCTCGATGAGCGTGGACGTTGTTGTCAGCCCTCGGGGTCGCTCTACCACCGCGGTAAAAAAACATGGGCTGGGTTGTGAAATAAAAGCTATATCAAAAAACAAAAACATATTTTTTGTTGAGTTAATTCAAACTAGAAATGACCAGCCGAACACTGAAAAGAAGAAGAATCAACCCTTAAGAGAAAGCCCTGAAGAGAAGTCAGCCTGAAGAAGATGGCGGTCGAGTTAGAAGCAGTAAGCAGAAGTTAACAAATAAGACCCATCATCCCCTATCTACTCTATCTATCTGTCTCTCTCACACCGATTATATACACCCGAGTAAAGGGGTATACAACACTGAGGGCGTGGTAGTAGGTGACAAAGGACAATAAACACCAAGTTCCATGTAGTTTCTTCGTTCAAGTTGGAACTGGCTCTCCACGTCTCTTTGAATCGTTCCTCGTTCTCCTGTGGTTTTTAGTCGGAGATGTTAGATCACGTATACCATATTACACTTAGCTCACTGGACGAGATGTTGAACTTTTTGATAACTTATCTATACGCACCCCGATACCATTCGATTATAATCTTACACCGTTGTTTAGAAATCATTAGAGTTTTGAATATTGAAACGATTAATATGAATAGCGTAGAATACGCTTGTTTCTTAATCTTCAGTCCGATATCATCTTGCACCACCTTCTGGTTAAAAATGAAAACCGTCCAAATCGTCCGAGATGAAATGCACAAATATAAATCTGAATTATCTGGAGTCACTTAATCGCCAAATTCTTATTTCTAACGTATTTGGTCTTGTGTCGCTTAAATGGCCAACGTAAAATTAAAATGAATTTAAAAAAAAAGTAGTTACATGTACGTTTGATATTTGTAATATTGAAATTGTGAATTACGGAAGATATTTTCCTTAATGATTTTGAACGAAAAAATACATGAGCCAGCGGGGGGGGGGTTACAGTTTTTAGCCTGGAGAACCGGTGTCCGTGGTGGTCTTACAGATGACGCTTGTATCAATATAATACTCTTGTTCTTTAATGTTCCGACACTTATCATCTTGCAACACCTTCTGGTTAATGATGAGACCATCCAAATCGTCCAAGAAAGAAAGAAAGAAAGAAAGAAAGAAAGAAAGATAGAAAAAGGGGTTAAAAAAGAGTGAGAGAGTTAAATCAAGATTATTATATTTTTACATTGAACTATAGATTGAACAATTTGAAATAGTTTCTTAAGTAAACATGTCAAACGTCGTTATAATTAAATTATCATGCTGTGGTATATCCACAGGTCATGCTAATTAATAGCGTATTTTCTCGGAGGATCTACATTTTTATCTTCTAAACAGCTTTAATAAAAAAAAGTAATGTATAAAAATTCAATTATATTCCTTGCTGGAAGCGTTATTAAGATGCGTGAAACTAATTTGGACAGCATGAAAATTGGATCACATAAAATGTAGTCATCTGTTAATTAGCTTTCAAACGTTAATTCCTGACACTCACAAACATAACATAAGAAATATTAGATTGGGATACTGAATTCATATAATTCTCAGGATAAATGAAACAATAGTTTATATATATATACTAGCAAATATATGCACCCTCCGGGTGCAAGTATTTAAGTTTTAATGTAATGAAATATCGTATTAAATTAGAAAGTCTAATAAGAATGCAAATAAAAAGATTTGAAACAGAGTGGGAGTATAATAGAAAAATAGAAATGAAACTTACTCTTCCATCACTGCCGCCTTTCATTGCTGAATTTTACTTATTTAACTATTTAGTTAAATTAGGAAATAAAGAATAACATTACACTTATTTTTTCTTGTTAATGGATTTCATTTAAGATTCATTGGAGAGATTTTTGCTTATATTCATTAAAATAAAACCAAACAGTTAGAAATCAATAATACTAAGCACATATTTAATAAAATCACATTTTTAATATCAATATGCAAATTAGCCTTCCCGTTCATACTGCAAACCACTATTTTTTGTATATATAAATACAATAGCATGTTATTAGTATGTAGATATGGACAACACTAATAAAAAGGTGAAGCAATTTTATTAATAATTGAGGGTTGAATATAAATAAAATCATGAAGAATGTGATGAAAATAACTATGTTAATTATGACTCGATTAGTAATATAGTTTCGGTTACAGACAGAAAAACACACAATCTCCATTATAATAAGATATATATATATATATATATATATATGTGTGTGTGTGTGTGTGTGGAAGGAGGATTGGAATGAATCCGACAGAATGTGGTGGGGATGTGAGGAATAAAAAAACAAAACTCAGACAAAAGTGTGCAGGATATATTTGGCTAGAGCTTTGAGCTCGGCATCATCAGTCGTTTTAATGAATTATCAGTTTATCATACAAGTGTTTTATCGAAGGGGTAGTGTGGCGGGAGGAGGTGGATAGGAGAGGAGGTCAAGTGGGTGATTGATTCCTGCTTGACCATTCAAAACCTCTCCTCTCTAACGCTTACCCACTCACTTGACCTCCTCTCCTATCCACCTCCTCCCGCCACACTACCCCTTCTATAAAACACTTGTATGATAACCTGATAATTCATTAAAACGACTGATGATGCCGAGCTCAAAGCTTTAGCGAAATATATCCTACACAGTTTTGTTTTTTATTCCTCACATCTCCACCATATATATATATATATATATATATATATATATATATATATATATATATGGTGGAGATGTGAGGAATAAAAAACAAAATATATATCAACCATTGTTTAATTTCTCCTGAAAATTATATGAAAAATAACGGCTAAACAACGCCAAATCGTTTCACATCAAGTTTTTTCTCACATATACTGGATTTCACTATTCCCCACACAGTCATCAAACTTTGAAAAAGGGTGAAAGATCACCCGAAATATCGGAATAAATCAAACAAGGGAGAGAACAACATCTGGATATTGAAATTGTTTTGTTCTGTTTTTTGCTTTTGTTCACTTGTTCATTTCCATGCTTCATAATACAAAAAAAAAAAAAATAACGTTCACAATAACAAAATTTACACATAATCAACTTATATATATATATATATATATATATATATATATATGTAAACAAATCTAGCTATTTTCAGCCGACAGTATTTGGGAGAATATGTGCTTAATTGAAGTCAGACCTAATTTTTTGAAAGTTAATTCATTAATGATTGATTAGGCGGGATTTAACTACATAAATGTAAGGCTAAACAAATCGAGAAAAATCAATCTCTGAATGTACATTCGACCTATTAGGTCTCATCAGCAGAGCTATAGATACGAAGATCGCCTCGTGTGTGACTCGAAACCCGTATGTCGAAACGACACGCAAGCCTCTTACCATTACACCAAACGGAATCCGCAATTTTTCATCGATTCCGTTTGGTGTAATGGTAAGAGGCTTGCGTGTCGTTTCGACATACGGGTTTCGAGTCACACAGGAGGCGATCTTCGTATCTATAGCTCTGCTGATGACACCTAATAGGTCGAAATGTACATTCAGAGATTGATTTTTCTCGATTTGTTTAGCCTTACATTTAAGTAGTTAAATCCCGCCTAATTAATCATTAATGAATTAACTTTCAAAAAATTAGGTCTGACTTCAATTAAACACATATTCTCCCAAATATATATATATATATATATATATATATATATATATATATATATATATATATATATATATATATGAGGATTGGAGGGTTGGAATAAATCCGACAGAATGTAGTAAAGAATAAAGGAAAAAGAGCAAAACTCAAACAAGTAGATGTAGAAGATATATTTCGTTCTGCATTGAGCAGGACTTCCCCAGTCGTTTATTAAAACATCAATGCAGCATGCATTTGTATTTATAGAAGAGAAAGTGAGTGGGAGGGGGTAAGTTTGATGATGAAGTCAGGTGGAAGGGAAGAGTTTGTGAGGATCTGATTGGTCAGAGGATATCTATCATGGATGGGGTGGGAGAAAAAGATCAAAAGTATGGACTCTGTTGGGGATGATAAGAAGAGGATGTAATTTAGTGCTAATGAATGCTATCTCCCCAACAAAATTCCTTACTTTCCCCCTCCATTCAAAGAATCAAAAATTCTCTCCAAATCCAACCTAAGAATGTTGACCCAATTTCTTCCAACCATATTCTACATTCATTAGCACTAAACTACCTCCTCTTCCTATCACAACACAAAAGCAACATTAGATTAGCTAACAATAGAAACCTCTATGTATCGGAGCATATCTTTGAATGTAATCGGGGAAATCTTAAGATGATGCCAATATACCAAACTGATGACTATACTCTACTCTTAATTAAAGAAAAACATCTCATAGATAAATACAAACTTGAACTAAATCGGACTTAACCACACACATAAATACAAACAACAATAACTTTACTACACAGACATATATGATCTACATAATAGAACACACAAACTAAGTAATCTATGTAAATATATACATACATGCAAAAAAAACTCTCTCCAAAATACACCCAACGCACGTACATAGGAACACACAAAAATACACACAGAAACACACCAGAACACACAACTAAACTGAACTTAACCACACACACACACACACACACACACACACACACACACACACACACAGCAATAACAAAGATTTTATTACACAAACATGTGAACCACATAATAAAATACACAAATTATGTAATATAATATATATATATGTGTATGTATATATATGCATATGCATGCATGTATATACATATATACATACATATATATATATATGTGTGTGTGTGTGTGTGTGTGCAAAATATGTATATGCAAACTATGTAATGTAAAAGATACACATCAATTTTGTTTTTTATGTATATAGATACTCATACACCCAACACAACCATGAACATAGACACATATACATAAACGCACACAAGTATAAACACACACAAAAAGTAAACCACAAATACACTCACAAATTCTTTAGAACAAAAAGTGAATTACAAACACTCGCACACAGCCTATCAAATATCAGAAATCTTACAAACAACATCAGAGGAACGGGTTTGGCTATTAATATAAACAAATAGACACATAGCCTATTAGGTACTACCACTCCAGGTCCGAGTGGACATGGGAGTATTCTTGATGAAGGGATACTCCCAATTCCACAGAGCTCTATAATTGGAACTTTACCATCTGATAATTTAATTTCATACCCAGGACACTAAGATCCTCGGCCACCGCCTTGTAGCCCATATATGATAAAAAGGGATGGGGCTTGTCGTAAAGGCAATAGGGTTGGACAATCGTATAGGCGCTAGGGCTTGACGTGACCAGCTGAATGATAATGGGTGTAATGGCAACTGAGACCCCATACTCCCCAGAACTCCAGAACAGGATCATCACCACTAGATACAATTTACTGTAATATCCCCGAGACGAGATAGATAGTGTTTTGTATATTACAGTAAATTGTATCTAGTGATTAGATAGATAGTGAGGGATTTTAAAACGCCTAGATATCAGCATACATAAAAACGTAATAGCAAATGCTGACAAATTAAAATAGAGAGATATAAGAATATGATAGACTCGAATAGACTCGAATAGACATACATAAACACTGATACACGTACGACATACACACGCACGGCACATACACACACACACACAGAAATATATATATATATATATATATATATATATATATATAATATATATATATGAGTTAAGAGTAAGGAAATGAATCCGACGGTATATGTATAGATAAAAGTGTAGGAAAACACAAAATACTGTTAAATGATATAAAATATTTTCATTTTAACAGTATTGTATGTTTTCATACCCTTTTATCTATCTATCTATCTATCTATCTATCTCTCTCTCTCTCTCTCTCTCTCTATATATATAATATATATATATATATATATATATATATATGAGTCATATGCGGTCGCCTGATGACAGACGACTACGTGAAAAACATGTGTGTGTACGAGTGAAAGTCGGGGATCTTACGTGTCTTTTATGCGACGGGTCCTGTATAAGCAAAGCTGGACTTCTGAGCCACTTGCATGCTCACAACTGAACTTTGTAGAAATGGCCTTCTTCTGTGAAGAAATTGCAATCACCATATATATATATATATAATATATATATATATATATATATATATATTATCCTAAAGCTGAGTGAATCAAGGATTGTTTCCTAAGGGCTTTTTTCCTATTTAGTTTAATGACACAAAATTGATATAAAAATATTCTTTAGTTTTCGGATTGAGTTATGTTTGAAAAAAAAAACATTTTAATTGGTTCTAATTTGTCATAATTTGCTATTAAATCAAAGACTCTTAATGCACATTCTACCTGTCACTTTCCCCCTCTTTATGTATATTTTGATTACCTCCTCGTTATATATGTTAGTTTCTCCGTGAGTGTAAAGAGAGTGATTAGAGAGTGTGAAATGTATTTGTATGTTAAGTTTCAGAACGAGTTGGCCCGTAACTTAACAACATCTTAATCGGGTCCATTTAAAATTAAATTAGGTCAAACGTACCCTTTCTTAGAAATCTTATAAATTGATTTAAAATTTTTTTGAAAAAAAAATTAATTCGTTTTGCAAACCCACTTTTTCCTAATCCCAATTATCTACCCAGAGCTCAATGGGTGACGCAACGGGTCACGTTTTGTCTAGTATATATATATATATATATATATATATATATATATATATATATATATATATATATATATAGATAAATAGATATATAATTATGCAGGACATAATAACTCTATTATATTCCTGTATTACTGGCCGGTGGCAGTCATTTTTCTTATTAACGAATTCATTGTTTTTTCTTATTGTTTTTCTCCTTATTTGATGCGTGTCTATAAGGCAGAGATAGACTTCGTTATCTTATCAAACGCTGAGAACAGCAATAAAAGACATCAATAAGCACAAATGGGTTCTTTTTGCAAACTTTCCTATAAAAACGTTTTCGTCTTCACTCTTTCTTTCTTTCTTTCTTTCACTGTCTATCTGTCTGTCTGTCTAGCTTAGATTGTCAGCATTGGTATTATGCGTGTCTGTTCCTATCTGTTTCTACGTGTTTATAGCTTTTTTATGTATTAAGTTCATATCTATTTTTCTATCGATAGCTAAATTATTTTGTAAGAATAATTTCGTCTGTCAGTTGGAGGCGCGTGGTGTAATGGTTAGAGTCATAGGAAATGAACTCGTCGACCCGAGTTCAAATCCTAACTATAGTTAACATAGCGCTAATACCCACGGGAAATGTATGAATCCAACTACTCTCCCTCCAGTTATGGGTAAATAGTTGGGTAGAGCTCTTTAACCTTGGTTAGGCAACCAGTCTAGAAGAAAGAAAACTCTGAATTCAAACATGTTAAAGTCCGCTGGGGATGGTCACTGCTAGAATAGGCTCAGTCCTAATTAGTGATCTATTTCACTAATAATTTACTAATCTAAAAATTTAGAGAAGCCGACTGAATCATCTGCAGAAGGGTAAGATCCCCCAAAGGGGGTGTCCTAGGTATGACACTAAACTGCATCATTAATTGGCATCAACCCCACCTCCACTCTGACCCGGTGTGGTAGTAACTGTTAGGATTCTATCTCTGCATCAAATAGATCTGTTCAAAGATTATTTGTATTCGATAGGAATACTTGATATCATATAAATGTGTACAAATTATTTGGAACAAGAATAGTTACTTGAAACTATAATTGTTTATTTAAGATTATTATTAGTTGCTTGAACAGTGTGCAAACAAATAGCCCTAAAAGTTACTACCACTCCGTGTCAGAACAATGCCAATGTTGGGGTACTCCACACTCCCCAGAACTTCAGTGTCCTGGGTATGACGTTAAACTGTGTCTAAGGGTTCCAATTCTAGGGCTCTGGGGAGTGTGAAGTACTCCTTCATCGGCCATTAATTCCAGGTCTACTCTGACCCGGAGTGGTAGTACCTGTTATGGTCCCATCTGTGGGTTAAATAGATCTGTTCAAAATTTAGTCGTATTCGATAGGAATACATGATAACATATAAATGTGTAAAACTTATTTGGAATAGAATAGTTACTCGAAGCTATAATTGTTTACGTAAGTAAGTAAAGTCGACGGGGCGGCCTAAAGTCGGTATCAGCCAGTCAGCGAGGGAGTCTATCCCCTTTTCAATAGCGCTAGACCAAGGAGATTGTTTTAGCATCTGAGGTGGAGCGCCACACCTACCATCAGCTCCTTACTTTACCGCACAGATCCCTGTGTTACTCATACGCTGAGTTGGCGGGGACCGGTATCGAACTAGGAACCTTGTGGTTTCTAGCCGAATGCTCTACCGACTGAGCTAACCCGGCCCGTGTGCAAACAAATGACCCTAACAGGTATTACCATTCCGGGTCAGAGTAAGGCCCATGTACGGGTTGAATGGAAAAAATAGTTTTAAAAAATGTGTTTAAAAAATTGAGTATCCATCAAGAATGAATAAAACAAAACGTCTTCGGCATAAAATAACCCAACAAGGATTGACATACCATATATTCCTTTCAAACAACGAACCAACCAACCCACCGGAACTCCAGAATTGGAGCCTCATCATCAGATGAAATTTAGTATCATATCAAGGACATCCCTTTTTGGGTGGTTACAGTCGGCGTATTCTAATCCCTGCAGACAGAGATAAACGTCTTTCAAAGATCACAGTTTTATATTAAATGTAAATGTTAATAATTTTGTAAATTTAATGTAAACTTCTTCTGACAGTTTGTCTTTTGCTATCATTACCACGATGACGATAACGATGACGACAACCAACAACAACAACAAAAACCGTGAAAGATTATTTAAATTGCTGGTATCTTTTACATAATTCTAAATAGAATAAATTATCATACCATAACAGGTGCTACAACTCCGGGTCAGAGTAATGCCAATGTAGAAGTACTGCACACTCCCCAAAACTTAATGTAACTTCTTCTGACAGTTTGTCTTTTGCTATCATCACCACGATGACGACGACAACCAACAACAAAAACAACAAAAACGCGTTATTTAAATTACCTATATCTTTTACATAATTCTATTTAAATTGGGATACTGTTTCATGTAGTACAATTGGCTTCAGTTCTATCCTCTAAAATAAAAATGGAGACAATGAATTTACATACTCAGCTCATTGGCCCTATTCTATTTTTTTAGTTTCAAGATTTATCGTTTGTTTACCCACCCCACTCTTATTAGATTACAGAAATTCGAACTTCTCCGGAAATGTAAGGGAATTTTGTAAATTTAATTTAATCTTTATTTTTATGTATATTTTTTACAGAACATTTTTTTCGACCGGTGCTTACATATTTTGCTGCCATATTACACCAATATATATTTAAGCTGAATAACGTCAACAAATACACCGGCACAATAGGGTAGGTCGATTTTTAACAGTTTTTAAAATATAAAATACTCTCAGACAGCAAAAGTTGTATGTTGGTATAATAAATACTGGTACCAAAAACTAGATCTCTTACTTGCATTTTTGTTTGAGGAAATAGTATCAAAGATCGTGAGTTAAAATGCACAAAAAATCCTCGTTTTCGCAGCATTTAGCCTAGAAATTGGTTAGAAAATTTAGCAATTTCAATATCTAAAACAGAAAAGAAAAGACTCTCATTTTAAACGAATTGAATAAAATATTATAACTAGAATTCAAATTGAAAATATGCCCCCCCTCCCCATCACCACCGACACCTCCAATATGCTGCTTTTTACCTAATAATTAAGTTGTAACAGTGATAACATTTTAAAACATTGAAATCTAATTACTCAAAAGAAGACAAAATTTTGAAGAAAAATATTTTGTGTGGTAATTATTATTGTTAATTTGCAACTATCGCCACATTAGCCGCTGTATTAACTCAGATAAAACCTAGTTCGTGTGTTTTAATCAAGATGGAAGCATCTCCACACTGGATAATAAGCCTCTAAAAATCATAGACCCGTTCACATTCTTAGATAGTCATATCTCATCTACAGAAAGTGATGTCAATGTACGCATAAGAAAAACATAGCTTATTAATGATATGGAAATTAGATCTCACTGATAAGATAAAGTGAAAATTCTTCCAAGTCGTAGCCGTATCAGTGATATTGTACGTCTACACCACTTGGACTCTAGCAAAGCGCTTAGAGAAAAAGCTAGATGGAACCTACACAAAGATGATGCGTGCTGTCTTGAACACATCTTTGAAGCAGCACATCACGAAATAGTAGTTGTACAGCCACTTGCACCCTATCACACAAACCATCCGAGCAAGACGGACAAGACATGCTGGACATTGCTGGAAAAGTAATTAAGAACTCATGTGACGTGTTCCTGTGGATAACTACACATGGACACACCAGTGTAGGCCGACTGTAAACCTACATCAATCATCTCTGTATGCATTCTGAATGCCGCGCGGAGAACCTCCCAGGGGCGTTGGTGATTGAAAGGGATGGATGTCCGTGCTGCCAGCATGAGTTGATAATGATGAAGTTATATCGTTTTCTCGTGTTATTTTTATTACAATTTATTCAGCTTAGAATAGTCTGGTACAGATAGATGGCTATTTGTAGTGTCTATAGAAGATGAGTTCCTATTGAACGGAGATAACCGCCAACAAACGAAGTAACTTTTATCAGTAGATACAACACACAGCTTGGAAGAATCGCCTAGTTTGCCTAAAGGATAACTCCAGCCCTGCTCCCACTCCCCCAAAAGAGAAGATGACTAGTAAATAAAAAAGAGAAAATGCTCAGAATATACCACAGGATGATAATTTAATTATTACAATGTTTGATGTATTTACTTTAGAGCAATGGTTCAATATGTAAGAAGTATAATAATCTTGATTTAACTCTTTCTCACACTTGTATTCTTTCCTTCTTTTCATCCTTTTATTCTATCAGAGATATAAGATTTTCATATGGTTGATAGCCTTTAATAGGAGTCCATACTTTAACTATGCGTATATTGACAGTAGATGAGATATTGCTACCAAAGTATATGAACTGGTCTACTAATTTCAGTTAGTCTATTTACAAATAAGTAGATAGCACCATTTTGACTAACACACGAGGTATTTTATCTGAATTCACGTATAGATCAATGCCCCTTGCTGCCTGCCCCAGGCTATGCAGTAGAGATTCGGCTTTAACATGTGTATTTTCATTAAGCGCTGTGTTTCACTGCTATTTGTACAAAGCCATACAAGGTTTATATTACTGTATAAATTACTGTTGTATAAAAAAGTATCTAACAGTCCTATAAACATTGTATGGTGTTGTATGGCGGGGAATAAGAAAATCTGAGTTGAACTTACTGAAAGTGTTTCACATCGAAGGAGTTCACTTGATCCTGTTGAATTACGTAGAGCGACGGTACAGCTGCGAAAAGTTGGTCTTTTTGCCATGGCTTCTTCTTCCTGCAATAATGCATAATATAATATATAATAAGTAAATATAATATGTATAATAAAACAATATGTATAATAGAAAACAATACATATGTATACATTGCTTCTTCTTCACGCAACCGATTTACATAATTCCTGATGAAAGAAGAAAAGATACAAACAGAAAAGAATACAACATGTATAATAGAACAATATGTATAATATAATATATAATAAGTAAATATAATATGTATAAAAGAACAATATGTATAATAGAAAAGAATACATATGTATACATTGCTTCTTCTTCACGCAACCGATTTACATAATTCCTGATGAAAGAAGAAAAGATACAAACAGAAAAGAAAAGAAACTGGAATTTAAAAAAAACATGGCGGGAAATCCTTGTTGAAAGTTGGATGATTTATATTGAATAAAGTGAATAAACAAGTAGGAAAAAAAGATAACATAATCTTCTTTTTAAATATCTTTTTTATCGTCAATTTCTAAATCTATATATTAATACTCGTCTTCCTTAATTGTACGACCGTTTTTATCTTGCATCATCGTCTGGTTAAAAATGAGACCATCCAAATCGTCCAAGATGAGATGGAAAAATGTAAAACCTCTCGTGTAGCTTATCCGCCGACTTCTTATTTTTTATGAATGTCGTCACCTCAGCTAAATAATGGACCATTCCGTTTTTATTATAAAGAAAGAAAGGGAAGAAATAGCACATGCTACACAGAAAAATATAATAAAAAAGAGAGGAAGAAAGTGAGTAGGGGAAAGATAGAGAAAGGTGTGAGCGTGCGGAATCGATAATGCTAATCTGTTTCAATTGAACATAATCAAAAGAAAAAAGAAGGAAAGAAAGAAAAAAGGAGTGAGATAGAATTATATTTTGTCTATGTAGTAGTCTTCTTCCATTTTTTTTCTTTATAATAAAATGGAATGGTCCATTATTTAGCCGGCGTGACGACACTCATAAGAAATAAGAATTCGGTGATTAAGCAATACCAGATGATCAGGATTTACATTTTCGATTTGTTTTTAGACGGTTTAACGATCACATTTTTAACCAGTGGGTGTTGCAGTATGATAACGGTCGGAAGATTAAGGAACAAGAGTATTAATATATAGATTTAGTGCATATTTTTGCTTTATAACATGGTGTAGTGGTTATCATCATAGGAAATTGTTATGGTGAACCGAGCTTAAATCCTGGACGAGGCTGTTTGCATTTCACATAGAGCTAATATCGTAGGAAATAAGTATGAATCCAGCTATTCTCCCTACATCGATGGGTAAATAGTAGGGAAGAGTGGTCTCTTTAAACTTGATTTGCCAACCGGTGTAGAAGGAAAACTCTGAATTCAAACTTGTTAAACTTCGCTTAAAAATGACATTGTATCACATCCTGCTCGTGTGAAAGGGTTGGATAAAGATATATAATCAATGTATCAAATTTCTATATATTTCTTTGTAATTGCTTTTTATCACGGGTATTCCGGACGCCAGTATAAGTTGATTAGTACAGGCTTCATAGAAATTTATATCATTTCCTAATGTAATGAAATGATCACTTCGCATTCAAATGATCTGAAATTTTAACAGAATGTATAGAACCATCTCAGAATTCTATATTTAAACACATTTTTTGATCAAATTAAAGGCATTTCTATACCTGAAAAGACAAAAAATAAACATTAAACATTAAATATAAAATGTTGAGTTTTCTATTCATGTTGTACACATTTGAACAAGAATTGGACAATTTATTAAACTAGCAAAAATATGAGCCCTCTGGGCACAAGTATTTAAGTTTTAATATAATCAAATATCATGTTGAATTAGAAAGACTAATGAAATTAAATAAGAACACAAAAAAGATTACACTTATTTTTAATTTATTCTAATGGATTTCAATATAAAATTATACATAAGATTACTTTTAATACATTTGAGAATAAAACAATGATATTATAAATCAAGTTTGAGAATAAAACAATATTAGAAATCAATAACACGTAATTATTTATTGTATTACGTAATTATTTATTAAACACGGTTTTGTTAAAACCGGTATGCAAATTACTCACACCATATATTATGTAAACATTTATTTCTTAATGACACACATCGCAGGATTTTAAACACATTAACAACCCTCTCTTCTTTGTAAATTAATGGCGTGATCCAAGGGGGCCATCCCCCAGGCAACACGTTTCCGCTTGAATTAAAGGAGCAGGGCTGGATTTATTGCTCAGTGTCTGAGGCGCCCCCTTGAGGAGAAATGCTGATGGGATATACGCATTTTTTGCAACTACCATCCCATGAGCTTCGGCTCGTGGGTTGTCCCACATTACACAATCTTGTGTCATACCCGCATAAGTGGGATGCGACGTAAATACCTTAATAATATGGGCTGTTTTGAGGCAAATCCATCTCAGTTAGACCTTAATAGATACATTGTTCATAAATAAGATGTCAAAGTTGAATAATGATCATTTTATAATCATTGAGATTATAACATAAATAACTAAGGAAATTGTGGCGTTGGTGGTGATATAATTTTGGTTACAGACTGACAGACACACAATCTCCATTATAATAAGATTACGAAATTATATCAATGTATATCTCAAATGATATCAAATTATTTGAAACATCCAATGAATTTATTTGTTTCTCATTCGCATTGATTAGTAACGGTTATCGTGGGACGCTATTTGCGATAAAAAGTAACTAAAATTCAGATGAAAGAAATTCTAGACATAAATGAATAATAATGGATAATGTTTCATCTATAAGAAAAAAATATAGAAAAGTCAACGTAATATTACTATTCTTGGCTTATTGATTTTTTTCTCCACTAGAATTTTTCTGTTATCTTCAAAGCCAAAAAGAGAAACTGACGTTTTCACACATTTTAAGAATTTCGTTAGAAAAGCATGAAAAGTGGATTATGATTCGATTTCTATTATTTTCCTTTTGATGTTATTTTTGTGACATTTTCTTGAAAGGTTCAGATCGTTTTATATTCAACAACTGATAAGTAAACAGAATGAATTACAAATAAATGATTCGGATATGTATTCACACAAACAATTCACAAGAGCAAGGTGTGGCACAAGGTCAAATTTTAAGAGAAGGGTTTTCCTTCTTCTACGCCGGTCGCCATACTAAGATTAAAGAGCCCAGTCTACCTTACTATTTACCAATAGCTGTAAGGAGAATTGGTGGATTCATGGCATGTAAGATTTTTGGAAATAAAAGATTGAATATGCTGATAGTATGTAATATATTTTGAAACAGAGGAGAGAGGACGGTAATAGTATGTAACATTTTTGAAAATAAAGGAGAAAGAATTGTGATCGTATGTAACATTTTTTGTTACAAGCATGAATGGACGGTAATAGTATGCAACATTTTCAGAAATAGAGGAGAGAGAATAATGATAGTATGAAACAGAGGAGTGGGTGCGGTAATAGTATATAAAATATTTGAAAATACAAAGAGAGAGAGAGAGACAGACAGACAGACATAGAATGGTGATTCTTTTTAACATTTTTCGGAAATAGAGGAGAGAGGATGGTGATCGTATGTAACATCCTTTTGTAACAAATGTGAGAGGACAGTAATAGTATATAAAAGTTTTCAGAACATTGGAGGGGGGATGATGATATCGTGAAACAGTTTTTAAACAAAAAACTATAGGATTTAAAAAAAATTGTTTTGTTCTTTGTGAAAACAAAAGCTAATGACAGGAAAAAAGATTTTCAGATTGTAAATTGATTCAAGATTAAAACCTTGTTTGGCATTAAGATGTCTCATAGATCGTAATTGTCTCATTCCCTTGATTGATGTAAAAATCAATCTCAAAACGGGTATCGATTCTTTTTTTAACTTAATCAAACGAAAACGTTTTTTTGGGTTTTTTCTGTGGTAAATTGATTCCCCGTGATTGTAAAACTATTTATTTGGAATTTATTTTTGTAGGGATTCCGCTCTTGTCAGAAAGTGGTTTTACAATGTCAGCCAGGAAACATTAATCAAACCATGGTATTATTGTCTTTGGTAAGTATGCTGATGAAAAGTATGGAACTATTTTAAAGTAGGATAAAACAATTGTAACATTGTACTGGAAGCAACCGAAAGAAGGACTAATTGACAAAGTTCAACATCTCGTTCGGTAGGTAAAACAGGACATGCTTGATCTAGTACTCTAGTTAAGCAGGACTTTCCGAGATAAGCAGACTTGATCTGCCATCAAAGGGGTGACAGAGGCTGACCGGACAATTCTATCTAGGCAAGGCGGAAGTGGAAGATAGATGTTTTGTGAACCCGAATAAAAAACTGGGTTTCCCGATTCGCTCTTTCTTTTGGTGGCTGGGGTACGAGAAGACAAACATTCGTATAAATGGAGAATGAGGAACGATCCAAAGATACAGGAAGATCCGATCCCTACGAGAATTAAGAAGTTACTCCGCACACTGTGCCCATTTCACGGCCTCAGAAACTCAATGGAGTGAATAAAGTAACATAAAGGTCCTCATATTTTAGGCAAGTTGTATTTTTCGGTAACTCCTTACCCATTTCGATCATTATACATCACTGACATAGTCGTTGATGACAACGATACTCAATGAACTCCCTCTTCACTCTCTCGCCTGACTTTCAGCCTTGTGTCATACCTGATAAAGAATAAAGAATGGATCAGCTGAAATATTTACCTAATCTTTTAGTCAACTATTTATGCATGTTATGTGTAGCAATCCGAATCATTCATGTATATAATTTTATTAATATCATATATATCGTAATGCAAATATTACGTTTGACCTCGGAAACACCGTGTTCGTTTATCTTCGTTTCATGTTCCTTATCTCGCATGGAAATCCTGGAGTTTCAGGCGTGTGGATCGTGTGCTTGGATTAATAAAAACAGGAAAAGTCGTCACGCATGGTTGTTTGGAAATTTACTAAAGGCTTCGGAATGGAAAAGGAGATAAATGACGACTTGCCAAGTTGTGGATAGGACACTGGATTTAGAATGTAAATATTCATACATATACCCCTATCAAAAAGGTTAACACTTGACCAACCTTTGCTCAATTGGCACTTTCTCCTCACTGACGTTACGACTCTTTCTTTATTCCACCCTGTCGGCTGGGGCGTTAGAATGCACCAACTGCACCTCTGCAGAGGGGTAAGACTCCCCCAATGGGGCCACCTGTTGGCCGTGAGTGGCGACCCGTGATGCTTAAGGATAGAGCCCAGGTTGATGAGCAATTCATGACGTGCAATACCTTACTTTGGCCCTATCTTGGGCTAGACGGGCGGTCGGAGAGGCCACCTCCGATCAATCGGCTGGTCACGTCAAGCCGTAGCACCTATATGATTTTCCCAACCCTATTGCCCTTATGGCAAGTCCCAGCCCCTTTTTATCATATGTGTGCTAGAAGGCTGTGGCTGCGGGCCTAACTGTCCTGGGAATGACGTTAAACTCTATCTGATGGTGAGGTTCCAGTTTTGGAGGTTTGGGGAATGTGGAGCACCCCATTCATCAACATTGCTCCCTGGTACACTCGGACCCGGAGTGGTAGTACCTGTTAGGGTCCCATCTATGGGTTAAATAGAAAAATGTATTTATAAAAAAATTGTATTATCCATTAAGAATTGATTTATTTCAAAACTTTATCGGCATTAAATGACCCACTGAGGTTGATATGCCGTAAAACAAAACAAACCAAAAACCAATCTTTCTTTATTGCACCAGTTTTGAAAGTAGTGCTGGTACACGTAGTGGTCCATTAATGTACCATGCGTCTGTGGTATGATATAATATCTACACGTGCACGGCCATGGTCCATTGACTGTGTTACATATTGGCACACATTTGGTGCATGTATTTATCTGTGGTTTATTTATGATCTGTATCTATTTCATACAACATACCCGACAACACTCCCCCTCAACACAAGAAAACAGTAGCAGAAGGATCTCCATCGCGATCAACATCGAGATCGATTTCCCCTAATAGACAATCCCATCCACGGAGCAGGAAACGGGACCAGGAAACGTGCTAGGATACAGTCTTAACGTCACAACCAACACGCATTTTCAATGTCATGCGCATCACAACATACGCACACGTACAAAAAAAAAATAAATAAACGCATTCACGCTCACACGGGAATGCAGTTATTTAAAAAATAACGTCATTTTCAACAAAAAATTCATTTGGGAAGAAATGCCATAGCTGTACTGCTTCAGTTCAATTCTTTTGATAAAGAGGTATTACCTCGAAAATTCAAGAAATAATTAAAAAAATACAGGTCAACACACAACACCATTGTTACCGTATTATTATTTTTTATTTATTCCAAACTGCATTGTGATAGCCTTCTAAATCAACCTCCTAACCAATATATATATATATATATATATATATATATATGTATATATATATTAATAAGTCATCCACAGACACGTGTTTCGGCGTTTCACGCCTCTTCAGTGTGGCTAGACACAGCTATCTTTGGCTAGAGTCGAACTCAGACTGACCGTATGGTAGCCCGATATCTTATCCCCTCGTCCACTGACAGCCGTAGCGGGGACTGGTGTTTTTAAAGGAGAAAGTGTGGATGACTAGTATATATATATATATATATATATATATATATATATATATATATATATATATATATATATATATATATAATATATATATATATATATATATATATATATATATATATATATATATATATATATATATATATATATATATATATATATACATGTTTAGTTAAAAACCAAGATGAATCGCAAATGATTTTATTATAAAAAATACATTGAACAATGATTTCACAATAAAAATGCATTGGACGATGATATATATATATATATATACTAGTCATCCACATATATATATATACTAGTCATCCACAGATAGGTGTTTCGACGTTTTCGTCAGTGCGGCTCGACTTTTTTAACAGCTACCTCTAGCCGGGAGCGAGACCTTACATAATTTTCATCTGTCAAGCTCCTTACCCTCACGGCTCTCGGGGACTGTCAGTCATGGGTGAACAATTAATTGATACATACTTACAGGGTGTATCTTTTTACACCCACCAGAGAACTCAAGTCTGTAAACAACAGGCGAGTAAATGCCTATATAATTATATGTGTATATATATTATATATATATATATATATATATATATATATATATATCTTATTTGGCTCAGAATGGATTCCTATATTTGTTTTATTTTTATATAATTTTTTTGAATAAAAGTTATAGCTGTAGTTTAATTTTTCATCAGTTCCCCCCCCCCATTAAGTAGTATATGTAGATACTGCTATGTTATTATGAAAGTATATATTCTAAATTTTGCTTTCATAAAACGAAATGAAATATTTGAAATGGTAGATATATGCCCCGCTACGTACATCAGTAATATATATAGTGGTACTACCAATACGTAGACAACGCGTTAAGTTTGCATTAGTATATAGAGAAAAACGACTATACTAGAAATTGTACTATAGTTGCACTTGGCCCGATTTTATGAATTCGACGTCATAGTTGGCTAGGGTCACACATTGGTTATTTTGAAAGATTTTAGTGCAACAGGTCATGTGCATGTTATTAATATTAAAGTATTGAGCAAAGACACGTTTTTTTTAAATTTTGTTTTTATGATTTTTGTTGAAAAGTTATAGGGTTTTAAATTTGACAGTTTTATTGAAAGATTAATGATAAAATTTGTGCGTGCAAATGTATCATCAAAACTGTGGCGCAAGGTATATGATAATTTAAGAAATACCATCATGTTTGGATTTTTTGGACTGAAAACCTTAGTAACATAATTTTATGACTATTTCAGTAAAATCTAACTTTTCTTAACAGATTTTAAGGTAACAACCTTCAAAATGCCTATTTCGGGGGAAAAACACCAAAATATATCCAAAAATAAATTGAATACACTGAAAACGCCTGGATAGATCCTAATAGTCATAAATATATATATAGGGACCGGTTTAGCTCAGTCGGTAGAGCATCTGCCCAGTAATCACAAGGTTCCTTTGAGCATGTATCTGTATGGTAAGTAGGGGAGCGTAGGGAGTGGTAGGTGTGGTACTCTACCTCAGCAAAACAATCTCCCTGATTTAGCACAAGTCCGACTGATACCGACAATTGGAAATCCGCCGACTTGGGACATTAGTCAAACTGAGTTTATTAATTTCCTTTATTTTTATCATATCCGTAATTAAATACCTCATTTTTGGGTTTTATATGTGGGTCAAAGGTTAAATAGATATTTAATATTTTCCAGCCTCGGCTTATTTAGAGGTTATAAATTGATTCCTGATTAAATTCTGGCCCATAATAATGGACCGAATTTATTTTGACAAATTTGCAATTTTCAATAAAAAAATATCCACGGAACGGCTAATTTACGCCACTGTACAAGGGTTAAACACTGACCCCTGATAATTGTCAAAAAAGACCTTAAGACTACTAATCTTATTTTACTAAACAATGTCTAACTTTACAATCTTTACACCAAATGCTTAGAAATCTGAATCCCTTTTGGTCATATCATTTCGTTTGTGTTTTTTTTACTGACCTATTTAGCAATATGTGGTTCTCGATGTAACTTGCTGTTGGTGCTAAAATACGTTGACTGTATCCTCTGCAAAGCGACCCCCCATACACCAAAAAGGGTGTTGTCGGTATGATACGAAACTGTATTCTGTGATGAGGCTCTATTTCCAGAGTTTTT
>CM042139.1:53115115-53137615 GCA_023376005.1 Doryteuthis pealeii
CAACATTCGCCGGAGTTTATTTGCATTTCCCGACACGCTAATAATTTTGGAAAATCCATGAATCTGCTTTTCCCTCCAACATGAATAAATAGTAGGGTAGACTGGGCACATTAGTTTTCGGTGAGCAGCTGGTTTAGAAGAAGGAAAAGATCTCAATTCAACTTCTACTGATACACATGGCTAAGTGGGACAGGACAATGCTAATGAGTCTCTATATCTTACAGTCTTTAGAAATAACCCCGCGTCCTGCAGTCGTTTGCGAAAAAAAAAACGCTGATGAGATGGAATTATAAATATATATATATATATATATATATATATATATATATATTAAATGAAGAAAAACTCTAAACTTGCTTCATTACAATAATTTATTTCAACCGTATTAATACGGCATCTTCAGGTAATCACAAGAACATGACTCTTATATATATAATCAATGGTAATATGATGGATTTACACTCATTACTTTTTTTAAGTTTTAGAAGTTTCATGGTAATGCAATCATCAGATGAGTTCAATGGTTGAGATCTTAAAATCCAGTCGTGAAATGGTTGAGATTAAAAAAAACAGTAATTTTCTTAGCGTTTATATAAACGTGAAGCGTTTTCACGCGATGGAAAATATAAAACTAAAAATTGTTTTCTTTTGTTTTTGTTTAACGTTTATGTGACGTGGATCGTGTTCACGTGATGTAATGTTATGACGTTAAATTTGTGTTTAAAAAAAACATGATAATCAAACAAACTTGCTTAATATAGATTAATTTCTTTATATATATATATATATATATATATATATATATATATATAGACCGCGAATATTCGCGATCCGCGTGAAACTCGAGTCGGTCGGTTTTAAACCATCCAGGACAAGGAAAAGTCTTATAAAACCACCGTTGCCTTGCGGATCTACCTTATCCTAAGGAAAGGCTAAGGGAGTAAACCCCGAAAACAAATCCGGAACTGGAGTCCCTAAGTTAGTTGGTGCTGAATCTTAGTACTTCCCAGCAACTCCTGCAGCACCACCGTTGCCAAACCGCATTGGTACCTACCTTTCCATTGGATCACAACAGCTGTGTGGAGAGGGAGCATCTACTGCTCGGGTGACAGCTCATCCTCTATAACAACCTTCCAAGGCTACGTAGTTTCCACTACAAAAATGATGTCTGCAAGAGGGACATGAAGACATTCCACATAAACACCAACACATAAGAGGCTTGTGCAGAAGAACATGCGACCTGGCTCCTTCTCGGCAAACAAGGAACGAAAGGAGTGACAAAGAGAGGAAAGAAGCCGCCACAGAAAAGAGAGCCAAAAGGAAGGAGAGAAAACAGCAACTCAAGCAAGCGTCACCGTTTGTTCGCGGTCACTGTGCCAGAGATTGGCATTCAAAAATGTGTCTGTTCAGCCACCGACGCAGTTGCAGATAAAATGAAGGAAGAAGGAAGAGGAAAAAGAAGAAAAAAGTGGACTCTACGCCACCATCTTTATTGACGGAAGGATGCCAACAAAAAACAAATGTATATATATATATATATATATATATATATATATATATATATATATATATATATAACAACAACAAGATAGATTTACCAGAAGACTTTAACTCCAGTAGTATACATAAATAATTAAACAAAATGAATAAAGGAAAAAAGAGGAGGGAATTAAAGATAGATGACAGATAGAATTACTAATTACTTTTGCCTGAATAATGAGACATGTAAGGTCATGAAAAGCAATTTTTTATTCCAAAGGAAAATAGTCTAGATTTAGAAACTAAAATTCATATAAACTAATTAAAAGACAGAAAGGGTAATAAAATAATTCCAAACCAGACAAGTATATATAAAATGAAGCTACCTATAATGTTTTAGCTCTCCTGAAGAAGGTGTACATTGAACACCGAAACCGTGGTAGAGAGAAAAACACTTTTCTACAACTATATATATATATATATATATATATATATATATATATATAGGGTCATCCACAGATTTATCAAGTCTCTTCAGTGTGGCTAGAACATTTTGTAAGCTACCTACAGCCGGAATTGAAATCCGGCACCTTAACCATTAGGCTGTGTTCACTTACAGAATTGGAAGGGGATTTTAACTGTTTTAATACACACATCGCTTTGTGTGTAAAGGCCGTCACATAGTGCTCCATTCCTTAGAAGAGCGTTGCGTTTACGCTTGAGTTGAATTAATCTAATCAATCAATTATTTTGATTAGTTCATTACGATTATCCATTCCTGTTGAAACTTAAGTAGGTTTTATATATATATATATATATATATATATATATATATATATATATATATATATAAAACCTACTTAAGTTTCAACAAGAATGGATCATCGTAATGAATTAATCAAAATAATTGATTGATTAGATTAATTCATTACGAATAACACTGATGATACATTTTTGGTGAAACTTAAGTATGTATTCTAGCTATAACTTTCTACTAAATCGGTTCTACTAAAGTATTTAGCACTTTTATAATCTTTATAACCAAAAATTATTCGGTTAATAATTGTATTGTTGTGATTAACTCGATATTCTATTTCCCGGTAACTCATCGTCTTTATCATTTTATCATATATATATATATATATATATATATATATATATATATATATGTGTGTGTGTGTGTGTGTGTGTAAATTTTCTTAGGAGTACAACATTTTATTAGAGCTTTAAAAAGACCAAATATTTGGTTTATCATCGATTAAAAGAAGATTTAAAAAATTAACAATGGAGCGGGATGAGGCAGATGAGTCGAAATAAATTAGAAACGAGTGATCTAGCTAACTAGTTTCGATCCTCGCTTAACATATCGAGCATAATGGACTTGACTAAGAACAGTTAAGAAAAATCGTTAATCGTTCTTAGTTAACTCCAATATCCCCGATATTTAGCTCTCTTGTTTCTATTTTTTTCTCCCACCCCCCATCTATTGTTTTTTTTTACTCTTCTTTTAATCGATAATCAACCAAATATTTGGCCTTTTTAAAACTCTAATATATATATATATATATATATATATATATATATATATATATATATATTCGTTTTATACGCAATTATATCTGATGCGCTTTTGAATGCTTCGTCAGTCATGTATTTCATGAGACCATCCAAAGTTTCGAATCTTCGCAATATCATACTTTCTCAAAACGACCCAGAGTAGTCAATTCCTAGAAGTCATTCAACCATAGCTGCAAGTATTCAAGAATAGCATATATATATATATATATATATATATATATATATATATAATATATATATATATAAGAGTGCTGCGTGAGGTTTTAAAGAAATCGTGAAAACAACACTCTACAAGAAAGCAGATATATGCCCACCGACTCACTATCACACAAACCATCCGAGTAAGACGGGCAAGATATGGTGGACACTACTGGAGAAGCAAGGATGAACTCATAATAGATCCTGTGGAGCCCTGCGCATTGGTATGCCAGTGCGGGCAGCCCAGCAAGAACCTACATCGATCATCTCTGGATGCTGCACGGAGGACCTCCCAGTGGCAATGACAGATAGGGATGGTTGGCCAGAGATTGTCATGGATATCCGTGCTGCCAGCACGACATGATCAAGATGATGATGATAATGATGATGATGATAATGATGATGATGAAATAAACAAATCATTATGAAAACGTTTTTCATTGAATCAGAAAAGTCTTCAAATACTAAGCTTGTTTTCTCACCTCCTAATGTCAGTCCCGTGACTATAAGTTTTCCACCCTGTCGGCTGGGGCGTTAGAATGCACCGATTGCACCTCTGCAGAGGGGTAAGACTCCCCCAATGGGGCCACCTGTTGCTTAAGGATAGAACCCAAGTGGATAAGCAGTTCATGACTTGCAATACTCCACTTTGGCCCTATCTTAGGCTAGACGGGTGGTCGGAGAGGCCCCCTCCGATCAATCGGCTGGTCACTTCAAGCCCTAGCACCTATATGATTTTCCCAACCCTATTGCCCTCATGGCAAACCCCAACCCCTTTTTATCATATGTGTGCTAGAAGGCGGTGACTGAGGATCTACATGTCCTGGGAATGACGTTAAACTCTATCTAATGGTGAGGTTCCAGTTTTGGAGGTTTGGGGAATGTGGAGCACTCCTTCATCACCATTGCTCCCTGGTCCACTCTGACCCAGAGTGGTAGTAGCTGTTAGGGTCCCATCAATTGGTTAAATAGAATAACATGAGTTGATAAACAAAATTTGTTATCCATTAAGAATGAATTTATTTCAAAACTTTGTCGGCATTAAATGACCCACTGAGGTTGATATGCCGTAAAACAAAACAAACCAAACCAAACCAAACTATAAGTTTTATGTATCTAAAAAAAACATGAAACATAGTCATGAGTCTGACATAAGGAGGCCAGAAAAATATCGATGAGACGTTATACGTCGAAATAGGGCTTTATGTGGATGACAATACATATTCTCTCCACCCCTGGTGGGTTGAGCTTTCTAGAAATAGAATTTTCTGGTGGCATTCTAGCTGCACTAAATTGCTTAGCTCTCCTAAAAAGGGATTGGGGGCTCTAAGCAGACTGATATGTGTATATCATGTGTAAATTTTCTTTCTCAAAGTAGGTCACGTCGAGGGAGCGGAGATAAGAACTCAGACTGACGACAAATTGGTCAAGTTTCGATCACAGCCTTAAACAACCTGCATATCTATCCGCACTGATGAGACGTAATACGTCGAAACAGGACTGTATACAGATAGCAATATATATATATATATATATATATATATATATATATACATATATCACAGTTACCATTAAATCCACTAAGCAAATAAGTATAAAATCTTATTTATTTCTGGATTTTTCATAAAACCGATTAAAAAGTGCTCAATATAAAGAGCTAAATATACGATTAAAATCGAATGGTTTAAAAACTACCGACTTAAGTTTCTCGCAGTAGCGTGAATCTTCAGGATATTTTCTTCCTACCATCTTTTATAGCTGAGTAGTGCCCATTTTCAATACAGCGAGTGTGCTACGCACCCGTCCTCACCCCCTAAGTAACACCGGAACTTACTAGGCAAAACTTGTGCTTATTTTAAGCCTACATTTGTTTGTTAATTCTGCTCTGGGTCACTAAATCCTGCTATTTTCAATTTTTTCTTGCAAGCACAGTATGTACGGTTTATCATACTGCGAGAAACTTAAGTCGGTAGTTTTTAAAACTATTCGATTTTGATAGTATATATATATATATATATATATATATATATATATATATATATATATATGTGTGTGTGTGTGTGTGTGTGTGTGTGTGTGTGTGTGTGTGTGTGTGTGTGTGTCCACTAATGACTTAGAATATTAAGTCGTTTCATATATGACAAGAATGACCAGTAACATCTTGTAATATCTTGTAACAAGTGCGCCTGTCAGAGTCCCAGATTTGTAGATTGGTAAGCCGGCATCGAGTACATTTGATTTATTGAATGCCGCAGGTATGGCTATGATGAAAGATTCTCGTGATTATGATAAAGTTCAAATATTCTATGCTCAGGAACTGAGTCAGTGCATTTCTCAAATCGTAAAGATGTGTGAGTTACACACATTCACGTTGGAGTGAATATTTCTCGGCCGATATTGAAGGAAGGAAAAATCAGTAAATTGCCGAAAGGCATTGAAGAGACAAAGAATTATAGATATAACAATCGAAGAATAACAAAAACAAAAAAAACAAAAAAAAAAACAAAAAACAGTATATATATTTACCAACCCCTTCGCATGAGCAGGGTGTGACACAAAGTCAATTTCTTAAGCGGAGTTTAACAGGTTTGAATTCAGAGTTCTCCTTCAACTAAACTGGTAACCTAGCCAATGTTAAAGAGCCCAGTCTGTCTTACTATTTACCCATAGCTGGAAGGAAAGTAGTAGGATGCATATCTTTTCCTTATGGTAATAGCGCTATGTGAAATGCAAACAGCATTGTCCCGGAGCTTGCGGTCAAATCACGGTGAAAGCACGGGCTCCCGCTAGATCACCAAAGTTAAGCAGTGATGAGCATGTTCAGTACTTAGATGGGTGACCATTTAAGCAGAAGAACGCACGGTAAAAAAACGAATATCAAAAATGGCTTCATTCGGCGTTAAATGACCCGAAAAGGGTTGATATGCCGTAAAAAAAAGTAACAAATCAACAGCAGGATTTGAACTCAGGTCGACGAGTCTATTTCCTACGACTCTAACCATTACACCACCACATACCTGTAGCTTCCACCGCTGCCCCCAAGACGGCTCTTTACTCCGAGTAAACGAAATGCAACATTATAGATTTAAGTATACAAATATATTTACAATTTCGCGCAATAGTTATCGTCGAAGGTAATGGATTCGGCGACCAGAGTTCAAGTCTTGGACAAAGCTGTTTGTGTTTCACAAACAGTTTGTGGCGGTGACTCAGCGACGTGAGAATTTGCGTTCACTTATGCACTAAAGGCATGAAACCACTTTTCCTTTCACATATAGGAAATTGGAACCCGCTAATCTGGAAAAATCAACCCGACTTGGGTTGTCAATAAAGGATTAGATTAATTATTCCTTGCAACTGGAATCATGTATGGCAGTATAAAATGACATATCATACAGGCGTGTTTATTGTAACAGTTATCGTCGTTGCAAATGGAATCGGTGGCTCAAGTTAAAATCCCGAAGAAAACTTTTTTTCATTTCGCACTAATGTCCTTGGGAAAGGCATGAATCCATTTGTTCTCCATCCAGTTATGCATATATATTAGAGTAGATTGATTTTTTTGCCTAGATTAGGTAATCAGTCTAGGAGAAGGAAAATTCTGAATTCAAAATAGCTATACTCTACTAAAAAATTGACCCAGTGTCACAGTTAAAGAGCCCAGTCTTCGCTACTATTTACCCATAGCTAGAGGGAGAATAGTTGGATGCATACTTTTCCCAAGGGTATTGGCGCTATGGGAAATGCAAACAGCTTCGTCCACGATTTGAACTCAGGTTGCCGTGTTCGAAATTACAATAACCGTTACACACAAACGCTATCTCTCTTTTATACTGATATATTTCTTGTTTCGTCTTATCACATAATCTTATTCGATAATAGAATTTTCTATTGTATTAGTTACATAGTTAATATATCAATTTACTACGGCCTCGAGCAATTTTTATCAGAATAAATTGATTGGTAAATCCAATATCAATTTCTATTAATCGTTTGTTTCTTTCTAGCCTCTTAGGCCATCGGAGCGCCATGCAGAGCACTTCCTTTTATGGCGTCTGTAAGGTCAACAAAGGTCACGAGGCGGCGCTCATATACTCTTTCTGTATGTATTTACCAAACCCCTCCGCCACGGGTCGAATGTGACACAAAGTCATTTTTAAGCGGAGTAAATATGGTTTGAATTAGGATTTTTTCTTCTGCTAGACTGGTTGTCCAAATAAAAATGATGAAAAACCCATTCTATCTTACTATTTACCCATAGCAGGGGGGACATATGGATCCATGCCTTTTACAAGGCGAAATGAAAAGCAAATAACATCGTCCATGATTTGAACCCGGGACGACGATTCCATTTGCTTTAACGATAACCGTTAAGCTATATGTGCCTGTATGATACGAGAGTTGCAGATATCTAAGAAAGAGGGTGCCAAAATTCTACCCTTTTACTAACAGCCTGTCATCTCGGCAAGTCACATGTAGTCCTCTTTCGTACATCTCTCCATAGAGACGCTGTTGCTAACCAACCATGAAAAATAAGTTTCTCCGTTTGAGTACATCTTTGTTCTTCTTTCGTTTCCCCATTAATGTCCAAACCAATATCAAGCAAACTATCTTTTTGATACAAATAATGTTCAATTCATGTGAAATAATAATAGAATATTTTTGTCGTAGATGCAGTGCCACATCGGGATATTGATCTTGCTATGAAAAAATCAGAAATCATCAATAACTTAAAATTGGTTGACTTTAAGAATTTTATAGCATTTTTGGATTCTTCGGACAAAAATGCTTTTATAAACAAATTTCAGGAGTAGGGAAGCTCTAAACCTCAAATTACAAACAAAAATAAGTTACAAAAAGTCGCCATTTTTCGTGATCCCCTCAAATTTGCAGACTAAAAATCGACATAACTCCGCCAATTTTTGGAATTGGAAACTCAAAATTTGAGGATTGTCTAACGTTAACATAATCCACACTTGGACAACATTTCAGAAAAATTGAAGGGTGTGTGTGACATGGCCTGGATGATTTGACATGGAATTACCCGGCCATGATAATAATTACTTCTGGGGTAATAATTAAAAAAAAACATCATGGCTGATTGTTTTTCATTTTCTTTTATTCATTTAAGCTGTTATAAAAACAAACACAACGGCGGAAAATCATTTTTTAAAAAATGTCGTCTTTGTCAGCAAACAATTTTTCCAAGTGTTCTTGATTAATGCAAAGGAAAAACAATTTTCTAACTGTCCCATTTGAAATTAATATTTTTCTTTACCTGTTAACTTATTTAATATTGAGGTCTTTTTTTTTTTGCAAGCAATTATATGGTTGTTTGGCCGGTTGGTTGGCTGGTTTCTGGTTTTACGTTAGCTCTGCACTTATTGGGCTATTTAACGTCGAATTCAGTCTTTTTTTGCAAGCAATTATATGATTGGTTAATTGGTCGGTTATTTTACGGTAGCTCTTAATGCTGTTGATGTAAAATAATTATTTAGAAATATTGCTCTATCATAAAAAAAATCCGGACAAAATGGTTTAATCAGTTAATGTATTAAATTTCACTCATTTACGTAAAAAAAAAAACTTTACAAAACTGTAATGTTTTAACAGAGAAATATTGATTTCATAAAATAATATAAAAACATAATTACTTTTCTGTTCTGATGACTTATTGTTATTAATAACAATTACTGTTTGTAACGTTCAGTGCAAATTTTTGATTGAGAAGAAAGGTTTCAAAATGTAAATTTCATACCTGGAAATATTTTTAGCATTTGTCCATCCATTTCGTTTACTATCCGAGTCTTGAACTGGCTAGATCAGGGATCGGCTACCTATGGTCCACGGACCAGATCCAGCCAGCAATCCATAATCATCTGACCCGCAGTACCTCAGAGAAATATTATATCAATCCGACCCGCAAAGGAAACAGATGGTGGCTTAGATGGTCGTTTTTGTATTATTTATAAACGTACACAGAAGTCATTAACACCATGTCACGTACTATCTCTCTGGTAAAAATTGTTATTCCTCTCATAGGGATTGCAAGATCATATAATGTTGATTATTAAAATCTCCTAATGAGTAAAGCGAAATATGGTAAAAAAAAATCGAATACATCTGGTGTATAAGACTTATACAATATTACAATAATACTGCTAAATACAATAAATCATTACTGTATGCTAAAAGGACTACGGTGAGAGATGTGGCCCGCCATTCACTCCCAGACATGGCCCCTGGTCCCTTTGTAGTATACGATTGCCGACCCCTGGGCTAGATGGTAATTCAGCCAGCGACTTAATAATTGGTTTATACACACACACACACACACACACACACACACACACATATATATATATATATATATATATATATGCTTCCAACTCCCATGGTAGAGCATTGTGGGGGGGGGCATTAATTGAATTTAGTATTGGTTGGTTGGTTTGTGGTTTATTTTATGGCATGTCAATACTTGTAAAGAATAACTTTCCGAATTAGACAACATAGCACGTTCATTTATCCGGCTTCCAATCACACACGGAGTGAAACGATGCATAACGTATCAACGCACCAACTACCGCGATACTACTAATGGCGGCAGGTACCTCCCACGTCTTGAACGGCTTCGGTCACGTGATAGACGTAAGCCGCAAACTAGCACGTGGCAAAAATATTGCAGCACTTTTTACTCACTCAGGTAATTTATTTTATGCCGAAAACGTTTTGTTCTATTTATACTTATACAGTAATCAATTGTAATTTCACCTTTCACACAACAAATGTTTTTGGTTTCTTCCACGGTCTTACGGCCCAGTTCGAACTCATAAAGCATAATTTCCCGAATTAGACTACGTTGTACGTTTATCTGTGTAACTTTCAAATCACACACGGAGTGAAACGATGCACAACGTGTCAGCGCACCAACTACTTCCATGATAGTGTCAAGCACAGCATGTACCACTCACAGCTTGAACTGCTTTGGTCATGTGATATACGCGCGGCAAACTAGCATGTTACCAAAATATTGCAAAAATTTTGACCAACTATAGTTATTCTTAGCAACTGTATTTCTTTCCAAAGAACTAAAAAAAAACGTCAAGTTTTTTTTATCCCGTCAAGAACTTCGATACTTAAAGTTGTTTTTTGTTTTTCTTTTCTTTTTTTTTTGTTGTTGTTGTGGTCTTTTCTTCCCGTTGATCTTGGACATTTGCATATTACGTCCTAATTGCAATGGTCCATTTTGAAATTCCATTATTTACCTGCCATTCCACAACGAAATCTGATCAGTTCTTACACAGCCAAGTATTATTGACCTAATGTTAGCGATGCACACATTGCTCCAAGGCAAATGTCTCTCAAAACACCCACCCACCCAATCGCCACGCCCACTCTAGTCTCGTTGTCCGTGCCCTTCGTTGATGTGCATTTTGCTTCTTCGATTTCGATCTTGCCAATTCTATGGTCGTTGAAAATCTCTGGTCGACGATTTGACAACCAATTTTCCAATAACTGACAACACAAAAATATGAATTGCCCGTTTCTATTCGAGTCCAAAAATAGAAGAAAATGGCGGCTGCTCGGTAATTTTCTTTTTATCCAAGAAACCCAAATTTCTCATTATCCTATTTACGTGTTTCGGGTCTATTTTAGCCAGAAACAAACGATTTCAAACTTCACTTGCGTTTATTAGGCACGTGCAAGATTTCTCCAGATCTGAAGAAATCAAAATCGATTTCAGTACTTATATTTCAATGCCAAATGTAAGGGATGAAAGGGGCGAAATAACGGACACTAAATGTGTTAATCTAATGAGGCTTATAAAGATAGTTGGACACATCTGACACCAGAGCAGAATTGGTGGCGTCGTAGAGGAATGGACACGGTGATCTAAGTTCAAATACTGGGAGAAGTCTGCTTGCGTTTCTCTTCTCGGTAATGCTTTTGAAATAAACCATGAATCCTCACCCACAACTATGAGGAATTAATAGGTCCACCTAGGCTCTCTATACCACCAGTTCCCGCTCGATCAGCGAAATAAAGCAGCAATGACCCTGTTCAATATTTAATTGTGACTACCTAAGCAACAACAGGTACTGTAAGCAACCTGAGTCCTTTGTTTATCAAAATAACTTGGTTCGGCATTTAATGACCCGAAAAGTGAAAAGAAAAACCCCAAAAAGCAAGGCTCTTTAGATTTGTTAAAGCAACCAGTTTAGGAGAAGGAATACTCTAAATTCAAACCAGTTTTACTCCGCTTAAAATGATCTTGTGTCACATCATACACGTGGCAGAGGGGTTAGGTAAATACATACTTTATTGTGAATATATCATAATTTCCTTCCTGAAGGGATGTTGATTTTTACCGACTAAAATAGTCCCTTGGGCATATGGGATTGCTGCCTGTAAGTCGTGTATTCAGAACTACACAGTGAATTACTACGCGACTCCTGTTGGCGCCACCAATGATTGGCGCGCAATTTGTTTTCTCTTTGTCTTTATTTTTCCTTGTACATCCAATTCAATGCAGTAAACGTATGTCTATTACTTCTGTAGAATACGTGTTGTGTTCTCATTTTTACTAACACTATGAGTCGATTAAACTATTTCATATCAACAAGGGGTTTTCATCAATATTTCATGATTTATCGCTGACGAACGTCTGCTATCAGTATTACTGAAATACAACCTTACAGAGTGATAAAGTTAAAGAATATATCAAACAGCCTTTTTCAATATACTAAAAAAAAACCCAAGAAAGCAAACAGTTCAGCTAAAATAATCAGCATATATTTTATTTATAAAAACAAAATAATTATCGAGAAATGTATATAAAAAGAATTCACAGATATTCCCCTATGCAAAGAAATCATTAAAACAACTTCTTATTATCAAGGAAGACAATTTTAAAAAAAGAAGGTGATTCCGTTCTTGATTGTACTTTTCGATATCCTCTTGTAAGTATAAACTGATAGACATATATTTACAAGGGAGATAATACCTGTTTTGTAGTTCTAATTAGGGAATTGTTTACCAGAGTTTTCTTCTTCTTCTTCTTCTTCTTCTTCTTCTTCTTCTTCTTCTTCTTATTATTATTATTATTATTATTATTATTATTATTTTTATTATGATGATGATGATGATGATGATGATGATGATGTAGTTTTTCCCACCTGCCGTAGCTGGTGATTCACTGGAGACAAGTCTCCCCAGGTCTCCATGATTTTTCTGAGAATTCTAGCTGTGCAGTAGTTTGGATCGTCTAGATTCTTCCTCTGATTTCCAATTCACCCAGATTATTTCTCAGACATTTGGGGACCGTTCCAATGGCACCAATTACAATTCACCTTTCTTCACCTCCATGTTCCACAATTTTCTCAGTTCTCTGGCAGGGTCCAAGTATTTGTCTATCTTTTCGCTTTCTTTCATTTTCACTCGGTGAAATCCACAAGATAACAGGTTCTCTTCTTCCTCTTCTTCCTTTTCTTCTTCTTCTTCTTCTTCTTCTTCTTCTTCTTCTTCTTCTTCTTCTTATTATTATTATTATTATTATTATTATTATTATTATTATTATTATCCTAAATAATAACATGCCTGTTCCTTAATCTTCCGACAGTTATCATCCTGCAACACCATCTGGTTAAAAATGAGACGGTCCAAATCATCCAAGATGAGATGCAAAAATTTAATTTCTGTTTATCTGGTGTTGCTTAATCTCCGAATTCTTATTTCTTATGAGTGTCGTCACCTAAGTTACATAATGGACCATTCTATTTTATTATAAAGAAAGAAAGTTAAGAAAAATTATGATTTCATATAGAAACCATTTAAAAAATAATTGAAATAAGTTTAATCCGTTTATATGCATTCTTATTTAATTTCCCTAGTCTTTCTCATTTAACATATTTCATTACAATAAAACTTAAATAGTTATGCCCGGCGGAGGGCGCATATTGTTGCTAGTAATAATAATGCAGATTCGCATTTATAAATAACTTGGCTATCAGGAAGTTGGTAATGAGTAGAATCTGCCGAAGAAGCCATTTACGAGAGCTTAATCTAATGAAAAAAGAAAAGAAGTTTATAAAGTCAAGGGAACCTTAACAGCGACATTTTTTGCTTTTTTATAGTTTAAAGCCAATATTTAAACGACACGATGTGACAGTAGGTTTTTGGGGAGATTTCTGGTGGTAAAATGTTGGCAGATCCAGAAAGAAAGATGCCATTTTTTTATCAAAAAGGCAATATTTCTGGGTGGGAAAAATGTTATCATTAATTTCGAGTTTATCTTTCATCTGAATTTTTTTTCTTTATGATCACAACGCTCAGTTCGTTTGTTGTTTTGTTCATTGTTTATATTTCACATGGTTACCATAGATACATGACACGAATTCAAATCTCATCTGAAGCTAATTTTTAAAAAAGTCCTACCTATTCTGTTTTTTCTTTTGAGCATTCCGATAAAAAGCGGTCAAAATAAAGTTAAAAAAATCTAATAAAAAAGGGAAAATATTTTTTTGTTGGTGAAATTGACGAAAGAAGTTTACGTGCAGTAATGATCAAATATGTTTTATATATACTAGCAAATATATGCACCCTCCGGGTGCAAGTATTTAAGTTTTAATATAATAAAATATCATGTTAAATTAGAAAGGCTAATGAAACTGAATAAGAATTCAGATAAAAAGATTTTGAACAGAGGGGGTATGATTGAAAAATAGAACAACTTTGAAACTAACTCTTCCATCATTTTACATTACTCCCGTCTGTCTTTGTTAAATTTTCCTAATTTAACTATTTAGTTAAGATAGAAAGTAAAGAATAATATTACAGTTATTTCTTCTTGTTAATGGATTTCTTTTAAGATTTATTCCTGAGATTTTTGCTCATATTCAATAAGATAAAACCAAACAATTAGAAATCAATAATACTAAGCATATATTTATTAAAATCAAATTTGTAATATCAAAATGCAAATTAGCCTTACCATTCACACTGTAATCCGCTATTTTGTTGTATATATAAATACAATTGCATGTTATTAGTATGTAGATATGGTCAACAGTCTTAATGATGTAAAACAATTTTATCAATAATTGTGTTTTAAATAAAAAATAAAATCATGGAGAATGTGATGTAAATAACAAAGGGAATTGTTATTTGTATAGTAATATAGTTTCGGTTACAGACAGAAAAACTCACAATCTCCATTATAATAAGATATATATATAAAAGCAAAAGTAAAGTCGTCGGGGCGGCCTAAAGTCGGTATCAGCCAGTCAGCGAGGGAGTCTATCCCCTTTTCAATAGCGCTAGACCAAGGAGATTGTTTTTTAGCATCTTACTTTACCGCACATATCCCTGTGCTACTCATACGCTGAGTTGGCGAGGACCGGTATCGAACTAGGAACCTTGTGGTTTCTAGCCGAACGCTCTACCGACTGAGCTAACCCGGCTTAGGGGAACGTGTGGATATACCACAGTATGATAATTTACATATTACAACGTTTGACATGTTTACTTAAGAACTATTGGCGAATAGTTGAATATGTAAAAAATATAATGATATTGATTTAACCCTCTCTCCCTCACTCTTTATTTTAATTGTGTCCTTCTTTTTATCTTTTCATTATGTTCGATTAAAACAGAATAGCGTTATCGCTTCCGCAGACTCACCCTCTCTCTATCTTTCCCCTACTCTTTTTATTTCTTTCTTCCTTATTATGTTTTTGTGTAGCATGTCCTTTTTCTTCCATTTCTTTCTTTCTTTATAATAAAGAGGGAATGGTCCGTTATTTAGCTGAGGTGACGACACTCATAAGAAATAAGAATTCAGTGGATAAGCAACACCAGATAATCAGGATTCACATTTTTACATTTTATCTTAGGCGATTTGTACGGTCTCATTTCTAACTAGAGGGTGTTGCAAGATGACAACGGTCGTACAAATAAGGGACAAGAGTATTAATATATAGATATCTTCCTTTTTGTTATCAATTTTGAGAAGGTTTTTCTTTCGTCGTTTAACGTCCTGTTGGCGGGTCTCAGAATACGTTGACTGTATTCCCTACGACCCTCCCCAATAGAGGTGTCCTGTGTATGGCGTTAAACTGCATCTGATAATGAGGCTCTGTGAAGTGTAGAGTTTCCCTTTATTGCCATTATGCTCAGGTAGTCTCTGAACCAGAATTGTACTACCTTTTAGGGTCCCATCTAAGATCTGTTTAAAATCACTTGTGAAAACAACTAAAAAAAACTCTCCAGAAATAACTACACAAAAATGTAAATACGAACCTATAATGAACGCTATTCTTAAAAATATAGGCATAAAATAACCCTAGACGGGTTGTCATGTCACTAAAATTAATCAATCAATGAAACAATAATTTATTCATTTAATTTTAATAATGGCTTCAGTGAGCTTCTTTAAAAAAGCAACTAAAATTAAATCATTGATTGATTGATTGAGTTTTGCACTCAGTTGTATGATTTCAGGTATTTTTATCTGATACAAATAATTAATAAAATAATATTCGCCATGTTGAAATCAATCAATTAATCAGTATTTTTTTCTTACTGGGAGTTTAATACATCTCGCCTTGTGCCAAACTTTGTTAAAATTCTTAAATTCTACCATTTTATCGTTAATAATTACGGTTTATTTTGATTGTTGGGTTGAATTTTTAAATTGTTATTTAATGGAATCGGAAATACATAAAGATTGTAAGTCCTAGAGTAATAAACTTACTTATTGTGCGTATTTCGAAATCAGCAATATATATATATATACATATATATATATTTTTTGTGTATGTGTGTGTGTGTCTGTGTGTGTGTGTGTGAGTGTGTGTGTGTGTATTTGCAGATTGCATTAACTCATATTGAAAATTATCCAGCCTAAAATACATAGTAAGCGTGTCGCTTCAAAATAAAATTCCTTGTTAGGATTGTTTCTTTTCTTTTCTTTTTTTTTTTCGCCTACAGCTAATGCGGTCGTTCTTATTTTGCCTCTTGTGTCAAAAGTTGAAATTACCCACAATTCCTCTTCCGCAATAGACATAACCAGCGGCAAAATTTCCACGTTGGTCGTATCGATTTTGTTGTAGCATGTTAAACGTCAGTAGGGTTTTTTGCCCACTGGCTTTCTTTTTTTTTTTTTTTATATATATAAACTTTTTTTTTCTTTTGGAGGGGGAGGTCTGACGTTCTAGCTAATGAGATACTTTGAAATGCTGATAAAATGACTTTCAGGTGCTCGGATTTCTAAACTTACCGGGTTATCATCATCAATGTGTGCTGACAGCACAGATTCTTTTGACTCACACGACATCCATCCCTATTGGCTGTCGCTCTTGGCATGTCCTCTAGAAGGTATCCAATGTTCGCACAGAGCTGTTGAATGTACGTTTTTGCTGGTCAGCCAACACCAGTGTGTCCATGTGTCGGAGTGTTGTGTATAAAGAATGAACGACTGTCTCTGCCATTGTTTTGTAAACGTGGACTCGTCCATCGGCTATGAATGGAACAGCGTCGGTATAGCAAGACAAAGAGTAATCGCTTGGCGTACTGAACTATTGTATGCGTTTATAATACATTGCTGATCCATGTACATCGTGTGATTAAAACTTTTTCACTCAACTATTTTTCCAGTGTTAAAATTGCATTCTATAGTCAAGTGACTTTAGTGTTCTAACAGTTGCAACGAGGAGTGAATAAAAGAACGTCGCTTATGAGTTCGTCCTTACATCTACAGCACTGCCCAACATATCTTTCTCGTCTTACTCTGATGGTTTATGAGATGGGGAATAAGTGGCTGTACAGCTGCTTTTTTGTGTTCAGCTTCCAGAATTTTTCAAAACAGCATACATCTTGTATAGTTACTATCTAGATTTCTCTCCGGGTGTTCTTTAAAGTCCAAGTGATGCAACCATAGATTAGTACTGACACGGCTACTGCCTGAAAGAATTCCAATTATATTTTATCAGCGAGATCTGATTTCAATATATACGAGGATGAGTCAAAACGTAATGCCATTTTGTTTAGGACGGGTATGATAATAAACTCAGGAACATGTATCATACATCAAAATGAAACTGCTTCTCTGTGGATCACATTCTCACTTTTTCACATAGTCACCGTTTCTCTCAATAGCAATGTTCCACCTTCGAATGAGAGCATGTATCCCTGCCCCGTAAAATTCTGTTGACTGTTCTTTGAGCCACTTCTTCACTTTAGATTTCACTCTATCACGGGGCCGAAGAGAGGCAAATATTAATTTTGATGTATGATACATGTTCCTGTGTTGGTAATTATACCTGTCCTAAATAAAATGGCATTACTTTTTAACTAACCCTTGTACGTTAACCAGTCAATAGCAGACCATGCTTTGCCTACACGTATGCTGACCTCGCCTTTAGTAGATGGGACATTGCATGTAAAACTGTTGTAACGCGTTCTGCACGATACATGAAAGAACAACAAAAACGCCGTAGTAAATCACAGTACACACTTAATTGCTCAAGCACGATCTGTACCAAAAGGGCCTTTTTTTCCACGAACGTGCTTACTTCCATTTTGTATTAAGGGTGGACGAGTCCACCACAACAAAAAACAAAAATTTGAATTTAAAAAGAATGCTACTCTTAACCAACATACTATTATGTTTGCCTCAAAATATCAACCTCTGTGGGTCATTTAATGCCGGCATCGTTTTGAAATAAATTCATTCTTAATGGATACACAATTTTTTTCATAAACACATTTTGCTATTTAACCCATAGATGGGACCTTAACATGTACTACCACACCAGGTCAGATTGGACCAGGGAGCAGCGGTGATGAAGGGGTTCTCCACATTCCCCAGACCCCCAGAATTGGAACATCACCATCAGTTTAACATCATTCCAGCACATGAAGACCCTCAGCCATAGCCTTCAAGCACATACATGATTAAAAGGGCTGGGATCTGTCATAAGGGCAATAGGGTTGGGGCAATCATATAGGTGCTAGAGCTTGACGTGACCGGTTGACTGATCGGAGGGAGCCTCTCTGACCGACCGTTTAACCTAAGTAAGGGCCTAAGAGGAGTGTTGCATGTCATGGACAACTCATTCACCAGGATTATGTCCTTAAGTATCACGGGTCGCCACCCACGGCCAATAGGTAGCCCCATTGGGGTCTTATCCCTATACAGAGGTGCAGTTGGTTTATTCTAAAGCCCCACCGACAGGGCTGCCTGAAAACGTATTTTCTTTCCTTTGCTAGATGGCATTAGTAGCGTTTAGGTTTTTGTTTATTGATTTTAATATGACAGTGTAAGAGAATAGACAAGTTTCGGAATAAAATATTTGGTTATTTCCTAGTTGAGTAACATGAGTGACCCAGAAAAAACAGAACCTAAATTATTTATTTATTTTCCCATTAAACTAACCCTAAACCTCAACCCTAACCCTTTTAAGAAGTAAGTAAGTAAAGTCGTCGGGGCGGCCTAAAGTCGGTATCAGCCAGTCAGCGAGGGAGTCTATCCCCTTTTCAATAGCGCTAGACCAAGGAGATTGTTTTTAGCATCTGGGATGGAGCGCCACACCTACCATCAGCTCCTTACTTTACCGCACAGATCCCTGTGCTACTCATACGCTGAGTTGGCGGGGACCGGTATCGAACTAGGAACCTTGTGGTTTCTAGCCGAACGCTCTACCGACTGAGCTAAAGTATTAATTGTAAGTATGTATTGGCATAAAATAATCTTAGACGGGTTGACATGTCGTTGAAATCAACCAATCAATCATTCTAAAAATTATTATGTAACTGTTGTTATCCTTCTTTCTCAAATCAGAATATCTAGGATTTTATAGTGAAAATATTCGATCGACTCCTCCTGGATCATGTGAATCATGTGAATCAGGTGTGTGGAATCAGAATGTTGTGTACCTCAAGTCTGATTATAAGTTGCGCTATTTTGAAATGCTTGCCGTCATCGACTTAATGGTGATGTTGTTGAGTGTGCGTGCGCGCGCGCGTATTTGTGTGTGTGTGTGTGTGTGTGTGTGTGTGTGTGACGGGACTCCACACGTTGATTCTTTTGTGTGTGAAGTTACTCGGCGACAGGTGTCTGAAGGTGGTCCCCAGCCATATTCATAAACGGGGATTTTTTAGTTGCCCGGCTAATCAGTCGGGGCTTCACTGGTCGCTCACAGAGACGCTTGGATGGCCTAAAGGTGGGCACACCGGTAACTAGCGAGTTGCTTGACGCAAGATACCCACAGACATAGAGGCTACCACCACCTGAAGCCGCTGTGTCCTGAGCAGATGCAGTTCTGAATTTGTGAGCATCGGAACGGTTACAGCATCGAACAGTGGCTTTCCCACTATTCTCAATTGGACGCATGAAGTGGAGTTTGTGCAGTAGAGGTGAAGTTTTGTACACGTTATAATATGTCATTTTGGGTAATTTTCACCTTTAGTTGGCTAAATTCCTAGCAAATAAGGCAATTAGAGTAACCTCCCTTGACTTTCACTTTGAAACAAGCCGGTAGCTATTTTGAAAGTCTCCGTGCGAAATAAACAAATCTTAGAAACTTTTTCGAAAACAATACAACTGCATGCTTTAACACAAAAATATCATAAAATGTGTTCTTAACAATTTTCACTTCATTTCAGATAATGCGCACGCACAATTTTATGCTAGGAATTTAGCCAACCAAAGGTGAAAATTACGTCATTTTTTAGGTCAGTGGGAGCTCATTCTCAACTGCCCAATGCCGCTGTGCCGAAACTTTATCACTGGATTTATGATTGATGTTCTGAACCTTCTGAATGAACTTAGTCGCCTTTATAACGTCTGACCTTTTGGAATGTTTCCTTCTTTTGACCTCAGATGACACGAATCTAACCTTTAACATTGGGGCTTTGTCTGCTTTTGAGTAGACTAATGTTTCCGAATTGCAATTTGTGACACAAACTTAGTGCCCCTTTTATATTTACAGCATCGGATTAGAAACTGCCAGGTTAGTTCTCCATATTCCTGGAAAGGAATGAGAATATTAAAATTTGGCCATGCCACGCTACACCACGTTAGGTTGTCTTTGATTTTATAGGGGACGATATATATGTGCTCAGATAGCTGGCAGTTGTTTACTGGCACTAAACATATTTTTAAGTGTCTTTACAGGGATTTATTATCAGCACCGCAAGCGAAAATATCCAATGAAAATTGAGAAGATCTTCAAGAAAGGACTTTATTCCCAAACGATGCGCGCGCATTTACGACTCTCATGTTAATGTAACAAATGAGCTAATTCACTTGTAGTGGCATTTATTAGACTGTGTATTCTCTCTCAATCTCGGAAGCATGTGGTTTAATCAGTTTTTTTCTTGGATTACTACAAAGCACACAGATGCATGCCTAAATATACACAACTGTGACGACCATTATTCCACTAATAAGGAAATGACTTATGCCTGACAACCAGATAATTTTATTCATGGAGAAAACGACGGTTCCAAAAATATTTGCCTATCCCAAGTCTATTTTTATTCTGCTTGTCTGGAATAATGTCTTTAAATTTTCTTCTTGACTCCCAAAAGACAGTAAATATTTCTGATAAACCAAGAATATCATTAATAAAATAATATTCTCGGACAACAACGAAGAAGAAGACCGGTTGAAAAGACGTGCGTTTGTTTTCTCCTCTAACCTTTTCTTCAAACACACACTAAATAAGAAATGTTCTTACAAGCGGGCTCACTGATCTATAGATTTTTTCAAACTCCGCTGACTGGATCGATAGTTTGCAAGAGATTTTGTTTTCACAGGAGTTACTGTTCCATGTTTAATCTATGTGTTGTTTCCTCGTCGCCATGTCTTTTTCTTTCTGGTCGTCTCTCTCTCACTCCGTTTGGCTAATATACTGAATGCAACTTCCAAAATAACTCACCTTTCACCCTTTTAACTCGTTCATTTATTTGTTCTAAGGTGGAATCTATTTTGGTATTTATTTCTATGGCATTCAAGCCAAAGCGTCAATTCTAACATAAACTTCAACTATGAATAATAGGAGGTCTTTTTTTCTTCTCCAGTCGTCTGGTTGTAGCAGAAATAGCAGAAAAAAACAAGAATACCCTGGTTTTTGAAAACAGAAAGAAATAATTCCAAGGGACATTCATAAATCAGAATTACCAAAATAAGCACCGACTATTTTGAAGACCACTGGATTGATCTCTTTAACAAGGAAGTCTTTGTCTTTTGAATTTCTGAGCCGTGAGGTTTAAAAGGGTAAAATTACTATCACATATTTCATTTTGATACACTTGAAAATTGCACTTTTCTATCCTCGCAAATATCAATCGTTTAATAAAGTGATTATTTCCTTCTGTATTTTTACATCGTTGAACTTTTAACGAGTTTAGCGCCGAAACAAAGTCTCAGTCACAAAAAGATTTTTTATTATTTTTACAACATGCTAACAAATTTACGACCGGAAGTCAAACAACAAAAAGCTTACGGTCAAGTCACGTGGAAAGCACCGATAACCGCTAGATCACCGAACTTAAGCAGCAAGGAGCCTGTTCAATACTTAGGTTGGTGACCATTTAAGTAACAACAGGTACTGTAAGCAATCTGATATTAGAAATTACTTGATTGGGCATTAAATGACCCAAAGAGGGTTGATATGCCGTAAAACAAAAACAACCAACCAAATCAAACAACAAAATTAGTATTTTGCCCTGACGGAGAGGCATAGAATACATCGATTACATCCCTTGCAGAATGATCAGACCCTTTCAAAGTGTGTCCTGTTTATAACGATAAACAGTATCCGGTGTTGAGACACCAATTCTGCAACCCTAACAAGTATAGAATCAACACTTCGTTGCACTATTGGGTCAAATCTATAGTTAAAATAGGATTAGTATTAAATGTGAATACTTGGAATTATTAGTATTAGATAGTAATACTTGAAACCATATAAATAAGTGCAAATTATTTGTATCTGTTAGGAATATTTAGAACCACATAACTGTGTGCAAATAAATAATTATCATTCCAAAATTGATAGATACAGATTTAATTATGTACGGCAAATATAGCTTAAATTCAAAACTAACAGTTTAGGGGAAAAACACAGGATAAATGATTGACAGTTTTTAACCCTGTGTTGACCTCATCTTCCGGTTTACCAGCGTGAACATGAGAAAGAGTTTAGAAAGTCAAATTTTGGCTTGGCGTTAAAGTGGATGGAC
>CM042139.1:53142615-53212615 GCA_023376005.1 Doryteuthis pealeii
CTTCAAGATTTTTTAATCATATCACAACAAAATTACCAAGAATCTTACTTTACACTTATCAAATTCTAGCTCCATATGCCAACATTAAAAAAAAAACACGACTGTCCTAATACAACGTACAGAAATATTTTAGTTAATTTTACAAAATACTTAATACTGACAATAATATAAACAAATTTTTTAATTCCTTAAAGCTCTGTATCTATAATTTTTAACCAAATTTGAAAATGACTTGATTAGCTAAGTTAAAATTTAAAGTTAAATGAAAAAATAACATGATCACATGCACTTAAAAACATTGAAATAATTTATCATGAATTATTTTAATTTATTATCTAGATATATAAATGAATTATTTATATTATATTTACATCTAGATGATAAATGCTATGCTTAAGTAATAGGTACCAGGTACTTTTTACAATATCCCCTTTTCGGCATACATGTCTGGTATCTAGACTTAGACCCACCCCCTTTGTTCGTGGTTGAAAATTTGATTTTGTCTATGCATTTGGTGATCATGAAGAGGAAAAAAGAAATTATTTTCTTCTACGCAGTCAGAATAATCATGACTCCTTTTATTTAACGTGCGATCAAACGGGAATTAACGATTATATTTTTATATTATTGTGTCGTTACGAGAGAGGGGTGGGGCAAACTTCGGTTCCGGTCCGCTATACATTGAAGTATTTAGCTTCGTCTAAAATGACAAGGGTCAGGTTCATTACTTGATTTCTGGGGTATCTTATTTTTAGCACTGCTCTTGCTGTTACCCCTTACGTATCGGGTATATAATACGGAGGAGAGAGGGGAGGCGATGGAGATGATGAGTTCTTATGTGGGTCGGTTTTGTCGGCGGCCATCTTCATTCTGGGTTGATTCCTTCCTTCTGTTGGGCCGTGTTGTCTGTGCTCATTTCGTTGATTGTAATAAATAGACAAGACTTGGTTATTCTACAAGACGTCTTTATTTAACCAAAAGGGTTTATAACAGCGCGGTGAGAAGATGACATCTTGAGAGCAAACGATCCTCGCGTCTGCTTCCTTCAGCTAACGGCCAAAATCGGCGCCCAGGTCAGCGAAAGGTGAACTGCTTGTCAATTTTTTCATATAACGGTTAATGGTAACTTTCCATTTAGTAAACGGTTATTTGAATTTTAACTGCACTTACATACATAATTCGTAGGCTACCCACAAATTATGTAATATTCGACCGTGCATTAAAAATTTGATTTGTGTAACATCATACCAGTAGCGGAAGGGGTTAGATAAATAACGTAGAGAGAGAGAGAGAGAGAGAGAGAGAGAGAGAGAGAGAGAGAGAGAGAGAGAGAGAGAGAGTGTTGTGTAGAGAGTCACATGTGTCTTGCTTTTATAACGGTTCAAACTATTACAGCAATGTTTGACTTCATAATTTCACAAAGAGTACCCTACCACCATTCAAATCCACCCTAATTACTGACTTCCTAATTCAGTTACTCACAATAGCAGCGGCCGAATTTCGGAACTAAAAACCAGGCCGGCAAAATTTAGAACAACAACAGACCATAAAATAGAGCTTAATATCAGAAAGGAAAGACCTTTCTCCGTTTTTAATCAATAAGTAACTGACTCTTGTCCCGACAGTCCAAAGGTTGCAATAGGAACTTTAAATTAAAACAAACGAATGAACCCCATAGACAAACAGATAAAGAGTTCAAAAGAAAATGTGGTATAAAAAAGACAAAACAAACCTCAACAAATAATTGTATGTACTTGATATAATAATTTTGATATTTCAGACATTTGTCCACATCTTTATTGTGTATAAGATTGGGTTGTGTATGGTTTTGGCTTTAGTGGCAAAAACTGGGTCTTATATTACGTTAGAAGGCTCAAAGAAACCTTCCAACGTAGGTGAATATATACATAATTAAATCCGAACAAAGAAGCACAATATAACAATACAGACTTTATTGTCTGAGCACATGGAACAGAAGATACAGAGAGGACGAAAGTCCTTAGGAAGTAAGATAGAGTTCATAATGAATATGAGTCACTTACTGATAGTTGGGGGGCAAGGGCCCCCACTTAATGGACAGAGACACCACGCTAGTCCATCTTTTGTGGATGCCAGACCCAAAGAGAGAGGAAGAGATTCCCGGGCTGGTGTTTAAATACCCAGCGAGTAGTGTAACCTGGTGGCGAAACCCTCGCGGTAAGGGAGGGTAACCCTTTTAGACTCTAGTCCATTTCAGCAAGTGCAGGGAATCGCTACATGTGTATAAACACAACGTACAGGCCACAGTAACCCCAGGTTCTGTTCAGGTATTTTTTTAAAATTACCTTAAAATAAGTCATCATCATGAATTCAAACGAAAATCATTACCACTTATTAAAGGCTCTCCAAGCAGCATAAATGCCAGCAGACTTATTGACAGAAATGCGATTAGATATAGAAGAAATAAAATGGAAGAAGTTACTTATTCTAAAACGAGGTTACTATGGACTGAAAGCCTTGTTGGCTGGGGCTTTAGAATACACCAACTGCACCTCTACAGAGGGGTAAGACCTGTTAGCCGTGGGTGGCGACCTGTAATGCTTAAGGACTGAATCCTGGTGGCTGAGCAGTCACAATACTCCACTTTCGTTCTTACTTAGGCTAGACGGGCGGTTGGAGAGGCCCCCTCTGATCAATACATAGAATAAATCTAATATAAAGGATATCTATGAAAATCTGAGCTATATTTGCCTCAAAACAGTCCATGTTATTAGTATGCTTAAAATCCTGCAATGTGTGTTATATATCTCAAAAATACACGTTTACATAATATATGGTGTGGTTAATTTGCATACTGATTTTTAACAAAACCCAGTTTAATAGATAATTACTTGGTGTTATTGATATCTAATATTGTTTTATTCTCCAACATATTAAAATCAATCGTATGAATGGTTTCATACAGAAACAAGTTAAAATATAAGTATAATCTTTTATATGCGTTCTTATTTAATTTCGTTAGTTTTTCTAATTTAATATATTTTTATTACATTAAAACTTAAATACTTAAGGAGGACGTATATTTTTACTAGTCTTAATAAAAAAAATTGATAGAAGATGTTTTATCTATTGTTGGGTCACCGTATCACAATATGAAACAGAATACAGCATTTTATCACTTCTTCACCCTGATACAAACCGCAAATATATGTTTCCTAGTTTTTATGATTGATATATATGTTTATAACTGACCTTGCATCTATTAGTGTAATTGGAGAGGGGGGTCTACAGGACGGATTTCTAGTCAACAGGCTCGAGTGGGAAAAATCGGACTTTTTAAAAATGTATTCCTTTGTCCTTTGAAAAATACATCTCTTTCTGCTCTAGGGTTAGAGAAATAAATCTATACATATATAAAGGGCAGTTGGTGTGTATGTATGTACAGAGGAAAATAAAACAATTAATGATAAAGTAAATATGTATACACACTTACTATCATTTGCGATCTTGAACAAGTCGTGGAAATAGCACCCCACAAGGAAGCAGCTGTACGGTCACCTGCCCTGTATCTCACAAACCATCCGAGTGAGACGGACAAGACATGCAGGACACTGCTAGAGAAGCAAGGACGAACCCATAAGTGACGTTCTCCTGTAGAGGCCAACACATGAACATGCTAATATGGGCCGCCCAGCAAGGATCTACATTGACCAGCTTTGCGCAGATACTGGATGCTGCGCAGAGGACCTCCCTGGGACAATGAATGATAGACAAGGTTGGCGAGAAATTGTCATGGATATCCGTGCTGACTGCGTGACATGATGATGATGATGATGATGACTATCACTTATTTGCCTATCGATATACAGGATGAGGACAAAACACTCATCGATTTCAAGTAGTCATAGCATTAAAACTTATTGGAATATGGTTATTGGGTTGGTTTCAGTCGGTTGAATTTTACGGCATGTCAAATCTTGTTGGGTTATTTCATGCCGATGACTTTTTTGTTTCAGTCATTCTTGATGGGTATTCAAATTTGTTTTAATTCAAATTTTTTAAACACACTTTTTTAAATTAAACCAATAGATGGGACCCTAACAGGTACTACCTCTTCGAATAGGAGTGGACCTGGGAGTAATGGCAATGAAGGGTACTCCATATTCCACAGTGCTCTAGAATCGGAACTTCACCATTAGATGCAGTTGAAGGTCATACCTAGTACACTAAGACATTCAGTCACTGCCTTCTAGCACATATATGATAAAAAGGGTTGGGGGTGTTCCATAAGGGCAATAGGTTCGGGACAATCATGCCTTCTACGGCTTGATGTGGCCAGCTGATTGATCCGAGAGGACCTTTCCGATCGACCGACCGTCTGGCCTAAGTAAGGGTTAAAGTAAACCATTGCATGTCATAGAATACTCAGCCACCAGGATTCCGTCAGTAACCATCAAGGGTCGCCACCCACGGCGAACAGGTGGCCTCATTGAGGGATTTTATCTCTCTGTAGAGGTGCAATCGGTGTATTCTAATTCCTCAGCCGACAGAGCGAAATATGGTTATAAATATAGTGATATCACATACATTAACTCAAAATATTTATTTTCTCACCAGCATAAACTCTGTGCATCTTTACCACCGATAAAGTACAGTGAAATCCTAGATGCCACTCACCCCATAGTGAAATGCTTTTTTCTCAGCATGATGATGACATTGCGAGGGTTTTTAGATAGGAGAAAAAAAGCACTTGACTTTGTCAAATTCTACCTGTGGCTGAGGGGTTGGGTAAAAACATACTGTATATGCTACATAATTCATGGGTATCCTGTGAATTATGTAAGTAGTGTAGATATATTTGAATTGAATCGTTGAAGGTTTAAATAGCGGGAGTGTATGAAAAAGTACCGTTACGGTTATAGATTATTGATATGTGGTAACCTTTACTTAACTCCTTCCGGAAATGTTGGTAGAAATAATGTTCAATAGATATGAAATAATAATAGAAAAAATCTTTCTCATAGATGCAGCGCCACATCAGGATATTGATCGTGCTATGAAAAAATCAGAAATGATCAATAACTAAAAATTTGTTGCGTTTCAGACTTTTTCGATGGTATTTTTGGATTTTTTGGGTAAAAATGCTTTTATAGACCAATTCTTAGTAGTAGGGAAGCTCTAGATCTCATTTTACAGACAAAAATATATTACAAAAGATGCCATTTTTCACGCCCCCTTCAAATTTGGAGAGCTAAAAATCGAGATAACTCCGGCAATTTTTGAAATTGGAAGCTCAAATTTTGGGGATTGTCTAACTTTAACACACTCCACATCTGTACAAAATTTCAGAAAAATTGAAGGGGTGGGTGACAATTTTACTTTTTTCTGGATGATTTGACATGGAATTGCCCATATATATATACGTTGTTGTTAATTGTTGTTTTTTCGTAGTTTCATCCGAACATACATACATACATACATACACACCAACTGCCTTTCTATATCTATAGATAATCATAACCATTTAAGATATCCTTAATGCTTATGAGGCACGCTTGCGTAACGGCTATCGTTGTTGGAAATGGCATCAGTGACTCCAATTCAAATTCTAGCCGAGACTGTTTGCGTTTCACAAAGCGATAAAACCCTTGGGAAGGACATGAATTCCTCCCTGCTCTCAGCTGTGGGTAAATAGTAGAACTAACTGTGTTCTTTAGCCTAAGCTAGGCAACCAGTCTAGAAAGAAAAAAAACTGAGTTCAAACCAATCTTTACTCCGCTTGAAATCTCCTTTTGTTACATCGCATCATGGCAGAGTAAAATACTTTCCACAATAAAATCTGTTTATTTTGTCACACAACTCTTAATATTAGATTGCATATTTTGTAGCTTCACATTAGTTAAGTCATAAATACAAAAATATTTTTAATTATGCATAGATAATTGTTTAATGACGATTTGCTGTAACCTCAAATGTAATCTTAGATTTAATTTATCGATTTGTAAGAATAATTACACCCGGGCTTTATACTGTCGTATGGAGTGTGTTATCGAAGAATCGTATAGCTCAATCGGCGATAAAATCTTAACATTCTCATTACAGCTATTTCTTTTCCGTTATTAAAGGTTCAGTTTTGAATTTATAATAAATTCTGTATGCGATAAATTGTATTTCATCATCCAGCATTTCTAGTGTCTTTCTTTTTCGTTATTTTATTGTCATGCGTGTGCAGATGTGTGCGCAGAAGCGTACGCACAATCACGTACATACACACAATTCTGCTACGTTTGATCATGGTTCAAAGACAGAATATGTTAATATAATAATGAATCGATGGCAAAAAGGCTAGAGAAAATGATAAAATTTAATTAGAATTTATTGTATTATCTTTTATTGGATAACTTAGAGACACTTTCTTGGGGACTCGATTCTGATCATTTTATTCAAGCGGTGTATAAGCTGAAAATAGAGGGAAATTATGTTAGCCAATTACTAAGACTCTTTTTGTATACGTATGAATGAATCTGTATCAAGGTGTTCATATGATTCTACCAGTAAAAGTATACATAAAACAGGGACATGAATGAAAAGTGTACAATGTCGCTGACTGTTAAAGCAAGAAACATATTCGAACTTGATATTTCTCTAATAATAAATTCACCAGAAATATCGAGTGAATTCCGACCAAGGTGATTTACTGAATGATATTCAATAAACGGTGAAATACGCATGCGCAGACAATTTATATGAACCAACATTCATTACAGATACGCAGATAGGAAGTGCAGCCTAAAAGTTCAGGAATCAAAATGGCTTCCTGATAGCAAAAAAAGAAAGTTAATAGAAAATCAGTTTTATTATTTCTTGGGAAAAGTGATTGTGTTCAATCTGTCAAATTTTCCATGAAAGTTTTTGGTTAACACCTCGTAAAAAAGGAATTTATTATTTATATCTTTTATGTAGCTAGGTGAAATATATTTTTTATAACTGGATCTTATAAGTTTTATCACAAATAGCTATATGTACGTATTCATCCAACAACTCCGCCGAGTGCAGGGTGTGTGCGACGCAAAGTCAATTTTTAAGCGGAGTATAGCTGGTTTGAATTCAAAATTATCCTTCTCCTAGACCGGTTAGAGAGCTACTTTGTCTTATTATTTACCCATAGCTAGTGGTAGAATAGTTTAATTCATATCTCTCCCAAAAGTATTAGCGTTATGTAAAATGCAAACAAAATCATTGAGGGTTTAAACTCGGGTCACCGTTTCCATTTACTTCGCCGATAAACATTACGCCACGAGCGCCTCCATAATAGCTGGATGTATACGTAACGTTTTTCCTTTATGGTGCAATGGGTAGATACTAGGGAATGGATTTTCCGATTACCAAGTGACTTTCATTGACTGTTTACTCGAAGTCATAAATAAATTTAAAAAAATGTCAGTGGCCTATTGTCGGTACCAGCCGGACAGCAAGGGAGTCTATCCCCTTTTCGCCAGTATTAGACCAGGGAATTTGTGTTTTTTTTTTCTGAGGTAAAGCGATATACCTAGCCGTCAGCTCCCTACTTTACCGCACGGATTGGATTACACAATCTGTCCTACTCATGCGCTGAGTTAGCGAGGACCGGTATCGAACCAGAAACCTTGAGATTTCTAGGCAAGTGCTCTACCGACTGAGCTAAACAGAATTGCGACAATTGATGGGCAATAGTGATATACAAATGGGGATTTTCCAGGCAAAATTCAGGACGTTTGAGTAGATGTAAGTTTAGGTAGGTAGGTAGGTAGGTTTAGAATGTAAAAATAATGAAGTATAATAATAATTATAAAATGATAAACGTCGTAGTATTAGTATTTACACTAAAATACTTTCCAGCATTCAGTGTGGATACGAGTTCCTCAGTCTCTACAAAGCCAGGCTCTTATATACTATTGGAGGAGGTAATTTGTATAGTTTAGTTGTTCTTGTAGAAGCCCCCATTAATTAATGGGACAGTCCAATTGTACTCTACAGTAGGGACAAAAATAGCGTCAACATGAATTCTAAAGGTTAAGGTAAACTTTGTACAGGTCTGAGCGCCAAATGGGGGGGGGGCGGTGAGTATGCATCAAGAGAATTGAACTCATTGCGAAAATAATGGTCAGTGATATTAGTTTGGTAAACATTTTGTCAATGTAAGGCCAATATGAATACTCGCATGTAAACACCTCACACACACACACACACACATATATATATATGCTCCCCAAGGGGATTGAGCACTTTGGAGGGATTTCGCTGACGACCGCCAACTAAAGCGTAAACGCAACGCTCTCCTGTAAAAGGGATGGAGCACTCTATGGCGGCCTTTACATACAGAGATATGTATGTATTAAACAGTTAAAATCCCCTACCCATTCTGTAAGTGACTATAGCCGAGCGGTTAAGCTGTCCAACTGATGTTGAATCAATCGGGTTTCTATCCCGGCTGTATGTAGCTTACAAATGTCTAGCCACACTGAAGAAACGTGATACGTCGAAACACGATGTCTGTGGACGACTATATATGTGAGGAAAAGTTAATGTGAATGTGAATAACATCACATTCAATTAATATTTCGCCTCTGTTGGTCGTAAAGGCTTGATGTAGCTTTTAACATTAACTGAGGCAAAATATCAATTGAATGTAATTGTTTGTGTTCATTATTTTTTTTCCCTAACCTTTCCCCACATTTTGGCGGATTTTTCCTAATCTGTTGTATATATATATATGGTCATCCACAGACACGTGTTTCGACTTATCAAGTCTCTTCAGAGTGGCTAGACATTTTGCAAGCTACCTGCAGCCGGAATTGAACTACGGTCGGTTGGGTGTCAGTCCGGCACCTTAACCATTAGGCTGTCTTCACTTACAGAATGAAAGGGGATTTTAACTGTTTTAATACACACATCGCTTTGTGAGTAAAGGCCGTCACAATATATATATAATATATATATATATATATATATATATATATATATATATATATATATATATTATATATATATTGCGTGTGTGTGTGTGTGTGTGTGTGTATGTGTGTGCATGCGACGGTAGGTAATTTAATGTTCATGACCAAATACAATTTTTATCAGAAATATTTACAGTAATATGTACATACATAAATAATGCAATTTTATTTGAATACATGCATACATACATAGATAAGTAATACAATTTTTCATCTGAAATATTTACTGTAATGCATACACATATACGTGAGGTGTGTTGGGTAAAGGTTATCATTTTAGGAAGTAGATACGTTAACTTAAGTTCAAATCCTTGTCGAAGATTAGAATTATTTGGATTATTCAGACTATTGTCCTCATCTTCATTGCTATCTGTACAATTTTAATGCTGATGTGCCCTTCGGCCTTCTTCAGGTATTTCTTGTCGAACTCGGGAACTTTCTCGGACTCGGGAACCTTCTTTTCGAACTCGGGAACCTTCTTTCCCGAGTTCGAAAAGAAGGTTCCCGAGTCCGAGAAAGTTCCCGATTCCAACAAGAAATACCTGAAGAAGGCCGATGGGCACATCGGCCAAAACGTTGCACAGATAACAATGAATATGAGGACAATCGTTCGAATAATCCAAATAATACTAATTATCAAGCCTCATCTCAAAGATTCCGAGAAACTTGTCGAAGATGTTTGCGTTTTATTTCGCGCTAATGCCCATGGGAAAGGCACAAACTGGTCTATTCTCAACCCCATAGGTAGATAATGGGACCGGATTATTGTACGAAGGTTAAAGCCATCGTACAGAAATCGGCCCAGGAGAAAGGAAACTCTGAATTCAAATCAACACTCCGTTGCTAAAAGATTAAATTCATGTCACAGCATGCGCGTGGGGGAAGGGTTATATAAACACAAACACCACACACACACACACACACACACACACCAAAATACACACACACACCTACACACACACATATATATATATGGTGTAATGGTCAATATAATGAGTCGTATGAAACGGACTCGTTGACCCGAGTTGAAATCCTAGACGTGGTTGTTTGCATTTCACATAGCGCTTGGGAAAGGTATGCATCCAATTACTCTCCCTGGCTAAATAGTAGGGCATACTGGGTTCTTTAACCTTGGTTAGGTAACCAGTCTAGGAAAAGGAAAACTCTGAATTTAAACCTGTTGAACTCCACTTAAGAAATTGAGCTTGTGCCACATCCTATACGTGCGGAAGAGTTGGTATATATATATATAGTATTACGGTGTATATTGAAATAACCTACTCAAGTTTCACCATAAGGATTTTCAGGGTTAATTCCAATGCATTAATCAAGGTATTGATTAATTACAGGTAATTGCGGAAGTGAATATTGCAATTATGACCGTTTAAAACAGTTTCGCAGTGAAGTTGAATGCTATTTAATTGATTGCGTCATTTTGAAAGTTGAATGTCAATCACGATATTGTTGAATCCTGAATGTGAATGCTAACATGAAATATTAAAGACAGATGCTGTTAAATACTGAACGTTTAACAGTTCTTTGGTTAAAGAACTGTTAAAGCAAAGGTTCGAAATCTTTGGGAAATGCATGCATAAGCGCACATGACAACTTATGAAATGAAACTGTTTTTTTTTTTAGTTTTAGTTTAAATTTTATATGTAAACATTTCTTTGAACGCAAACGTCAAACACGGATATTGCCTGCTATTATAAAAAGAAGACTATTCTGCACACGTGTTTTCCCACGTCAACAATTACGTTCAGCGTATGAATAGCACAGGGATCTGTGCAGTAAAACAAGGAGCTGGTGGTAGGTGTGGCACTCCACCTCAGACGCCAAAACAATCCCCTTGGTCTAACGCTAGTGAAATGGGGATAGACTCCTTCGCTGTCTGGTTTATACCGACTTTAGGCTACCCCGGCGACTTTACCTTTTACTTTATATATATATATATATATATATATATATATATATTATATATACGTGTGTGTGTGTATTTGCGTGTGTGTGTGTGTGTGTGTTTCTCTGTGTGTGTGTGTGTGTGTGAGAGAGAGAGAGAGAGAGAGAGAGAGAGAGAGAGATGAGAGAGAGAGAGAGAGAGAGAGAGAGAGAGAGAGAATGAGGTTGGTGCATTCAATGTCCTCAGCGTCATTTTTATCTGAAATATAATGTTGTATAATGCTTCATTTTAAAAAAAGAAGCCCCCCCCCCCGAATTAAGTGCATTGTGATTTGTTGTATAGATTAAAAGCATTATTCATCACTAATCTGGAGGGGATTTTTTAATATCTTCATTTTTCTTGAGATGCTTTTATTCTTCTGTTGCACTCAATGTATTCCTTTGTTGTTTAGATTGGCACTTCTTCTTCTTCTTCTTCTTCTTCTTCTTCTTCTTCTTCTTCTTCTAGGCACTTTAACTTTCCTCGAACGTCTGGAAGAGTCGGTGCACGTACACACATGTTTAAACAATCGGTTTTGATTTTAATTAAGAAGAACTGTTTTACGTTTTTAAAATCGTTTGATAGTTTTAAAAAATGTTCATATCATTGTCATATTCTGCATTTATATCCTCACTAAAAGTCGGTTAAATCATTCTGCTTGTGCGTTCCTTTGAAAAGGCCACACTCGAAAAGAAGCTTTCATTTCTCGAACCCGGCCAGGGGTAGCTGTTACGGTATAGCCACACTGATGAAAGGTGAAACCTTGAAACACGTGTCTGTGGATTAATTATTTATTATATATATACTCCCATTAATGTTCTCTGAATAGGGATTTAATTGCAGATTCACCGTTCTGGCGTCTAGCTAACCCTCGCGTTTGTTTACAAACGTTTGAGGACTCTAGTGAATTCATTTCCGCTTAGAAATGTAGCGATTAAATATTCTCCTATATTTGACAGCTGCCTCTGGCCGTACGGGTTAAAGGTTTGGCGAACGAAAGTTCATTCGGGTTTCGAACCCGGCCAGGGATAGCTGTTACTGTATAGCCGCACTGATGAAAGGTGAAACCTTGAAACACGTGCCTGTGGATTAACTATTTATTATATATATATAAATATATATAAATATATGTGTGTGTGTGTGTGTTTTATAGGAGAGCCTTGCAATTTAAGCGTAAATCAGCGACCATCAGCCAATTTTTCTCTTGAGAGCTCAATGGGACCTTAACAGGTAGTGTCGCTCAGAGTCAGATTATACCTGAGGGTAATGACAATAAAGGAATACTACACACTGCCCGGTGCTCCGAAACAGGAGTCATACCAATAATTTTTGAGGGGTCTTACAATACACGCATTGGAATTGCCTGGTGAAATGGTTAGAGTCGTAGGAAATGGACTCGTCGACCCTAGTTCAAATCCCTGACAAGGTTGTTTACATTTTCCATGGCACTAAAACCTTTGTGAAAGGCATGCATTCAACTACTCTTCCTTCAGCTATGGGTAAATAGTAGCGCACACTGGGATCTCTAACCATGGCTAGGTAACCAGTCTAGGAGAAGGAAAAATCTGAATTCCAACCTGTTTAAATCCGCTTAAGAAATTGACCTTGTGTCATATCCTACGCGTGTGGAGTTGGTAAATATATACCATAGACGCATTCTAAGCCCCGCTGAGAGGGTGGCCTTTTGTCTAGAACCGATCAGTTAATTTTGAGTTATGTGTACACGGCTAAATACGATCACTTTGCTCCTATTCTTTTGTTTTTATCAATATAGCTTGCTGGGATGAGAGAAAATACTTTTGCTAATTGACAAATGACTCGAATCCGTACTCCTATCTTTCAATCAATATTTGAAAGTCGCCTTCCGAGATTAAAGAAAGGCCAAAAAATCCATCGGCCGAAACTTTGGTTGGCTGGTTGGATCTTACGGCATGTCAACCCTTGTTGCGTTATTTTATGCCGAAGACATTGTTTTATTCATTCTTGATAGGTATTGTGAATTCTTTTTTTAAACTCAATTTTTGAACACATTTTAAAACTCATTTTTCTCAATTTAATCGATAGATGGTACCCTAAAAGGTAACACTACTCCGGGTTAGGGTGGACCTCGGAGTAATGACGATGAAGGGATACCCCACACTCCCCACAGCTCAATAATAGGAACTTCACTATTAGATGCAGTTTAACGTCATTACCAGGACATTGAGACCATCAGCCACCGCCTTCTAACTCATATATTATAAAAATGGTTAGGGTTTGCCATAAGGGCAATAGGGTCGAGACAATCCTATAGGTGCTAGGGCTTGACGTGACCAGCCGATTGATCAGAGGGGGTCTCTCCGACCGTCCGTCTAGCCTAAGGGCCAAAGTGGAGTGTTGCATGTCATGGACTGCTCGTTCATAAGGATTCCGTCCTTAAGCATCATGGGTCACCAACCACGGCCAGCACGTGAGCCTATTAAAGAGCCTTGCCCCTCTGAAGAGGGACAGCCTGTGTATTTTAAATCCTCAACCGACAGGGCTCCAAAACTTTGTGAAAATAAAACAATCGAGATAAGGATACTTGTCCAATTCAAGAAGCAATTTTGTTATCCGAACCCGTAGTCCCATCTTATTTTTCTGACAAGGCATTAATCAACATTTCAAAGTCTTCCTCTCAAAAATCAAAAGAAACCACTGACCAACATCTTTTGTGAAAAAGAAAAAGAAACAAAAACAAACAAAAAACAAACAATACAGATGAGATAATCGTCCGAATAATTCAGTGTTCAATAGAATTGTTCATTCTGATGATCACAAAGATTACTGTTCACAAGAAGTGATACCATTGAAGAACATACTAATGTAACTGAAATCATTTTGGTTGGTTGGTTGGTTGGTTGGGTTTTACAGCATGTTTGGTTATTTTATGCCGATAGGTATTTAATTAAAAAAAAATTAAACTCATTTTTTAAAAACGATTTTTAAAATCATTTTATTCTATTAAACACATAGACTGTACCCTAAAAGGTACTACCGATCCGGGTTAGAGGGGACCTAGAAGTATCAAAGGGGTAGTCCACATTCCCCAGAGGTCCAGAATTGGAATTTCACCATTGCATATAACTGTAAATTACTTGGAGCTATAATTGTTTACGAATGATTATTAGTTACTTGAAACCATCTCACTGTGCGCAAACAAATAACTATTATTGAATAGAAATAATTACTTGGAACCATATAATTATTAGTGTTAGATAGAAACACATGAAACAATAACATTGTGTGAAAATCATTTGTATTAGATAGGATAAGTGTAAATTATTTTCATTAAGAATTACTTAGAAGCAATAATTGTTTACTAAGGATTATTATTAGCAATTGAAAATTATATAACAATGTGCTAACAAATGATGATTATTAAATAGAAATAATTACTTGAAACTATATAATCATTAGTATTAGATATGAATACTTGAAACCATACAACTGTGTACAAATTATTTGTATTAAATGGGAATACTTGAAATCACACATCTGTGTACAAATTGTATTAATAGGAATACTTGAAATCATACAACTGTGTACAAATTATTTGTATTAGATTGGATTACATGATAACTATACATTATTTGGATTAAGAATTACTAAGAAACAATAATCTTTTTTTACTAAGGATTATTATTAGCTATCTAAAACCATATAACACAGTGCTAACAAATGATTATTATTAAATAGAAATAATTACTTGAAACCATATAATTATTAGTATTAGATAGGAATACTTGAAATCATACAAAGTAATACAAATTATTGTATTACTTAGGAATACTTGATATCATATAACTGTGTTAACAATCTTTTAAAAGACAACTGTAAATCAAGTGTAATTATAAACGTACTAACAGGCCCTGTGGATATACCACGGAATGATAATTTAATTATTACAACGTTTGATATGTTTGCTTAAGAGCTATTTCAAAATACTTCAATATGTATAAAGTATAATTGTCTTGATTTAACCCCTCTCTCTCTCTCTCTCCCCCTCTCTCTCTCTCTCTCCCTCTCTCTCTCTCTCTCTCATTCTTTTTTGTTTTCTTTCTTTCCTTCTTTTCATCTTTTCATTGTGTCCGATTGAAACTTATTAGCGTAATCGCTTTCGCGTGCTCTCTCTCTCTCTCTCTCTCTCTCTCTCTCTCTCTCTCTCTCTCTCTCTCTCTCTCTCTCTCTCTCCCTCTCTACATTTTCCCTACTCTTTTCTTTTTTTCTTATTATATTTTTTGTGTAGCATGTCATTTTCTTCCATTTCTTCCTTTACAATAAAAACGGAATGGTCCATTATTTATCTGAGATGACAAAACTCATAAGAATTCGGTGGATAAGCAACACCAAATAATGAGGATTTATATTTTTGCATTTCATCTTGAACGTTTTGGGCAGTCTCACTTTTAGCCTGAGGGTGTTGCAAGATGATAACGGGCGTACAATTAAGGAACACGAGTATTAATATATAGATAATGAAGGCGGTTCGCTAACCTCTATGCATAAAATAACCCTATACATTTTGACATGTCGTTAAAATCAATCACTGAATTTATTTTGAAATTCTAGCGAACACCTGTCTATCATCCCCCGACTTTTTATTAATTTCTCGGTTTCCTGAAAAAAAACCCACATGAAATGAGTTGTTGTTAATGCTAAGCTTGTTATGTCAATAAGCGTTCAATGAGACGTAAAGAAAAATGTCTGAAAAGTGATGGAGTTGTGAGTGGGGGACAGAGACGTGTCACCAAAAAAACAGACGATACGGCTTTAACTATGCATGATCTGAAGTAAATTTGATACGTTACACAGAGATGGAATTGAAGTGTGCTTGTCACTCATTAATAAACCAATAACATTGAAATCCGATTGTATGAATCTGACGAAAGAAGACGGTGAAATTTTACCAGCTTCTACGTTCGATTTTAGAAACGGGGATGACCATAAATATTTTATACCCGGAAGTGAAACTCAATTTTCTCCTCCATGTTCTTTATTGTTTGTGTCAATTACGATATTTACCGGTTGATTCATGTAACTATCTTGACTAGCAGGACCTGTGGATATACCACAGTATGATAATTTGATTATTACAACATTTGCTATGTTTACTTAAGAGCTATTGCCAAATTGTTCAATATGTAAAAAGTATAATAATCTTCGCTAGCAGGACCTTTGGATATACCACAGTATGATAAGTTAATTATTACAACGTTTGCTATGTTTACTTAAGAGCTATTGCTAATTTTTCAATATGTAAAAACTATAATAACCTTGACTAGCAGGACCTGTGGATATACCACTGTATAATGATTTAATTATTACCACGTTTGATATGTTTACTTAAGAGCTATTGAAAATACTTCGCAACTTCTTATGAATGTATGGGTTACTGAATGTGTATAGAATTAGTGGAATCGACATATAGTGTACTCGTGGAGGCACCTTTCTCGTAACGGTTATCGGTCATAAGAAATAGAATTGGTGACTAATTCAAATCCTGGACTAGGCTGGTTGCGTTTCATTTCATGCTAATTCCTTAAGGAAAGGCTTGAATCCATCCGTTCCCTTTCAGCTATGGGTAAATAGTAGCCGATACAGCTGACCCTGTGACAAGTGGCCCCATTGGGAGGGGGTATTATCCCTCTGCAGAGGTGCAGTCATTGTATCCTACAACCCCAGCCAACAGGGCTTATTCCCTGGGTGAAACTGCCCTGTCGGTTGGGGCGTTAGAATACAACGACTGCACCTCTGCAGAGGGGTAAGACTCCCCCGATGGGGCCACCTGTTGGCTGTGGGTGGCGACCCGTGATGCTTAAGGATAGAACCCTGGTTGCAGAGCAATCCATGACATGCAACACTCCACTTTGACCCTTATTTGGGCTAGACGGGTGGTCGGAGAGGCCATCATCTATATGATTGTCCCATCCCCATTGCCCGTGTGGCAAACCCCAACCCTTTTTATCATATATGTGCTAGAAGGCGGTTGCTGAGGGTCTTCATGTCCTGGGAATGACGTTAAACTCTGATGGTGAGGTCCCAGTTCTGGGTGTTTGGGGAATGTGGAGCACCCCTTCATCACTATTGCTCCCAGGTGCACTGACCTGGAGTGGTAGTACCTGTTAGGATCCCATTTAAGGGTTAAATAGAAAAAAATGTTTATAAAAAAAAGAGTATCCATTAAGAATGAATTTATTTCAAAACTTTGTCGGGATTAAATGACCCACCGAGGTTGATATGCAGTAAAACAGAACAAAACAAAACAAAACAAAACAAACGCTGGGTGAAAATCGTATGACATTTTGTCTATTCGTCGTTTATACCATTCCAGTGAATCTGATTGGCTGATTACTGACTGAGCATCCACACACAGAACAAGCGATGTATTTACACAGAAATAAGAGAGTGATTAAATTGCATGTTGTTGTCGTGAAACATAATAAAAAAAAAACGTGATTACAAAACGCACTCTTGAAAGTTGATGTAAATAACAATGCACACAATAAAGTGAATCTTGTGTCGAAATACAATGTAAACGAACAAAAGGAGATAATTGGAACAATCTCTTTCATCTCTGCATCATGGTAATTCTATGGTTTTGGACAGGAGAGGAATGTCAACACAACAAAAGAGATCTATAGAAGCGATGCAAATTTATTTCGTTCAAATTTTCGCGTTCATTAGAGGAAAAAATATTTTTCACAAATCAGAAGAAACGCTGCTTCATAAGCGAAATTCGTTTCAACTGCGCCAACAACGAACTCAAAACAACACCCGGTTAGAACACGCCGGTTGTATGCTCTGCAGACGGATAAGACAACCCCCGAAGACAAAGCGGTGTACTGGGTGACACACTCAACTGCATCTGGAGGTGAGGCTCCAGTTCTGGAGCTCTGGGCAGTGTGGAGTGCCCCATTCATTTATTGTCATTAGTTAAGTGGCATTAATTTTCGCTTTCGCATACAGTAATCACGTCATCAAATTTCAACTACAAACGCCACTTAACTAACGGTAAATAACCTTTTTTCCACTCATTCTTCTAATTCAACGCATACATTATATCCTTCATCTTCTATCCACATAAATCCCCGTTTTTCTACTCATTTTCACAGTCCTGAAGAAGGTTTCTACTGTAAAACCGAAATACTTGAGTATCGACAATAAATTTTCCGTCCATCATAACATCCTCTGTTTGTCTTCTAAATTTTCTCCACACACACACACACACACACACACACACACACAGACACACACACACACACACATATATATATATATATATATATATATATATATATATATATATATACATATATATAATACTCCGTTATTACAAATATTTTACAGACGCTGCCGCTGTCAATAATAACAAAGACAAAGGATCCGTTGAACAGGAGCGACATTCATTTGAAAAAGGGAATCTGATGATCCCGAAAATTTATGATAACAAATAATAACGCCCAACTTCAATATATATATATATATATATATATATGTATATATATATATATATATATACACGGTTAAGGTAGCATGGACATGGAATCAACGGCCTGTGCTTACTCAAAGTTTCTCGCCTATGCGATTTTCAAACACCCGCAGGTACACACTCAAGGACAAAAGCGGCAGGCAAAAAACCGTAGCTTTGCGCTATTTGGTCTGAAGGTTGCTAGACGGGCGTACGGAGAGGCCCCTTCAATTAATGAGATGGTCACGTTAAACCCTAGCATATATATAATTATTCCAACCATTTGTCCTAAAGGCAATACCCAACCCTTTTTATTATATAGAAGGCGGTGGCTGAGGGTCTTAATGTCCTGGGTATGATATCAAACTCTGATGACGTGTCAATTCTGGAGCTCTGGGGAATATGGAGTAACCCTTCATCAGCATTACTCGCTGGTTCACTCTGACCCGGAGTGGTTGTATCTGTTAGAGTCACATCTATGGGTTAAATAGAAAAAATGTGTTTTAAAAATGTGTTTAAAAAATTAAATTAAAAACAAATTTAGTACTCATCATGTATAAAATCAAACAAAACGTCTTCGAAATCCTTGTGGCTAAGCAGTCCATGACATGCAACACTCAACTTTGGTCCTTACTTTGGCTAAAAGGGAGGTCGGAGAGACCCCAACAGATCAATTGACTGGTTACTTCAATTCCTAACAACTATATGATTGTCCCAACCCTATTGCCCTTGTGACAAGCCCCCAACTATTTTTATCATATATCTGCTAGAAGGCGGTGGCTGGGTGTCTTAGTATTCTGGGTATGACATTACACTGCATCTAGTGGTGAAGCTCCAATTCTGGAGTTCTGAGTGGGGAGTAACCCTCCATTGGCATTGCTCCCAGATCCACTGACTTGGAGTGGTAGTACCTATTAGGGTACCATCTATGTGTTAATTTTTAAAAATCTGTTTAAAATTATGTTTAAAAAATAGAATACCCAATAAGAATGAATCAAACAAAATGTCTTTGGCATAAAATAACCCAACAAGGGTTGACGACCAACCAACCAGCCAATCCATTATTTTGGTGTCATGCTTCTGACATTAAGCTTGTTTTAATCTGTGTGGATTTAGCTTCACACTTGATACATTTTCAACATTCTTTTTATAATGAACGTTAGCACTAAAATATAGACAGATTAAACATTCTCTTTCCAATTTGGCAAGTCACTTTAGAATATAGCGTATTTTTTTTTAGTATGTATTAAAATCATATAAGCTAATTAAAGCAGCTAAAAGTGTGAGACTAGGTGAAATTATAGCTCTTCATTTATTCACTCGGTTGCTGTGTAAAGCTCACGGGTCAAAGAAGTGATAAAAAACACAGGAAATGAACTGGCCAGTGCAGTTGCGTAAAAAGTACCTCTCTCTCTCTCTCTCTCTCTCTCTCTCTCTCTCTCTCTCTCTCTCTCTCTCTCTCTCTCTCTCTCTCTCTCTCTCTCTCTCTCTCTCTCTGTTCGTATTAATAATTTCGTGGTTATGTTGGCTTAAAATCTCTTGGTAGAATATGCATTGGTTATTGTTAAACACAATCTTTACAATTCTTTTTCTCCTAATTATTCTCTATTGTTCTGTGAATGTATTCAACATCGAAGTCATGTCTCTTAATAGCGAATAACATTTCACAGTTCATCTCAAAATGAGGTTATGTATAAACGAGACGAATCGTGAAATGATTGGGTAGCCGTTATCCCACCGGCTTCATTCGGTGCTATTGATACTGCTATTTAGAAAAGAGTGAAGGATCTTAGTTAGCATTTCGTATTTATTGCAGTCATATCGAGAATTTCAATGGTTCAGAAATTACATTTACCGCATATGAAGGCCCAAAAAATTATCAGTAATTTACAAGTTGAACTGGAATGGCTTTCTTCTTTTATTTTGAAGTTAGAATATTCAATTTTATTGGTTTAATAAGATATTTACTAGGATGTGAAGTTTCAACTGGGTTACAAACTCACTTGCACGCGCGCAAACACACAAGCACGCGCGCACACACACGCACACACACATACATATATATGTTATATATATATATATATATTAAACAATAGAAAGGAGTAACCTACTCGAGTTTCATCGATTGATTCTTCAGGGTTACTTTAGTTAAATTAATCGAGTTTTCGATTAATCTTAGATGGTATAATACATGCCCGTTGGAATGGGACTTATCTTTAGTAGAGGAACCATTCCAACGGGCATGTATTATACCATCTAAGATTAATCGAAAACTCGATTAATTTAACTAAAGTAACCCTGAAGAATCAATCGATGAAACTCGAGTAGGTTACTCCTTTCCATTGTTAAAATAAATTTTTGCTCTACATTGTATTGAGCACTTTGTATTTGTTTTTTCTCAATCTTAGCCTCTGGATACTGTGCGCTTCCAGCGATCGTACTCATACCCACCGGTAAGTTACTACTTATACATTTACAAATATATATATAATATATATATATATATATATATATATATATATATGAGAGTACGCAAACAGTTTGTTTGAGATGGCGATAGCCGACAATTTTTGGGAGAATATATGCTTAATTGAAGTCATACCTAATGTGAAATTAATTAGTTGGTAATTAATGAATTAGGCGAATATATCCGTTCAAATGTAAGGCGTAAACAAATCGAGAAAAAGTCAATCTCTGTATGTACATTTCGGCCTATTATGCCTCATCAGCAGAGTTATAGACAGGAAGCCGATATATATATATATATATATATTGGCCTGATATACATATCTCTCTCTCTCTCTCTCTCTCTATATATATATATATATATATATATATATATATTATTTATCTATCTATAATATATATATATATATATATATATATATACATATCCCAGGCATACTGACAGCACGGATTTCCGTGACCCCCTCTCCCCCCTCTCTCTCACTCTCTCATCTTGCTATATGTCTCTATCAGTCATCGCTCTTGACATGTACCCTAGGCACTCTACAGTGAATGCACAGATGATGATTTTTTTCTTATCCACCAAAACTGTGTAGGAGTCCATATGAGAACGTCACTTATAAGTTTGTTCTTACTTCACACACAGTGCCCAGTATTTCTTGATCGTCTTACTTTTTGTAGTATAGACATTTGAATAAATATTTGATTATTAAACAATTAACATGCATAGTAAAAAGAATGTTTAATGAATGACAAACATACAATGACCATCGTTTACTGTGGTTAAAAGTACAGTCATGAGGCACCTAGTGAGGCTCGAAATCACTAAACTGATAAAGGGGTTTACGAGACGATTGATTATTGTGTTACAGCGGATGTCCTTGTTATTTGTCAAGCTTAATGTAGTCATGAATGAGACAGCAATAGTAGCGTTACACTCATTGAAGTACTGTAAAATAGGCGCCCTATTTCATTTCAAGATTAAAGGAGACGATATTTTCCACGTACCCCACTTGTACAGGTCAGGCACAAAGGCCCTATTTATGTGGGACCACCCACAAGCCGACACTCATGGGGTGGGAGGTGAAAAATTGCGTCGATCCCGTCGGCATTGCCCCTCAAGGGGGGCGCCTCAGGCACTGGGCAATAAACCCTGCCCTGTCCCTTTAAATCAAGGCGGCAGGTGTTGCATGGGGGGATAGCCCCCTGGGATCGACGCTATTAACTCGTAAAGATCCAGGGCCGAAGCCACTGGACTCCCGGCGTGGGCCGGAGCTACAAGATTAAAGGAGATGGGTCTACATTTAAGATGGTCATTGTTGCCGATTCTCTTCCCTTGTTAGATGAGCGCTCCACTGTTATTGTTTTCCTTCTCCCGGCCGCTGGATGGTCGCCTCACTAAAACATGCTCTGGGATCTGTTATCATTCTATGTAGCATGTGTACGATTGTAAATTGAAACTTTGATAGTTCATATGGTGATGTCATATCTGCTGTTGACTTTTCTTATCAATCTGATCCAAGGTTTACAACACTGTGGAGCGCAAGTGGGTCTATGTTGAAAGACGAACCGCATTTAGCTATGTTGGTAGAGTACCCGCTGAGGAATCGCAAAGTTCCTGGTTCGATATCGGACCCCGTCAACACATGAGTAGCACAGATTGGGTAATCTGATCTGTGCAGTAAAGTGGAAAACTGACGGTAGGTATGGCGCTCCACCTCAGCTAAAAATCTCCCTGGTCTAGCGCTGGCGAAAAGGGGATAGAGACTCTCGCTTTCCGGGTGTTACCGACAATAGACCTCCGCCAACTTTACTGACACTATGTGAGTATCTTGGCCAGCAAATGAACCTGTAAGAAAGGTTCAAAGTTATATATATTTGGATACATGACTCCGACGAAGGTTAACAGACAAAACATTTAATATAGTACAGCACATGGATATGACGAGATACAAAATACATAGGTAAAGTTACATGTAGACAGATAAATACACATTCATGAATGGTACAAGATATACAAAAAGTACAGACATGAGACTAAGAATAGTCCATGCTGTATAATTCACTTACAGTAATGTAAGGGGGACGAAGCCCCAACGAGAAGGGATAGACCGTTTCTACCCCATGTGTCTCGTGGTTACTGGAACAGGAAAAGAGGTTTGAAATACTCTAGCCCCTGGCGGGCACCAGCAAACTAAACGGGCAGACAACTCAACGGGAAGATAATCCCTACAAACCTTTTAGCAACTGTTGTATATTAGATTAACCCTTACACTATCGATATCTGCTAGTACAACTAAAGGTATTACTTTAGTACACCACTCTGCCAAATAGTCGAAAATGCAGCGTTGAAAACTCTGTTATGTGTATAGTTCAAATGAAAAGAGCCTGGGTTTTAACACTGGCCTTTGACGTTGGCGGGGAAAAAAAACAAACAATTATTATAGACCATGTGTAAGGCAATTTGATTTTTATTAATGCAATGTTTTGGCTGGGGATAAGAGTTTATGTCATCAATTCTTTGTTCCAGCTTCACACAGTATCAATTGAAACTTCAAAAGAAATTGTAATTGACTAGCAAATTGCATTATATTGAACATTATATCACTTTTAGATGAGTAACCAAGCGTAAACAATGTTTTCTTCTTCTACTTTCACTTTCATTACGTAATAATAATAATAATAATAATAATAATAATAATAATAATAATAATGGACTGTTTTTTCGATTCAGGTTTCGCGTGACAAACCGATGTTTAGCCTCTCTATAAATATTTTTTCACTAAAACATACTTCTTCGTACACATCACACATTCTTCTGTAAACTTAATATGATTTGTATTTCTCAGCTACCAAATATTTAATGACAGATCTCTGTTCAAGCCCGAAGCACTATTTGATTTGTCGCCATTTTGAATAGCCTCAAAACAATATTTCGAAAGATTGAAATATGTTTTTCTATAAATCAGTTCCAAACAATGGTAAGCTTCCATTCATGGAAAAATTTTTTTTTTTTTTCAAAGAAAAAAACAAATCCCCTTATTTATTGAATGACACTCGTATAACAATTCAGTGACCTTGAAAAGTAAATCGCATACTAATTTGTACTGATAAATTACTTATAAAGTAGCAAATGATTCCACTGTTCAGAAGAATGTTGATTGTAAGATATTAGGTATTTACTCAACCCATTCGCTACGGGTAAGATGTGACACAAGGTCACAAGTATGAGACATCCGGTGTGGATCAAACTTGCAATTTAGTAGCAAGGGATCTGTGAGTCTAGCTTGTTAACCATTATTCTACGATGAGACGCCCTGAGTGTAAAATATATTTGCGACAAAGCAAAAAACATTGATTAAATGGTCATATATTAATACTTAATTGAGTTCAATCCTGGACAATGGCAATAACAGAATACTTCACGCAGCTTAACACTTGTTTCCGGTCATAGTTAACGAAATGGGAACAGTCTACCTCCGTGGATCAAATAAAGGGTTCGGTTAGAAGTTCCGTGAAGGCTCCCGATTACGACCTGAAGGTTCCCGAGTTCGACACGACACACCTGAAAAAGGCTGGATGGTATATAGACCAAAAAGTTGTGTATATAACAATAAAGATGAGGACAAATAGTCCGAATAATACAAGTAATACAAACTTAGTTTGAACTTTGATGTAAAACTATATTTGATAGGTACAATGTTTTTTCTTCTTTTGTTACTCTCCTCTCCCTTTCACATCTCTCTCTCTCTCTCTCTCTCTCTCTCTCTCTCTCTCTGTCTCTGTCTCTGTCTCTCTGTCTCTCTGTCTCTGTCTCTCTCTCTCTCTAGCAGACAGAGTCAAACCGCGAAAATCTGTCACATTAGTGTAATATGAAAAGTTGATAAGAGATTTGCATAGCTATTGTCAGAATAAAGTGTCTATCAAATGTTTATTAATTTAATCTGACAAAACAAAATCCGTAGAATATATCTATCAAGAGAAATTTTATAAAGCCGTTGATAATTCATCAAATATTCTTTCATCCTTACCACAAAAATGCTGACATTTTTGGCACAATGTCAAGCAAACTTTCAGGGATTGTTAGAAAAATGCCTGGAAAAGATTTTAAATTGTGCAGTGAGGTCCGGCTCAGACTGGTTATTAGGTGGAAACTGTATTTTACCTTCAATATCTTAGTGCACACCTCCCTGTAAAAGAGTGTCCGTCTCACAGCGCTTACCCACTCTCTTGGTGATCATTACAAGAGGCATATATCTCTATCCTCTCTAGATTCACTTAGATCTCCATTTTGACCAAGTATTGAGGGACTTCATTTAATCCCAAAAGTCAAACAGAAAGGCTTAGAAAAGTTTAAAGATTTAAACTTATAAGTCGCCGGGGGGGGGGGGCTAAAGTCTGTATCAGCCAGAAAGCAAGAAAGTCTATCCCCTTTTCACTGGCGTTAGACCAAGGAGATTGTTTTTGCGTCTGAGGTGTAGCGCTACACCTACCATCAACTTCGTACTTTACCACTGCTCATACGCTGCCGGTATCGAACTAGAAACCTTGTGGTTCCTAGCCGGACACTCTATTGACTGAGCTAAACCGGCCCTTACAACTCCAAGTGTGAAAAATAATGAAATTAAATATATATTCGAAATTACTAATACCTTTTGGAATTTTCGAGAGTATCTGAGATCTGTGGACAAAATTGTTTTCTGTACGTGACGTATGGAAAACGATGTAAAGAAGGTAGTAATCCTTAGTAAATAAACAGTAAATACAAATAAAACGTCATTTAAATAGAATTGCCTTAAATGTTCATAAAAGTAACTCTGCGTCCTTTATTTTTAATATTATTATTTAGCTTGAGTATCATTCTTGGAAAAATACGTAATGTAAAAATATTGAATATATATTTACATCTAAATTTTGTTACACGTTGTATGATTTCAAGTATTCCAATCTGTCATATAACCTACCTATGAACATTAATGGGTATGTCACAATCATCATAAATACGGAAGTATTATGCTAACTGAGTAGTCTTATACCACTAGCAATGGTTTCTATCTAACACAAATAATGTGAACACAGCTGTATGATTTCAAGTATAGTATCTAATACAGTGTATACACAGTTATATGGTTTTAAGAATAATAATTTAGCTACAGAGAAATGGTTTTAAGTAATTAATAATAATAATCTTTAGTAAACAATTATGGCTTGAAATAACTATACTTCATACAAATAATTTACAGCTCTATGGTACAAAGAATCCATATCTAATACTTATAAATCTGAAATACTTCTTAGGCCTTAAGTAAATTGTCTTAAAAAAATCTGGCACACATTAATGAGGTACCAACTATTCCCTTCTAATACGAATGACCACCCTGTCAGCTGGGGCACTAGAATACAACAACTTCACCTCTGAAGAGGGGTAAAGTTCCCCCAATGGGGCCATTTGTTGGCTATGGATGCTTAATGACGGTATCCTAGTGGCTGAGCAGCCCATAACATGCAACACTCCACTTTGATCATTACTTAGACTCGATGGGCGGTTGAAGAGCTCCCCTCCGATCAATCGGCTGATCACGTCAAGTCCTAGCACCTATATCATTGTCCCCATCTTATTGACCTTATGACGAGCTCCCAACCATTTTATCATATGGGTGCAAGTGGGAGGTGGCTGGGATCTTAGTGTTCTGGGTATGACGTTAACCTGCATCTAGTAGTGAAACTCCAATTCTGGAGCTGTGGGGAGTGGGGAGTACTCCTTCATTGCCATTGCTCCCAGGTCCACTCTGACCTGTAGAGGTAGTATCTGTTAGGGTCCCATCTATGGGTTAAATAGAACAAAAATATGTTTTAAAAGTTGTGTTTAAAAAAATTGAATACCAACAAGAATTAATCAGCAAAATGTCTTTGGTATTAGATAACCCAACAAGGGTTGACATGCCTTAAAATCCAACCAACCAACTAACCAACCAACGAATGATTTTTAAACAGATCTATTTGGTCAACAGGTGGAATCGTAACAAGTGCTACCCCTCCGGATCAGATTGGAACTGAGAGTAATGAAAATGCATGGGTACTCCACACTCCCCGTAGATTCAGTACTGAAGACTCACTATCAAATGCGGTTTAGTGTCACACTCATGACATCACTATTTTTTTGGTGGGGGCGGGGGGGTTATAATGAGAGTATTTTAAGAGGATTGCTTCACCGACAGGGCGGTTTGATTTTACTTGGCATTAATCTTAGGGATTTAAACGAATAGGTCATTTGGTAGAACACCCGCCTAGGAATCGCAAGGTCCCTGGTTCGATACCTGTCCCCACCATCTCAGTGAATGAGTAGCACAGATTTATCTGGCGCTCCACCTGAGCAAAAAAAAAAAAACAATCTCCCTGGTCTAGCGCTAGCGAAAGGGAGATAGACCCCATCGCTGTTCGGCTGATACCGACATTAGGCCACTCTGTCACCTTTTTTATTTGGGGCTTCGATTAAGCAACCAGTCAATGAAAGTCACCCGGTAATCGGAAAATCCGTTTTCCTGCTACAATTGGACCATAAAGGAAAACCGTTACGTATACACCCAGCTATTATGGAGGTGCTTGTGGCGTAACGTTTATCGGCGAAGGAAATGGAAACGGTCACCCGAGTTTAAACCCTCGACAATTTTGTTTGCATTTTACATAATGCTAATACTTTTGGGAGAGATATAAATCAAACTATTCTAACACTAGCTTTGGGTAAATGATAGAAAAACTGAGCTATCTATCCGGTCTAAGAGAAGGATAATTTTGAATTCAAACCAGCTATACCCCGCTTAAAAATTGACCTTGCGTCACACCCTGCTCTTAGCTGGGGTGTCGGGTGAATACGTATAATTTACTAAACCTAGCTTAGATGTGACACAAGGCAAGAAGTATGGGGCGGCCAATGAGAATCAAACTCACTAACAATGGTCTGCACATCTAGCTTGCTAACCATTACACCAAATGAGGTGCCCTAGATTTATTAAGCTTCGCTTAGATGTGACACAAGCCGAATGTAAAGGACACCCAGTGAGGTTCGAACTCACTAGTCATGGTTTGCTAGTCTACCTTGCTAACCATTACACCACAAGAGGTGCCCTGGATGAATACTTATATCTATTTATGTGTGATAAAACCTAAAAGATCCCGTTATAAAAAAAGGGACCGTATGACCTTTAGGCACTCCTTTTGCGATCTCGATTCGTGGGGACATTTTTCTCATTTACACCGTCAAAATCCGGTTTTTTATTAGGGGTTAGGGTTAGGGGTCAGGGTTAGGATTAGGATTTAGGGTTAGGGGTTAGTTTTATAATTAAAAAAACTCTAAAAATCGTATGTTAACAATTAACCGGATTTTGACGGTGTAAATGGAAAAAATGTCCCCATGAATTGAGATCGCAAAAGGGGTGCCTAAAGGTCATATGGTCCAAAAAAAGTACCGAAAATAGGCCACTGCGCCAATATATTATATGTTTTTTACGTCTTCTAAGATGTTGGAATTTTGGATAAGCCCAAAGCGGGAAAATGCACTAAGGAACTAAAAGTTCCTCGGGAAGTTACCAACTCTTTCTCTGACGGAGAACGGAAGAGAAATAAATCCACCCGCCTAACTCCTACCCACCCTTTTTTTTGGATTGCGGAAATGATAACTTTGAGCTTAATTATACATTATGCTCGTGGAATGACAGGATAATAAGTGGAAGGAAGCAACCAAAAAAATAAAAATGGAAGAAGAAGAAAATGTTTTCAAAGATGATAATCATAATGAATCACACGATGAACGAAAGATACTGAAGTCGCTGAAAATATTTCATCAAATGAAAACATTTTCAGCTGCTTACCGCCAAATATGTTCATTCTGTTCATGTCTGTTCCATACTGTAATTTTATAACCCCGCCACCCGGTCTCCTGACAACGCGAACTCATTTCAAATGTCTCGTTTGGTTCTCAGTTGAACGAGAACGAGACAAGAAGGAAAGACGTGTCTTCGAACATTATAGTTTAATCTAATCGAATGTGACTACCACCCTCTCTCTCTCTCTCTCTCTCTCTCTCTCTCTCTCCTCTCTCTCTCTCTCTCTCTCTCTCACTCACTCACTGCCTCTTTCTGTCTCTGTCTGTCTGTCTCTCTTTCTATCTATCTGCAATCAATAAATCGATTGTATCTTACATAGTCAGTGGAATTCAAACTATCAGATAAAATCGTATATTCGATGAGAACTGATTAAAAAAGAAAAGAAACAAAAAACATCTCTTTTAGTGAGCCGGAGATTTTTTAAAGAATCTTACCTTTACAATTGAAACATTTACCTCTTCCTTTGAAATAAGTTTATTTTTTTAAGTTCATTATTCTTGACGTTTTCTACTTTTTTGTCTCCCCAAATTACCACAATCATTGTAATTTTCTCGATTACCTTTCAATTGTTTTTTACATTCCTTTATTTACTTCATGTCATATGTTTTCAACTAAAACTTCATTGATTCAACTTAACTTTTATAGAATACCTGGACAATAGGGTAGGTCAATTTTGGAATTGTAATGTCTCCCATGTGGCGAAAGTTTTAACAGACTTTGAGTATCCATCAAGAATGGGCTAAATAAAATGTTTTGGCAAAAAATAACCCAATAAGGGTTGACATGGCGTAAAACCAACCAACCAACCAGCCAACCAACCAGAGTCTAGGTTTCGAATAGTGATTTTAAAGAAAGGTAGAACCTTGCCACTTAAGAGACCCATACAACAAAAAAAACTCTTGACTTCACCATTAAACACTGGGTGAGAATAAGCTAAGCCTAGTGCACGAATTTGCTGAAAAGTTCTCGACACAACCAAGAAAAGAAATGTTTCTTTTGTTTCTTTTAAAAATGTATTACTTTTTTTTCCAGAAATGATACGGCAAGTGTGGTCGACTGTAAGATGAATATGGGGGAGAAAAAATACGTTTCGTTACTCTAGTTCACCCCTTTCTTAGTTGAACCGAGAACTGTTAAGAAATCTCTTGCAAATATCTTACTGCAACTGCTATGACTGATGGAATTAGTCTTTCATTGCTCTTTTTTGTGTATTCCTCGACTCTTTGGATAGTGGCGTCTGCGTAATCCTCAATGCTGGAGAGTTCTCTTCCACCTTCTTTTCTGGATAAATATAGCTTGTTGAAAATGTAATTTCTTGCACAATTCCCAGTGGATCAGCTTTCTCGTCCAGCCGTGCCCTGTCTTTGACTCTCTTTGTGCTATTTTGATACACTCGCTTATGATATAACTAACCGTTTCTTCTTTGTATCCACACATTCTACACTTGCTATTTTGTTGCGTCTTATTTATTTTTGCTTTGATATAGTTTGTTTTTATAACATTGTCTTGTACTGCAATTATGAGAGTTTTAGTCTCTCTCTTGATATGTCCGTTTCTTAGTCATGCCCAGGTCGTCTCATGTGTGATCTCTGCATTTTTCTTCCTATTCTGTTTTCTAGTTTTTCTTCCCATTCTGTTTTCTAGTTTTTGTTGTATTTCAGCTTGACCATATGTTACAATTTCTTTTTTCTGGCTGCTTCAATTAGTCTTTTCTTTAATTAGTGTATTCTTCGTACTCGAAAAGTCGAATTGTTTATTCCCTTGATACAATTTCTGCTGCAGTTTTTGTTTTCTATAAGTTTTCTTGTTCCTCTAAGGTACTCTTTTCTTATTTTTCTTTCATCTCTGTTTGATGGTGTCTGCTTTGTTTGATACATATAGCCTGTCTCTATCATCTCTCGGGTTTAATGCCTTGTGTATACTCATTAATTCTCTTGTCGTTTGGTTTATCTGTCGGAGTTTCTCTCTTATCTATTTTAAGGGCCAACATATCTTATAATGAGGACAGCCCAGGTATTTATTCCTTTGATGAAATTTTTCTTATTTCTTATTCTTCTGAGGTATTCATTTAACTTTTTTTTAAATTTCTATTTGTTTGATGATATCCACAAGGTGTTCAAAAAGTATCGGGACAGAAGCTGTATCATCCAAAAGATAACTTAACAATGAATAAAACGTTAATTTTCTTTAAAATAATCCTCGTGGTATACAAAAAACTTATTCTAGAGTTTTCCCTTGTTCGAAACACCTGGAAATTTCTCTTTTGATATGATTGGAAACTGCGCTATCAAATTTAATTATAATGTTCTCCAGGTTCTCAAATATCGTCCGTTTGAGATGAATTCCCATTATAGGAAACAAGAAAAAGTTGCAAGATGTAATGAGTAAAACGAGTGATTTACTTAGACAATTCTCTGTTTTGCACAAAACTGATTAAAAAATATCAATTCTGTCGATAAAAAAAATGTACCTACATGTTACACTGCAAAAACACTTGCATAAAAGTTAATTTCATGCGATATATATATATATATATATATATATATATATATATATATATATATATATATATATATATATATATATATTCAGATTAAATTCTGAATTATCCCACGGATAATTCACCTGCGATAAATTTACTATACGATCAATTTACCACAAAATCAATTTCAGTGTACCAACGATGATTTTACCATACAATGAATTTAGTATATATTGAATTTTCCGACGATAAATTTACCGAGCACGTTTTTTTGTGTGTGTATGTAGCGTGTATTTGTGTAAATATTGGAGATATACATCAAATGATGAATATCAGGGACAAGAAACTGATCGCACTTGTCAGAAAATATTTTTTTTCTTTGGTTCAGGTAAATTTATTATCTTTGCATAGCACTTTCGATATCTCAGTTGTCAGATTGTGAAGTCGGCGCAAAAGGTCGACGTGAAACAAGTAAACGATTTATGATTCATAAGATATCAAATATCTATAATACATATTCCATCTTATTATTTAGTGTTATACAAAATCTGAATTTCAGACATGCTTTAGTTTGTTCGAGAAGACCCGTTGGAACAACAGTCCATAATTATATTGATGATTCTAAATTCAGGAAGGAATGAAGATTTGATTTTGCATTTCATAAAAAAGTATCTGACTTGATTCTACAAAATATTAAAGATAATAAATTAAAGTAAATTTGTTTTAGAAGTAAATTAATATTTTTATAAAATGGCCAGTTTAGCTCAATCGGTAGAGTGTCCGGCTGGGAACCTCAAGTTTCCTGGTTCGATACTGGCCCTCATCAACTCAGCGTATGAGTAGCACAGGGATCCGTGCGGTAAAGTGAGGAGCTGATGGTAAGTGTGGCTGATATCGGCTTTAGGCCACGCCGACGATTTTACTTTTACTTACTTGCTACTAGTGTGTAACTGTCGCCTTATTCTGCGCAAATCAGTTAGACATATTCCTTTTTCCCTTTTTTTGGACAGACCTGTAAATTAACCAATTAACGTGGACAGTTTAATGGAAACAACTACGTACGGACTAATATCTGTTAGACACCCCATAATATAATACAACTCACTTCTAGCCACCGTGGGTCCTATTAGCGATCCCACAAGGCAACGAGACTTCCGGCCAGGCGAGCCGCAGTTAAAAGATTTGAAGGGAAATTTGTTCTATAAAGAGTTGTTCTTAGTAGTCCCTTGATGGCGCACAGATAAATTTATTTTCCCAACTTCCCCGTGAAATTTATGGAATGTAATTTTTCCAGTATTTCACGTTGTTCGGAAGAGCAATAAAATCGCTGTTCATTCAAACATCAGTCGAGTCTTGTGTCTTGATTTTCATGGCCAGTTAAAGCATCAAGGAGCTTATACATAGTATATTTATTCACGAGTGAAATATATATATAATATATATATATATATATATATATATATATATACCAAACTTGATGATAAATCCTTGCGGTAAGAAAAAAAAAACCGGCAAATAGTTTGATTGCAGAAATACACTAACAAACATTACCTGGGGAGAAGAAAAAATTTGAAAAAAAGAAAATACCAAGTCGTACCAAACGAAAATAATCGGTTGATACTATTATTCTTAGCCAACAGAAAAATCAATTTATATGTATATATGTATGAAAAATATATATTCATATAAAAACCGCCAGGATATATTGATAGAGTCAGATCTTATTCTGAAGAGCGCTAAGCGAAACTTTTAGTAAGTATATCTGACTCATTAGGTTTATCTTTATATATATATATATATATATATATATATATATATATATATATATATATATATAAGTGTGTGTGTCTGTATGTGTGTGTGTAAAAATAAAGAGTACTCAATATCGGTGATAAAGCTTATGTAGATCTAAGTTGGAATATTGGTGCTTGGTGACTACTAGTTCCTTGCTTATACGATCATCACTCCAAGAGACTCCCACGTGGTGGGTAATCCATTATATAATGTTGCGTAGAGCATGATAAGAAGAGTAATCTAGTTTGTGGAGAATTTTGAAAAGGGCGGTTTAGTTTATGCTGGCTTTTGTTCACATATACGGGGAGATGTATGTTTTTTCCAATGCGTAATAATTTACGTAGCTACATTATAGGAATTTTTTAATTTGCTAATCTATTCATACAATTACATTCAGTTTATCATTTTCTAGAGTTTTATTTATTCTTATTCTTATTATTCTTATTATTCTTATTCTTATTTCACTCAATTAGAGATTTTCACACCCACTTTAGCTGGTGGTTCGCTGGAGGTTGAGTGACAGCAAGTCTCCTCAGATTTCATGTATATTCTCAGTATTGTAGCCGATCTCAACAATGTTGTTTTAATGGTCTCGATTCTTCCTCCGATGTCCATTTCACCCAGACTCGTTTCCAAACCCTTGTGGACCGTTCGAAAGGCACTAATTACAATTTGTATGAACTTTACGTTCGTGTTCCACAGTTTTTAATTTCAGTTCTCTGGCGAGGTCTAAGTATTTGTCTGTCTTTTCGTTTAGTTTCATTTTCACTCTGTGATTCTACGAGACAGAAATATCCACAAGATGACAAGTTTTCTTCTTGTTAATTAACTTTAGGTCTGGAATTAGGTAATTAGATCTTGAGCGTCTCATTCTCTTGGAAAGATTCTGGTTTGTGCATATACCATTTAGTAGCTTGTTGAAAATATAATTTCTTGCACAATTCCCAGTGGATCAGCCATCCCGCCCAGCCGTGCCCAGTCTTTAACTCTCTTTGTGCTATTTTGCTACATTCGCTTATGATATAACTAACCGTTTCTTCTTTGTATCCACACATTCTACACTTGCTATTTGTTGCGTCTTATTTATTTTTGCTTTGATATAGTTTGTTTTTATAACATTGTCTTGTACTGCAATTATGAGAGTTTTAGTCTCTCTCTTGAGATGTCCGTTTCTTAGGCATGCCCAGGTCTTCTCATGTGTGATCTCTGCATTTTTCTTCCCATTCTATTTTCTAGTTTTTGTTGTATTTCAGTTTGACCATATCTTACAATTTCTTTTTTCTGGCTGCTTCAATTAGTCTTTTCTTTAATTAGTGTATTCTTCGTACTCGAAAAGTCGAATTGTTTATTCCCTTGATAAGATTTCTGCTGCAGTTCTTGGTTTCTATGAGTTTTCTTGTTCTTCTGAGGTACTCTTTTTTTCTTTTTCTTTCATCTCTGTTTGATGGTGTCTGCTTCTAATATTCTCAAATGTTTGTAATTCGCCTTTTCTCCAAGTGCCCTAATTTCTCCTTGGTTCGGTAGCTATTATTATTATTACTAGCAAATATATGCACCCTCCGGGTGCAAGTATTTAAGTTTAAATGTAATAAAATATTAGATTAAATCAGAAAGGCTAATGAAACTAATTAAGAATTCAGATAAAAAGATTTGAAACGGAGGGGTATAATCGGAAAATAGAACAACTGAAACTTACTCTTTCATCACTTCCGTTTTTCAATGCTAAATTTTCCTAATTTAACTATTAAGTTAAAATAGGAAGTAAAGAATAAAATTACAGTTATTTCTTCTTGTTAATGAATTTCTTGTAGGATTTATTGAAGAGATTTTTACTCATATTCATTAAGATAAAACCAAACAATTAGAAATCAATAATACCAAGTACATTTTTATTAAAATCAGTTTTTTTAATATCAATATGCAAATTAGCTTTACGTTTACACTGAAAACTGGTATTTTGTTGTATATATAAATACAATTGCATGTTATTAGTATTTAGGTAAGGCCAACAGTATTAATAATGTCAAACAGTTTTATTATTAATTGAGGTTTAAATAGAAATAGAATCATGGAGAATGTGACGTAAATAACTAAGGGAATTGTGACTTGAGTAGTGATATAGTTTCGGTTACAGACAGAAAAACACACAATCTCCATTATAATAAGATTATTATTATTATTATTATTATTAATGTTTTTCACACCCACCTAAGAGGGTGGTTGACTGGAGGCTGAGTGACAGCAAGTCTCCTCATGTCTCCTGTATTCTCCTGAGTATTCTAGCCGATCTTAACAGTGCTGTTGTTTGAATGGTCTCAAATTATTATTATCATTATTATTATTATTATTGTTATTATTTCCCAGTACTATATGAATGTCCCAACCCTATTGCCCTTATGGCAACTCCCAACCCTTTTTATCATATAAGTGCTATAAGGGGGTGGCTGAGGGTATTCATGTTCTGGTAATTATATCTGACGGTGAGGTTCCAGTTCCGGAGGTCTGGGGAATGTGAAGCACCCATCTTAGAGTCCGATCTATGGTTAAAATAGAACACTTGTTTATAAAAAAAAATAGTTTAAAAATATATCTTCCAAGCTATCGCTACAAATCTTTCAAAACTTTGCCAGCATTAAATAACCCACCGAGATTGAGCTGCCGTAAAACAAAACAAACAAACAAACATTATTATTATTATTATTATTATTATTATTATTTATTTACTTATTTTTTGTCATTAGAATTTTTAGTCTATAGGTAACTTAGTAGGAATTTACCTTTATGCCTACTAGCAAGATATTGTACAAATTAACTCAATAAAATTCACCATAGAAAGCATCTGAGAAAATCTTTGTTCGGCAGTCCAAAATGATTGATTATCAGAAAGAGGCTGACTAATCTTTTCTTTCTAATTGTTGACATTGTTGCATAATATATTTGCGGAAATGTAGATAAGATCGCTGTTGGCTTCTTTTTCCTTTTAGCCAGCGGAGAACGAATTGAAATATTCATTGTTCAACGGATATCTGCTGGGGAAATGTTTGCCAAATCCCTGTGGTGTCTGCTGAATAAACTAAAAATATGCATTGGAGAATCAAATAGAAAACGGCCTAACAAAAACTAAAATCAATGATCAGTTATAATCACTCTTCACCTTTCAATCTATGTACGCATGTTTTCTCCTATTTGCTAAAGGCTAAGACCCTACATCCCCAATAAGAAGACACTAAACTATATCTTAACGTAAATCTTTAGTCCTGGAGTTCTGGGGAGTGTAGAGTACTCTTCATTAGCATTACTCCGTTTAGATCCGCAGTGGTAGTACCTATGGATCAAATGGATCTCTTTTTAAAATATGTGTTAGCTAGGATTACTTTATATCATATAACTGTGTATATTTTGTACTAAAAACACTTACTTGAAACTATAATTGTTTATTACGGATTAATATTATTACTTACCAGAAACCAGAAACTGCAAACAAATAAGTATCAATAGGTAGACATAATTAAATTAAAATAATTTATTGAAGCCATACAATTATATATAAGATATTAGTATTATATAAGAATACTTGAAATTATACAGTAGTGTGTAAATTATTTGTATTAGATAAGAATACACGATATCATATAACGGTGTGCAAATTAATAATGTAGATTCGCTCTCTTTTTGTCTGTAACTAAAACTACGTAAGTGATTACATTACACTAATTTTTTAATTCTCTGAAAAATCAATTAAGAGTCAAATTTTAACAAAAATCTTGATACTTATTCACCTTTAGATGAATTTATGTTTAAAATAGGTTTTTCCTAAAATATATTAGGGGAAAATATTTTTTTTTACCCCTCCCCTTATTTCATTTTATGAACACACGAACAACATATATTTTACTCGTACGATTTTTACATTTTTCTATGAAGATAAGAGTCTGAATAATTAAATCAGAACTTATTAGAAACGTTTTGGAGGTTCTTACTATTGTAAAAGGAAACAAATATTTCAGTGGAATGGAATAAATACGATACTTTTAAAGTAAGTAATTATTTTTTTAGAAATATTAAACGTTTTATTTTATGTATTTAATTACCCCATCAATCAAGCCATATCTTTCAAAAATTTATGTTCACACCACCCGCAGGACGTTTTTCTTTCTTTTTTTTTGTTGCTAGTTTGTATACTATTTACATGAAGTTAAAATTGATAATTAAGAATTATAATTATTAGTCACTTGAAACCATATAACTGTTTCCAAACAATTGATTATCATTAAATAGAAATAGTTACTGCCTAACTCCTCAGGTTTCTATCCTCTTGGTTCTTATTTGTGAGACATGGTTGCCAAGAGACCAACAAAAGATGAACTAAAGTCAAGCATAACGGCAGCGTTTACCAATCTAAACAAGGAAACCACCAGAAAAGCTTGCAGGAGATTCTGAAGTCATCTGGAGGCCATGGTTGAAACCAATGGCGATTTCTTTGAATAATTTCATTTATAGTATTTCAAGATATACTCATATGTCTAATATAACAGTGTATGAAATATTAGTATTTGATAAGAATACTTGAAATCATACAGCTGTGTGAAAATTATTTGTATTAGATAGGAATGCCTACAAAGGAATACACTATATCATATAACCATGTGTAAATTATTTGTATTAAGAATATTTACTTGAAGCTAAAGATTATTTATATTGGATAGGAATACTTGACATCACATAAATGTGTACAAAAAAACTCTTTGGAAACAACTACACAAAAATGTAAATATAAACGTACAATGAATGCTATTCCCTAAACTCTAGGTATAAAATAACCCAATACTTGTCAACATGCCGTTAAAATCAATCAATCAATCAATCGTCTTTCTTTCTTCCTCGTGCTTCTATTCTGTTAGACTTTCGACAAACCCTCTCGCTTTACAATGTCCTCTTTTGTATCGTTCTCCTTTCTTTTCTCTATTTCATCCTTTTTGTATAATTTACTTTCATACTCTATTGACCTTTTCCAAAAAAGCCCAATCCTGTTGTACTTTTATCGGCGAACATGACCCTTCCATTTTATGCTTTTACAGCTCCGTCTCATCTTCCTCCTCCTACTTTCTACTCTCGTGTTTTTCACCGCTGAATCTATTCACCAAGGGAATTCTCTTTGAGTGTAACAACAAGAAGAATTTTTTTAATTATTAGCCATCTGCTTTAAGAAGGAGAAGAAAATAATCAAATATTGTTCTATCCACAGAAATAACATATAGCGTCAGCTGAAAATATGTATATATTAATACTTATGTTCCTTAATAGTACGACCTTTATCATTTTGGAAATCTGGAGAGTGTGAGTTAACCCTTTCATTGTCATTACTCCCAAGTCCACTCTTACCCGAGTGGTAGTACCTGTTAGGGTCCCATCTGTGAGTCAGATAGTTCTGTTGTAAAATTATTTGTATTCCTTAAAATGCTTTATACCATATAACTGTAAAATATTTGTGTCTATATATCAATACTCGTATTCCTTAAAAGTATGACCGTTATCATCTTGAAACACCTCTGGTGAAAATGAGACCGTCCAAATCATCCAAGGTGAAATGCAAAAATGTAAATCCTGATTATCTGGTGTTGCTTATCCGTCGAATTCCTTGTTTCTTATGAGTGTCATCACCTCAGCTAAGTAATGGATCATTCGATTTTTTTATTACAAAGAAAGAAAAGGAATAAAATGGATATTCTATATAGAAAATATATAATAAGAAATAAATAAATAAATAAATAAATAAAAAAAGAAAAAAGACAGTTGTGGAACGATAGAGAGAGGCATAAGCGCGCGGAAGCGATTAAGCTAATCTGTTTCAATCGAATTTAATGAAAAGATTAAAAGAAGGAAATAAATAAAACTAAGAGTGAGAGAGAGAAAGTTAAATCAAGATTATTATACTTTTTACATATTGAACTATTTGGCAATAGCTCTTAAGCAAACATATCAAACGTTGTAATAATTAAATTATCACACTGTGATATATTGACAGGTCCTGCTGGTACGAATAATTTTCAAACAGGTATAAAATTTCATCATACTAACAAATGGCATAGGCACAAACCAGAATCTGTTTTTGAACAGGAGACGCATAAAACGGATCACTCAATCACGGCTAGATGATCAAGCATCGTTTTAATTAACAAGAAGAAAAGAAATTGTCCTCTAGTGGTTGTTGCTGTGCCAACAGAACACAGAGTAAAAAGGAAAGAAAGCGAAAAGCTAGAAAAATAACTGAACCTAGCCAGATAGCTGAAAAATCTGTTTTCAGTGACAGTGATAGAAATCATAGTTGAGGTCCTTGAACACAATCCCCAAGAATTTTGAGAAGAGACGAACTGGAGATTAGAAGAAGAATTGAAACCATCAAGAACATACCACTGCTAAAATCGGTTAAGATAATTAAAAGAATATTGGAGGCCTGAGGAGACTTGAGGTTAATCAGACTCAAATAAAATAAAAACTCACCAGCAAGAGTTGGTGTGAAAGAGTGAAATAATGTTCCCCCAATCCAGACCAGAAGACCAGATTTAGTTTTAATAAATAAGAATAAATAATCTTGTCAACGCGTAGACTTGGCCGTTCCAGAGGATCATAGAGTAAAAGTAAAGGAAAGCGAAAAACTGGATAAATACCAGGACCTTGCTTGAGAGTTGAAAAAGTTATCTAATATGCAGGTAAGCGTGATACCTTCATAGTTGGAGATCTGATAACAGTGTTTGAGATACGCCTGTGCTACTAAGCAGCGCTGGGTGGCGTCGTCAGTTATGATATTATTAAGTAGTTCATGGGGGGGGGCGGGTCTTTCAACATAATACCCCCTCACCAGGTAGACCCTAGTAGACATGATCAACCTCTAGTGCGCCACCCATCTTGTACAACGCTAGCAGAAAAAACTGACTCTAAACAGAGTTTTGCGAACGCAGACCTCGGCTTCTGTACATCTAGTTGGTTAATGCTAAACCCAATCAGCGTTCAGAGTAGGTGTTCAAAATAGGTTCACGTGGTTCAGACATTTTTTTAAATGATTCATTGGCATGGCTGGGCCTACCAGTAAGTTACAAATATAATGGAAAAGAGATTCGGGGAACAAGAAATACTAGGAAGAACTGGGACAGTTCAGACCACGGCATTAACATCGGCTAGAATACTGAAAGTCTTGGAGATTTGAGGAGACTTGCTGTGGCTCGTGTCTCAGGGAAGGTCTCCTATTATCACTCGCGTGAAAGACACGCAAAAGATAAACTAGAAAATAAAAATGGGAAGAAAAATACTTATATGAATACTTCAAGCGGCAAATAGGGGATATTTTACATGAAAAGACCTGAACAATAAAGGTTAATTACGGCAGCCGATAACAGTAGTTGCAACATATGGACAGGCAGAAACAAAAAAACAAGAAAACAGAATTGGGGAAAATTATATGGATGCTTTAAGCAACAAATTGGGTGATTGCACATGAAAAGACCTGAACATGGTTCAGAAAAGGAAACCTCAAGAGAGAAACCGAGTTATTCATAATTGCAGCCCAAAACAATGCCATAAAAACAAATTATATCAAAGCAAGAATAGATAAGACACAACAGTGCAGCAAATTTTGAGTGCATGGAGACAGAGATGAGACGACCAACCACATGTTAAGTGAATGTAGCACAAACTAGTACGACCAAAATACAAGACTAGGTACGACTGGGCTGGAAAGGTGATCTACTAGGAATTGTGCAAGAAACTAAATTTCGATCTGTTGGAATATTTTGATATATAAGGCGTGCTGCAGTCCGCCATTTAAATTTATAGAATCTGTTTTGAGAATAAAACGCATACAATTCTCTGGGACTTTGAGATAAAGACGGATCGCCTTATCCCAGCCAGAAGACCAGACCTAGTATTAATTAACATGAAAAGGATAACTTTCCAACTGGTAGATTTTGCAGTCGTAGTTGAGCACTGAGTGAAGATGAAAGAAAACGAAAAGATAGACAAATAGCTGGACCTTGCCAGAGAATTTTAAAAAAGTGGAATGTGATTGTAAAAGTGATACCAATTGTAATTGGTGCACTTGGAACGGTTCCCAAAAGTTTAGAAAAAAGACTAGAGGAATTCGAAATCAGAGGAAAAATCGAGACCATCCGGGAAACTGCATTGTTAAGATCAGCAAGAATACTCAGAAGAGTCCTGAAGACCTGAGGAGATTTGTCACTCAGACTCCAGTAAAAGATCATTAAAAACTCTTATAATAATAATAATAATAATGATAATAATAATAAAAATCTAATAATAATAATAATAATAATAATAATAATAATAATAATAATATTAATAATAATAATAATTTGAATAATGATAATAATAAAACAATTATATGGACACTTCAAACGAAAAATCGAAGAGGTTGCACATGGAAAGACTTGGACATGGTTAAGAAAAGGAAACCCCAAAAGAGAAACAGAATCATTAATAATTGCCGCACAAAATAATGCCATAAGGACAAACTATATAAAAGCGAAAATTGATAAGACCCAACAAAATAGTAAATGTAGACTTTGTGGTAATAGAGATGAGACTGTAAACCATATACTCTGTGAATGTAGCAAATTAGCACAACGAGAATACAAAACTAGACACGACTGGGTTGGGAATGTGATCCACTGGGAATTATGCAAAAAATTACATTTTGACCACACAAATAAATGGTATATGCATAAACCAGAATCTGTTCTCGGGAACGAAACGCATAAAATTCTCTGGGACTTTGAAATAAAACGGATCACCTTATCCCAGCAAGAAGACCTGACCTAGTGTTGATAAATAAAAAAGAAAGAACTTGTCAACTGGTGGATTTTGCAGTGCCAGCAGATCACAGGGTGAAGCTAAAGGAAAATGAAAAAATGGACAAATATCTGGACCTTGCCAGAGAACTGAAAAAGTTATGGAACATGAAAGGGAAAGTGATACTAATTGTAGTTGGTGCACTTGGAACAGTCCCAAAAGGATTGGAAAAGGGTTTGGAAAGTTTGGATATCAAAGGAAGGATTGAAAACATTCATAATACTGCACTGCTGCAATCTGCCAGTATACTCAGAAGAGTCCTGGAGACCTGAGGAGACTTGCTGTCACTCAGACTCCAGTGAAAGACCATCAGCTAATGCTGATATGAAAACTCAAAAATAAAAGTAATAATAATAAAAACAACAACAACAACAACAACAACAACAATAATAATAATAATAATAATAATAATAATAGTGAAAGACCATCAGCTAACACTGATGTGAAAACTCAAAAGGAGTAAATAATAATAATAATAATAATAATAATAATAATAATATAAATTTCAACGAAAGATAAAAGGTAAAATTGGAAAGAAAAATAACACAAAAGAGAAATGAGAAAATAAATAAGAGGTAAACGAATCCGAGCATGTCTACGTAAAAGATATTTGAAGAGAGAGAGAGAGAGAGAGAGAGAGAGAGAGAGAGAGAGAGAGAGAGAGAGAGAGAGAGAGAGAGAGATTGGGCAACAGGCCAACATAAGGAGACGAAGAGCAATTATATAAATCTGTTGATAGATAAGGCACACAAGAATTGATAAACATCGTCTATGTAAAGAAAGAGATGATTCATCATAGAATTAAGGAAAATGACTCAAACTGAATATATAAAAAGAAAAATAAGTAGGACTGAATAAAGAGAGTCATTCACTAGGAATTGTACTAATTACTATATTAACAATACAAACAAGAACTATGTGCACAAATTCGGAGTTTTTTCTTGAATATATAAAATAAAGGTTAAATAATTTGGTACGTTCAGATTTCAACAGACAACACGAAGAGCGGATTTGATTGTACACGTAAAAGGTATAGCTGTTCCAACAAAACAACCTTTAAAATGACGGAGAGTGAAAAAAGAAAGAAAGAATAATAACATCTTGAATGAGGACTAAATAAACTGTAATAAATATGAGTAAAAGATTCAGAAAATCATATGACCTTGTCCAAACCTTTGTAAATAACGACATTTCGAAGATTAGAGCACTTGCTGTAAAGTATGGATTTCAAACACACGGGTCGCTCCGTCGGCGGCAGTTTAGATTACAACGACTGCACTTTGGAGAGGGTTAAGATCCCTTTCAATGAGGCCACCTGTTGGCCGTGGGTGGCGTCCGGTGAAACTTAAGGATAGAACCCTGGTGGCTGAACAATCCATGACATGCAACACTCCACTTTGCTCCTTACTAAGGCTAGACGGGCGATCGAAGAGCCACCCCTCAATCACTCGACTGTTCACGTCAACCCCTAGCACCTGTATGATTGTCCCAACCCTGTTGTCCTTATGGCAAGACCCGTCTCTTTTTATCATGTGCTTGAAGATGGTGGCTGTGGGTCTTAGTGTACTGGGTGTGACGTTAAACTCTATCAGATGGTGAAGTTCCAGTTTTGGAGCTCAGGGAATTTGAACTACCCCTTTACTGCCATTACTCTCAGGTGTACCCATAAAAAATGAATAAAATAAAACATCTTCGGCATAAAATAGCCCAATGAGTAGACATGCCGTAAAATTCAACGAACCAACCAATATTAAACCTGCGGGCTGTAGAATACACCACTGCGTTTCTCCACAGAGCTAAAACCCCTCATGGGTTGCCTGTTGACCGTGGGTGGCAATTCATAATGCCTGAGGACGGAACCCTGGTGGCTGGGTGGTCTGTAAACCAGATACTAAGTGTTCGCGTTACCTGTAACACTCCACTTCGGCATTTATTTAGGCTAGACGGATGATTGGACAGGCCCGATCCTATCAATCTGCTGGTCATGTCAAGCTCTAGCACATACTTTATAAAGTCCATACCTTATTCTTCAAATTACTCTTGTGGCAAACAAGCAGTCAACCGTTTTTTTATCGTAAAGGTGCTAGAGAGCTGTGGCTGAGGATCAAATACTGGTTTATCAATACAAATTAAGTTAATGAAAATTATAATATTTGCAAACTATTTGCTTACAATTGATATATACAAAGAACAAAAAACAAAAACAAAAACAAACAATATTTGGCATTAGATAACCAAAAGGATATGACATTATTATCGATTAAGCCAACGGTGCGGGAAATATCAAACAGCCTACACTGTCAAACATTTCCTCGCGGACTGCGGAGCTTTCGCTCCAATCAGAAAGAAATGTTTGAATACAAATAATACGAAAAAAGTAGAATCGTGTCGAAAATTGGGAATCGTATATGAGATACATCCACGAAATACATCTACAAAAATTACACAAGTGAAGGAAGCTTGATTGCCAAATTTTGTCTCACGGTCTGGCAGTTTTGGGCATTAAATGACCCACAGGATTATTATACCATGTCAACCCTTGTTGGGTTATTTTATGCCGAAGATAGTTTGTTTGTTTCATTCTTGATGGGTATCCAACTTTTTTACACACTTTTTCCTATTTAACCCAATGATTAGACTGTAACACGTACAACCACTCTGGGTCAGAGTGGACATGGAAGTAATAATGATGAATGGGTACTCCACACTCCCCAGAGTTACAGAATTGGAACTTCACCACTAGATGCACTTTAACGTTATACCCAGGACAATAAGACCCTCAGCCACCGCCTTCAAGCACATATATGATAAAAGGGATTGGGGTTTACCATCCGGGTATTAGCGTTGAGACAATCATATTGGTGCTAGGGTTCATGGTTTGGTTTGTTTGTTTTATGGCATTTTAGGTCATTTTATGCCGAAACAAGTCATTTTGATAAAAGTTTCTAAGTTTCGAGTTCTTAATGTCTTCAAATTGGTATAAATAATTTTCTTTATTTGGTTCGTTTTGATTTGTTTAATGGTATAATAATCCAGTGGTTCATTTAATGCCAAAAACTACCAGAGCGTGAGACAAAAGTTGGCACACATTTTTTTGTAGATGTATTTCATGGATGTATCTCATATACGATTCACAATTTTCGACAAAATTCTACTTCTCTCAAGAAGGACAAAATATCATCCATGTCAGTATTCTCATATTATTTGTATTGAAATATTTATTTCTGGTTGGAGAAAAAAAACTCCACCCTCCATTGGGAAATGTTTGACATGTCCTGCAGTAGTAGGCATAAGTGAAATATTGCCTGTCATGGGCTGCTCAGCCACCAGGAGTCCGTCCTTAAGCATCACAGGTCGCCCAGTCCGGCCAACATGTGGCCTCATTGGGGAGATTTTACCTCTCTGCAGAGGTGAAGTCAGCGTATTCTACTGCCCCAGCCGACAGAGCGGCCCATCAACTGGTTTGAAGATTAGCTTTATAACTAGTGGAAATCACACCCCCTTCGCCTCATCTCCTTTTTGGCCTACTGTGCTACTACTCCATGAAGTAATAACCCTTTCGAGACCTTGAGTTTGACCCCACCACTCCTGTATGAGACGATATATTTCTCAAATGCTTTGGGGTCGATCTTCACTATGGGCATCATTCAAAGCTTCGTATATACCTACAATTCAAAGATAAATGCATATGCTGTAGAATAGGGTTACCAACCTGTGACACACGGACCACATGCGGCTCTCGAAATCAATCTATGCGGCCTTTCATCTAACTTTCAAAATGTTCTCTTTGCCTTTTGATGTTGACCGTTAAGAAATACCATTACAACTGCAGACTGATCATTGATCTTTAATGATCAAAAGATTTGAAGTTAAAGTTTCTTGATTGCCTCATCCTCGATTTTTATAAGAACCACCTACTTCCATCTGGATTATTCTCCAACCTTATCGTCCACACCCAGCAAATAGTGATCATGTTTGGTACCTACATACTGCTGTGAATAGTTTTCTAAAATGAAACATGCTAAGAGTATTACGATTCGTGTGGTCATTTTAGGGCTGTAGTTGTAAGCAGTTTTATAGTGGAGATCCCTTGTGGCTTAAAGTTTGATCCTTTCTTGAAGTAGAAAGATGTAGTATCAATTTTAATCCTTGTCCGCCGATCCGTCCTTAAAGCAGGAGTTGTATAAGAGTTTATCCTGTCTTGAAGTAGAGTTGTATAATCCTCGTCTGTTGGTCAGTGAGTAATTTTAAGACAATTTATCAACGCCTTTAAATAGTAAATTAAATACATGTTTGGGCGTTTTGATTGGCCGATTCAGCAACCGTTGTTTTGGAACAATCTATAAATATAAGTCGTGGTCATTAGGATACCTTATACCTAAAAATAATCCAACAAAGAGCATGCAGCATTCATAATTATCAAATCGTCACTTTTCTGATGTGCTCCTTTTATCAACCTCTTCATTTAACCCTGATATTACTTCTTTTTGTAATTGCCAACATCATCAGATGTTTCCTTAATAAATTATTATTGTAACCAGGTGAATTTATCTGTTTCTTTCTGTCCTTTTAAGATCGTGACCTAGGGCTCTTCTGAGTTAAGCTTTGTGGCCATCAGACTGAAATGATCAGGGGTCCCTAACGTAGAGTGATTGTTAGAAAACCAATATTGTAACAACAGAAATTAGTGTAGTAAGTTCGATCCTCACAGGGTACATCATTATAACCTAGTACAATGATTAATAAAGTTTGAAGGTTAGGTCAGGCAATTTGTACTAACTGGTTGGTCCGCAATATCAACCGGATGCTAGAGCCAGGTAAGCTGAATATTTACGAGGTGTAATAAAATATTATTGAGACTAAATATGTGAAACGGCGATTCCTTTTTGTTGGCGTCAACTAATTTTTAACGAAAGAGGAAAAGTGTAAAATTTGTTTTTGTTAGTCACAAGAAATTGTTTTGTTAAAATGGGAAATATTAAAATCTTGTATATTGTATAAATTTTGATTCTGCTGTGTTTAAAGATTCAATCAGAGGCGACTGCAAACCACTAAATTGATATGTTTATTAAAACTGTCGGAAGACTAAAGGGTAGACTTGATTTTGGGGCGGGGGGATATCACTACTTCTTGATGATTACAGAATTGTCTTATATAAAGAATCATTTGAGTTGTTGAAAAGTCAGTCACACCAGAGTGAAGTTCCACTGTTACATAATGGGTATGACGTAGACCATGAGGGTGGTCTGAATGACCTGATTAGTTACAGAAAATGTTACATGATAATGTGTGAGTTAGAACGGAAGAGTTTAAATGATGATAGACGCGTGGTATGGTTTTGATTGGTCGAGGAATGGTACGTGAGAGGTCAGATAAAAATTGAGTCTGACAGAATGCGTGAAAGAGGCAAGACATGAATCTCTTGCTCTCGGCAGTTGTAACTTGGGGAAAAATAAAATATACTCTTGAGAAGAAAAAAAAGAAGCAGCCTTGTGTTAATACTAAGAACTCCTACTCAGACCCCAAGTTGATTCCAGACTCCATGACATCACAGAACTGCCAACAACTGCACCGCTGCAACAACTAGGATTCGACCCTCTCTGATACAGAGATAAGTATATTAAATAGTGTTCTATACACACATACATTCCCCCCATTAGAGTAAGAGCCGTAACGTTAAGAACGTGGACACGTAAATCTCTCCAATCGGAAATGAGTGCAAGTCGTAAGGAAAAGTTTGACACGTCATCATCTTAGCTATTCCGACTTGGAGAGGGTAAAGTAACGAATGTTTTAACACATCTATCCAGGAAAGGAGAGCGTAGTGTTACACCACGATATTTCAAATTGCTGAAATAAGAAATCTTTGCCACTAAAAGAAATAGACCTTGCCACCAAGAAAAACTCTCATGAAAGAAATGATGCAGTCCAGTGCACCTTTGCTGAATTACTCAATGCTAATCAGCATAGAAAAATGCCAGATAAAGCTTCTCACTGAATCTTTTCTCTCCGACCTAGAATGAAAAACATATTCCTCTCCTTATATATGATAATAAAACCGTTGTTATTATTAACGGTGTATTGCCACGTTCTTAGAGTTGCCAACAACTACGGAAGCTCATTTCCACTAATCTTCCAAGACACTCAGACCAAGATGAGTCGATCCTAATTTGGCGTATCAAAGGAAAGCACAGCGTGGGCACAAAAAACATCGACAGAAAAAACTAGCCGGAGACCCATGTGGTAGTCACGGAGCTAAGTATCGTGACTAGCATAGGACCACAAATGTAAGTTTTATTTTTATCTTAAAAGAGTGAAAGTTTTATACACGATTATTGGAGTACTTTGAACTGACCGAAAAATCCTTACTGTAAGATTTTTAAAAACTCAAGGAAAAATTGAAATGATTGATTCGTATAACAGTTCGATACTTAATGGGTGATTGAAGTTCGATACTTAATGGGCGGTCACCTGAAAAAGCTAACCTTAGTAGATATAGACGTTCAGGTAGCTTAGTGTAAAAATTGCTGTTAGAAATCTGATTTTCCTCTCAGTCATTGAGGCATTTTATTTAAAAACTTTTACATTTTTTCAGGTCAGTTAACTTTATATCACGTATCTTCGAAAATCTGTGTTACGCCTTAAAAATACGTGGTTCAATGTTAACTGACCTGAAAAATAACTGGCGCATTATATCCTTTATTTATTAATATATCAACACTGAAAATGTCATTAAATCCGGTTAATTTTCTTTCTTTTTTACTCTGTGTTCTGTTGGCACAGCAACAACCACTAGAGGACAAGTTCTTTTCTTCTTGTTAATTAAAACAATGCTTGATCATCTGGCCGTGATTGAGTGGTCCGTTTTATGCGTCTCCCGTTCAAAAACAGATTCTGGTTTGTGCCTATGCCATTTGTTAGTATGATGAAATTTTAGACCTGTTTGAAAATTATTTGTACTAGCAGCACCTGTCAATATACCACATTGTGATAATTTAATTATTACAACGTTTAATATGTTTACTTAAGTGCTATTGCCAAATAATTCAACATGTAAAAAGTATATTAATCTTGATTTAACTCTCTCTCACTGTCAAGCATTTTAAGGAACAGAAATAATTTACAGTACTATCTGACTTACAGATGGGACCCTAACAGGTAATGGGACCCTAACAGGCAATGAAAAGGGTACCTCACATTCATCAGATTTTCAAATCTTGAGCCTCGGCATCAGATGCAGGTGAGTGTCATACCCAGGACACACTTTTATTGGGTCGGTGGTAGGTCTTACTCCTCTGTAAGGGAATACAATCAGCTTATTCTAAGGCCCGCCGACAGAGCTAAATAGGCATTGAGGACACACCTTCTTGGGTGTGGGAGTAGGGTCGCATTCCTTTTGCAGGGGGACAGTAAACATATCATAAGTACCGCTGACATAGCGGAATTCTAGTCTACTGAGTTCGATCCTTAATATTTTCATATTATGATTTAGAAGGGCCGGTTTAGCACAGTCGGTAGAGCACCCGCCTTGGAATCGCAAGGGTCCGGGTTCGATACCGGTCCCCGTCAACTCAATTACAGATTGGGTAATCTGACCTGTGCGTTAAATTTGGGAGCTGATGGTAGATTTTTCGCTCCACCTCAGAAAAAAAACAATATTTCTGGTCTAGCGTTAGCGAAAAAGGGATAGACTCCCTCAGCCGCTCCACCGAATTTACTTGCTTAAAATTTAGTAAATGCCTATATTTTTGTGGTTAGCACATCCATTTTTATATGTGGATCGGCATCGAACCCGGAACATTGCGACTTATTGGTTATGGTTAACATTTCAAACAATATCAGAGAACTGGCTTTTATATGAATTGATTCAAGTCTCAATGGGCTCTCCAACTCTGTTTTTTTTTACACATGACTTGTTCTTTGGTCAGTCTCCTCAATTAGTCTTTTCTATCTATTTGGTCATCCTTGCGTATTCATACATCAATATGCCTCGTCGAGAATATTAAAAAAACTAAAAGAAAAAAACAAAAACATTGAATAGCATTTTTTAAAGGATTTTTTTTCTTTCCGAACTATTACTCCTGTCTCTAAACAAAATGAATGACGACCGAACGTCACGAAGGAGTTCCATAGGCTTTTATTTATCTCATTCTTTTTCATATCGGTGTCTGGTTTTTGTCTTCTCGCTACATCTATTTCTTGGCGACATAAAATAAATCTACAAATAAGATGTGTGTGTGTGTGTGTGTGTGTGTGTGTGTGTGTGTATGTGTGTGCGCGCGTGTGTGTATGAGTGAATGCGTATATATACAAGGTGTGCCAAAAATATCGAGATTGAAGGTGTATTTACCAAGATAGAAATGAAGAATGAATGGAAACATCTCGATACTTTTTTGACACACCGTGTATTTACCAACCCCTCCGCACGAGCAGGATGTTACGCAAGATCAGTTTCTTAAGCGGAATTTAACAGGTTTGAATTCAGAGTTTTCCTTCTCCTAGATGGGTTACTCTGCCATGGTTAAAGGGCACAGTCTGCCCTACTATTTACCATAGATGGAGGGAGAGTAGGTGAATTCATACCTTTCTCAAGGGTATTAGTGCTATGTGAGATGCAAACAGTGAGTATATGCGTATATTTTGGCCGGTAGAATCTATGATAATCTAGAGAAGTGAATTTTAAACCATATATCACATTTGGATATAGGATGTGCTCATAGTGTAGCGGTTACCATCGAAGTAGACTCGACCATCTGAGTTCAAATCCTGGACTAGGCTGTTTGCATTTCACATAGCACCAATACTCTTGGTAAAGATATGAATCCAACTATTCCCCCTACAGCTATGGGTAAACAGTAGGACAGACTGGGCTCTCTAACCTTGGCATGGCATCCAGTCTAGGAGTGGGAAATATCTGAATTCAAAACCAGTTGTAGATCTAGAGGGGGATGGGTTCTGCCAGGCTATTCCTGCCGAAAACACGCTACATGAGTTGCGCCTCTAAGACCAAACCAGTGAAGAAGAAGAAGAAGAAGAAGAAGAAGAAGAAGAAGAAGAAGAAGAAGAAGAAGAAGAAGAAGAAGAAGAAGACAGACATTCAATAAAGGAATTGATATTTCATTGTAATCTCGAAGGTGTTGACCACATTGAACGTCTTATTCTAATGTATTTACCCAACCCTCCACCGCGGGCAGGATGTGACACAAGGTCAGTTTATCAGAGCGGAGTACAACTGGTTTGAAATCAGAGTTTTCCTTCTCCTAGACCGATTGCCATACCAAGAACTCAGTTTGCTCTCCTATTTATGGGGGGAAGAGAAATGGATTATTGCCTTTTCCAAAGGTATTAGCGCGCGTAAAACGCAAGCAGCCTTGTCCAGAATTTGAAATGAGGTGGCTGATTTAATCTTCTATGACCATAACCATTACACAAGTACGCTACGAGCTAATATCGTGGATGTGACAATAAAATGTATCCTGTTTTGAGACTCAAGATCTGGGGTGTGGAATTTCTCTTCGTTGCCATTATGCCCAGTTCCACGCTGACCCGGGGTAGAAGTACTTGTCAGGGTCGCATCAAATAAGTCTGCTTGAGATAATGTTTAAAATGATTCTGAACTAAATACATTGGCTCTTAAAACATTGATTTTAGCTGTTACCGTTTGTCTATCCAAGGCTAAAGAACCCAGTCTTCCCTGACAGGGGAGGAGAAGAGATACATTCTTGCCTTTAGGAATTAGCATGAACAATAACAGCCTTATCCAGAATTTGAACTCGAGTTGCCGATTCCATTTCCTACGACGATAACCGTTACGCTACGCCTGCTTCCTATGTAGACTTTTAATTGCATCTCGTCTTTTTTTAACATCTATTCCTCACTCATCATGCTGAGATGCCGTATGAGACAATAAGACATTCTCAGTTCGACATTAGCAATTTTCGTCATTAAAGAACATAAAGAAAAGTAATTTTCCGTCTTTCTAGATAGAAAGGAAATTGTTTTAACACTTTCTCTTTTGCTCGTCAATTCTCTGAGATTTTCTCCGACTTAAGTATAGGGTTTTGCTTGATCTTATCGTTCAATGACATGAAACGTATTATTAAACGAATATTATGGCTGCTTTGCCGAATGATATAAATTATTATTAAAATTCTGAATATGTAAAAGGATTGGTCATTCTCTAAATTAGGAGGAAGGAGGAAAAGGTTGGTTGGTTGGTTGATTTATCTTTTTGATTTGTTTGATTTTACGACATGTCAACTCTTATTGGGTTATTTTATACCAAAAACCTTTTGTTTTATTCATTCTTGAAGGCTACACAATATTTTAAAACTATTTTAAACACATTTTTCTGTTTAGCCCATAGATGGAAACCTAACAGGTACCACTCTAGGTCAGAGTGGACCTGGGGGTAATGGTGGTCAAGGGGAACTCCACATTCCCCAGAGCTCCAAAATTGGAACTTCACCATCAGAGTTTAACGTCATACCCAGGACATTAAGACCCTCAGCCACCACCTTCTAGCATATATATGATAAAAAGTGTTGGGGCTTGCCATCAGGGCAGAAGTATTGGGACAATCATATAGGTTCTAGGGATTAACGTGACCAGCCGATTGATCGAAGGGAGCCTCTCCGACCGTTCGTCTAGCCTAAGTAAGGGCCAAAGTGGAATGCTGCATGTCATGGACTACTCAAACACCAGGGGTCCATCGTTAAGCATCAGGTGGCCCCATCGAGCGGGAAGGCCATATCCCTCTGTAGATATGCAGTCGGTGTATTCTAAATCCCTAGTCGACAGAGTTAAGGAGCTAAGGGGCACCTCATGGTAGTAGAATGGTCGACACGCTCGAGTCACAGCACAGTTACTACTGACTAGTGAGTTCGATTCTCATTAGGTGCTCCATACGAGCCAGGGTGGGTTGAAAAAATCATAAGCTGAAAAGTTCATACGATGACGTCATATATGCTGTCGATAATATTTTTGACCAATGGGATTCAAACACTGCAATGCCCATTGGCGGAATGTGTGGACCGCAAGGGAGACTAGGTTGAAAAATAAATCTCATGTGGTCGTATGAGAGTATCTTGGTCAGCCTATGAACTTTTCAGTCAATCCTCATACTTGCAGCCTAGTGTCAAATCGAGGCTATGTTTAACTTTTAGACCACCTCACTGTTATGTAATATGATAGATTGTTTGATTTTAACGGTATGACCACCCGTTTAGGGTTATTTTATGACCAGAGGTTAGGGAATCGCGTTCGTTGTGCGTTCACATTTACGATTTTATGTAGTTGTTTCTGAAGAGATTTTTTAACTATTATATTATACCAAGTATTCCTATCTAATACAAATAATTTGCATAGAGTTTTATGGTTTCAAGTATTCTTATCTAAAACCTATTTATACATAATTATATGGTTTCAAGTAATTGTTTTTATTTAATAGTCATTTGTTTGCACACAATTATATGATTTCAAGTAACTAATAATAATCCTTAGTAAATGATTATAGCTCCAAGTGACCTTTATTTCCTAGTTGAGTAACATGATATTATAGGGTGACCCAGAAAAACAGAACCCAAATTATTTCTTTATTTTCCCATTAAACTAACCCTAAACCCCAACCCCAACCCTAACCCTAACCCTAAACCCTAACCCTAACCGCAATCCCCACCGGTTGAGTAACATAATATTACAGGCTGACCCAGAAAAAACAGAACCCACAAATTTTGTAATAAAACTGTTAATTTTAATTTTTTAAAAGTTTAAGTCCAACAAGGGTTAGAGTTAGGGTTTAGGGTTAGGGTTGGGGTTTAGAGTTAATTTAATGGGAAAATATTGTGGGTTCTGTTTTTTCTGGGTCACTCTGTAATATCATGTTACTCAACTAGGAAATAACCCTATTCTTAATCTTATTATAATGGAGATTGTGTGTTTGTCTGTCTGTAACCGAAACTATATTACTACACAAATCACAATTCCCTTAGTTATTTACATCACATTCTCCATGATTTTATTTTTATTTAAACATCAATTATTGATAAAATTGTTTTACATCATTAAGACTGTTGACCATATCTACATACACAGAACATGCAATTGTATTTATATATACAACAAAATAGCGGATTATAGTGTGAATGGGAAGGCTGATTTGTATATTGATCTTAAAAATTTGATTTTAATAAATATATGCTTAGTATTATTGATTTCTAATTGTTTGGTTTTATCTTTTTGAATGTGAGCAAAAATCTCGGGGATAAATCTTAAAAGAAATCCATTAACAAGAACAAATAACTAATATTATTCTTTACTTCCTATTTTAACTAAATAGTTAAATTAGGAAAATTTACCCATGAAAGAGGGGAGTAAGGGAAAATGATAGAAGAGTTACTTTCAAAGTTGTTCTATTTTTCAATCATACCCCCTCTGTTCCAAATTTTTTATCTGCATTCTTATTCAGTTTCATTAGCCTTTCTAATTTACTATGATATTTTATTATATTAAAACTTAAATACTTGCACCCGGAGGGTGCATATATTTGCTAGTACAAATAATTTACATACAGTTATATAGGATAAAGATCCGGTTTGCTCAGTCGACAAGCGTCCACCGAGGAGCCACAATTTTTCTGATTAGATACCGGCCCTCGCCAACTCAGCGTATGAGCAGCACAGGGATCTGATCTGATGGTAGGTGTGGTCCTCCACCTGCGATGCAAAACAATCTCCTTGGTCTAGTGCTAGTGAAAAGGGGATATAATCCCTTGCTCTCTGGCTGATACCGACTTTAGGCGATCCCAACGACTTACATGGGATAAAGTATTGCTCTAGAGTACGAATAATTTTAGAGGTCTATTTGACCCATATATTGGACCCTGACAGGTACTACCACTCCGGGCAGAGTGGACCAGGGAGCAATGGCAATGAAGGGTACCCCACACTCTCCTAATCTCCAGAGCTCACCATTAGATGCAGTCAAGTGTCATGTCCAGGACACACCTTTTTTGAGTGGTGGTGTCTTACCTCTCAGCATGGGGGATACACTCAGCATATTCTAAGCTCCACCGCCAGAGCGAAGATCAAGAACGGAGATGTTCACTGTGATGGAATCTGATTTTATTATCTATATAATGATACTCGTATTATCTATATAATAATACTCGTGTTCCTTTATTGTACGACCGTTATCATCTTGCAACACCCTCCGCTTAAAAATGAGACCGTCCAAATCGCCCAAGATTAAATGCAAAAAAGAATTATATGGTATTGTTAATCCACCAAATTCTTATTTCTTATAAGTGTTGTTACCTCAGCTAAATAATGGACTATTCGGTTTTTATTATAGAGAAAGAAAGGGAAGAAAAAAGACATGCTACACAAAAACATATAATAAGAAAGAAAGAGAGTAGGAAAAGATTGAGATGGAGTGAGCGTGTGGAAGGGATAACGCTAATTTGTTTCAATTGAACATAATGAATAAAAGGAAAGAAGGAAAAAAAGAAAAAGAGTGAGAGAGAGTTAAATCAAGATTATTATACTTTTTTCATATTGAACTATTTCGCAATAGCTCTTAAGTAAACATATAAAACGTAATAATTAAATTATCATACTGTTGTATATCCATAGGCCCTGCTAGTACATATATATTTTCGGATTTAGTGCTGCATAGATTTCGTATACCACATATAGTTACAAAGCTCGCCTGTCACTACAGTATATCTGAAGCGGCAAACATTGATATACGAAATTCATATTAGACGATTTATTGAGCGCATGTAACAATAGAACATTTGATAACCTTTCTTAAATAGACTCAGCTTACTGCACAGATCTTTCCATTGGAAAGTCTGAATAGAGTGGAGGTTGAAAAGGTCGCCAGGATACTGGTGAGGAGGGGGAGGAATAGTTTGAATAGTTTGTTTTCGACTGGTGCTAGATTGGCGTTATGGCCGAATTGTAACGTAGCAGCTCTATTTGAAAGGAGTGATAACTTGTAATCGTAAAATACTTTCCTTCTATTCATGTTTTACTTCTCAAGGCTGGAATCTGGATGTTGGATCTGGTGTTGGGTTGGATTGCATTCTTGCTCTTTTGAGTCTGGAAAATTTGGAATTCACTTGAGGATATCTTGCCTTGAACCATTTATAGTTTTTTAAAATTAATAATACATGTTCTTGTTTTTTTTCTCATGAGCTATATTATTTTATCCCCAAGTCAAAATGCATTGGGGGACAGACACGCATATTGCATCTGACCCTGTCACTGCTTAGTTCCAAAACCATCTTTCACCCCTCTCTCTTTTCTCACTCTCTTCACTGCCTTGTCCTAACCAATCAGAATTCGACAAGTGGCCTAGTGCTCCGTCACCAAAAACCTTCCACGTTAACTACACGTAATCTCTTGAATTCCTGGCTTTTTCCACTCTATTATGTAACAGAATGTGAATTCGTAACCCTTTTCATTTGGAAAATGCTATGTGAGGAAATAAATAACTCCAAATGCACACAATGAATTGACGAGGGAAATATGAATTGAATGAATTATTGTATACTTTATTTAGACTAGTGCTAGACCAAGGAGATTGTTTTTTTTTTTGCAACGCCACACCTACCATCTCTCAGAGATCAATAGCACCAAGTATTTATTAAACCCGGTTTTGTTAAAAGCAGTATGCAAATTAACCACCCCATGTATTATGTAAACCTTTATTTCTTAGTGATATATAAGACACATTGCAGAATTTTAAACACACTAATAACATGGGATGTTTTCAGGCAAATATAATTCAGATTTTCATAGACACATCGTTAATGAATCAAATTTATTCTATGCATTAATGATTTTAATTATTAATTAAATACTCATTGCTAAACTTACACAATTCCCGTGATGTAAGCAGCGACGTATTTTCAGTTACAGACACCGAACCTTCATTATAATAAGATGTTTTAGTAAACATGCATTGGTGATGTACTTCATGGGTATAGGTTTACACTTACGTCATTCAGGTAAAGTATATCATCACCATCATGGTCATCGTCATCATCAATACATGCTGACCGCAAGGATTAACATGACTCTCCCTTGCCATCCGTGTCTATTGGTCATAGCGCTTTGTAAGTCCTCTAGACGGTATCCAGTGTTCGTACAGAGCTGATGGATGTAAGTTTTTTCTTGTAGACCAACACTGGTGTGTCCATGTGTAGGAGTCCATAGAAGAACATTGCTTATGGGTTTGTCCTTGCTTCTCCAGCATATGAATAGGTCTAGCTAATTTCAGAAGCTTGTCATTTAATAAGGAGACGACACTATGTTGATTAAAACACATCTTGATTAAAACACTTACCGCTAATACCTTTGGGAAAGACACGAATCCATCTATTTCCCCCAAGCTATAGACAAATAATTGGGCAGACAATATTGTTAGTAAGGCAACCAGTCTGGAAGGGAAACTCTAAATTCAAAGCAGCTTTACTCCGCTTAAAATTTGACTTTGTTCCGCCTCCTACTCGTGAAGCTGGAGTAGGGAGTAAAAATATGCATACTCTCGTGGAAGAAAATGTACTTAGCGTAACGGGTATCATCATAAGAAATGGAATCGGAGATTATCATTATTATTATTATTATTATTATTATTATTATTAGTTTTTCACGCCTACCGTAGCCGGTAGTCTACTGGAGGATGGGTGACAGCAAATATCTTCAGGTCTCTTGGTCTCTTCTGAGTATTTTAGCCGATCTTAACAATTCTGTAGTTTGGATGGTCTCGATTCTTCCTCTGATTTCCAGTTCATACAAAATTATTTTCCAGACCTTTGTGAACCGTTCCAAGGGCACCAATTACAATTGGTACGACCGTTACCTTCATTTTCCACAGCGTTCAGTTCTCTGGCAAGGTTCAAGTATTTGTTTATCTTTTCGCTTTCTTTCACTTACGCTCGGTGGTTAGGCGAGACGGCAAAATCCATGAGATGGCAAGTTCTCTTCTTGTTAATCAATATTAAGTCTGGTCTCCTGCCCTCGATTAGGTGATCCGTCTCTGTCTCAAACTCCCAGAGAATTTTATGCGTCTCCAGGACAGATTCAGACTTGTGCATATACCATTTAGTCTTGTCCTCTCTTTATGCTAGTTTGCTGCTTTCGCTTATCATATGATTAACCGTTTCGTCGCTGTCTCTACACATTCTGCACTTGCTATTTATTATTATTATTATTATTATTATTATTATTATTATTATTATTATTATTATTATTATTCGTTAGAATATATATGGATGATCATTTGTGTATAGATCTGTAGATAATTACTAAACTTATGTTAGCCTGTCACTTGCTAAAATTGTGCGGTACCCAATCAAGATGAAGCTGTCAATAATCTGTCAGACTAGTTTGGAAAGCAAACAGATACCTATTATTATCCATTACCATACCGAATCGGGGGGGGGGATATACAGTTAAGACGACCGAATTACGCCAATTTTCCAAGAGGTTAGGGTCTACCATACTAAAAGAAAACAGCATCCGTTAATCGTGACATTTTTTTCTGGCTTCAAATTCTGACAATTGGTGCCAGTGAGAAATACACGATTGTCTTTCACGATAGCAGAAAGGTTTTTCATAAATCACTTTCGGAAAAACCGTATGGGTGTGGATTTGTTTATATTCATGTCCACTGATTATAGATGGATTCGTTTGTTTGTAATTACGTACCTGGGTGCCACATCTTGGTACCACCGCTAAACATAAAAGAAAGAAAAGAAAGAATCGAAAAATTGAAACAAGAAAGAAAGACAAGAGTGAATAAAGGAAGCTATGAGTGAAAGAAAGAAAGAAAGAAAGAAAGAAAGAGAAGAGAATAGAAGAGAAGAGAAGAGATAAGTGAAAGAAAGAAAGTGTGAAAGACATAAATTATGAAAGAAATAAAATGTGAAAGAAAGAAAGAAAGAAAGAATGTGTGAAAGAAAGTGTGAAAGAAAAATGTGAGAAAGATTGAAAGATAGATAGAAAGAAGAGAAAGAAAAATGAGAAGAAAAAAAAAGAAAGAAAGAAAGTTGAAAGAAAAGAAAGTGTGAAAGAGTGAAAGAAAGTGTGAAAGAGTGAAGAAAGAAAGAAAGAAAGAAAGAAAGAAAGAAAGGAAATCAAAAGTTCACGAATGCTTATGCAAAAAGAAATGGAACTTTTTAGATATAAACAGGAAGGAAGTTACATGATAAGTAAATGAAACTCACCAGAAAGTGAGTTTCAATTACATGAACTTTTTAGATACAAACAGAAATCAACAATAACTTATCTCAGAATTTTATTTACGTGAAAGAAAGAAAGAAAGAAAGAAAGGAAGAAAGAAAGAAGGAAAGAAAAAAAGAACAAAAAGAACAAAAAAGAAAGAAAGAAAGAAATCGAAAGAAATATTTATGTTGTTTAACCAATGTTGTTTAGAATACTCTTGCGTTATTTGCACCTGATTACCTGTTGAATAAACATTTAAACACAGGTTATAACTTAACATGAAACATAATCTATACCCGTCTGATGTTGCTGTACTGGATAGAAAGTTAATAAAGTTGTGGAAATTAGTCTGAATCCACCCCGATTCAATTACTTTTAGTTTACAGTTATATATAAGATACAGAAAACATTAAAATGTTTAATTTGAGGCTGTATTTACCTAACCCCTCCGCACGAGCACGACGCAACACTAGGTCAGTTTCTTAAGCGCAGTTTAACAGGTTTGTACTCAGAGTTTTCCTTCTCCTAAACTGACTGTCTACTAAAGAGCCCAGTATAATTCAGCTCCTTAAAACTTTGTTTTTCGTCACCGTTCATGGAACGGATAATACCTATCCTTTTCAGTCCTCGCTCATGAAGCGAAAAGAACATGTTTTCATTTATGTTCGTAGAACAGAATACAGACAATTTGTCTCCAGCTTCGGCATGGCATTTCCTTGTACCTCTTCATAAAAGAAATTGAAGAAAGTAGGTGTTTTCTCACCATTTTATTGTACCTTTTCTTACACTTTGTGGAACATCATGTACAGTTGATCTGTTGAGGACACGTTATTTTGTTATTGCATTTATATCAAATAAACATTCATATGTACATTGTTCATGCGAGTTTGTTGTTTGTCTTTCCTTGCCGAATGTTCAGTGTTAGTGTATTCATAGATGCACTTATGCATTATAATGATGCGCTTATGCATTATAATGATGTAGTGTTGGTTATAAACTAATAGCCACTATTCTTATACTAATGTTGGAAGCACGTATCCATAGAATAAGATGCATCCATTATATTAAAAGTTTTGCAATATTTTGGCATGGTCAAATTCGCGACGCATTTATCATCCTGACTAAAGCAGTTCAAGCTGTTGTAGGTATCACACATACAACGTCGTCTAATTTGGGGATTTATGCTTTGCAATAACATTGAGAATCAGGCTGTGTCAGGCCTAAAACCGTGGATTTTGAGGCCGTGCTCCGGGGTATAGAGGAAAATCCGGTGAGTAGCACTCGGAGAGTATCAGTAGAGCTGAGCATCTCACCGTCCAGTTTGGGTTAGTCCTCTTCTCAACCTCGGCAAAAGCATCCACTTCTCTTGAATAGTGGCTCGCGTTACCAAAATATTACAAACCTTTCGACTCCCTATTGTATTTATGCCGACTTTTTCTAATGCAACAGAGTCCAGACAAGTGTGCATGTGTTCCGTGAAATATGATTATGTGCACATGTTGCATAGATGCATCATATACTAAAAGATGATTGTAAAGTAATTCCCTGTTTTAAAAAATCTTATAATTTATTTCTGAATCATTACTTAATGAATATGAGAAGAAAATACATAACATGGAGTTTTATTGGTGATTCAGGCATTTACAAACTTAAAAGCAAAATGTGGGGGAGCACCATCTTGCATGAAAATCAAGTCTTCAATATTCTCTCAAGTATTGACAACCGGCCAGATTTCTTCTTTCAGTATGGTGAGATACCATTTGGCATTCATGGTATTGCGAAGAATGAAAGAACTCACAATCCTATCTGAAGTCATTCTGCACTATACCATTCTCTTGGGTCGATTCTGAAATTCTTTTCGATTCTGAAATTTTTCTGAGATAATATGGAGTCAGTTTTCAAGTATATATATATATATATATATATATATATATATATATATATATATATAAGAAGATTGATATTGGGAATTATGTATTGATTGCTTATTTTATGAACTAATAATATTATTTGTATTTAAAACATTAATTTTTAAGATTTGAAATAAGTAATCAACGTGAGTAGTTTAAAAATGCCGCACTTCCTTGGTTCATTCACTCATTCGTTTGTTTCTTCGTTCATTCCTTTGTTCCTTCTTTTCTTTTTCTTTCTTTCATTTAGACGGGTTTATTCTTAATGGACTGATTCTTTGTTTATTTGCGTAATTTTGATAAATCACTTTACGAAATGTTTTAAGAATTTTATTTGAGTAATAAGCTGTGTCATTTATTTAAGAATGTGCTAGGTGTATATATATATATATATATATATATATATATATATATAGAGAGAGAGAGAGAGAGAGAGAAATAGAGAGATAGATAGATGGATAATGACAAACTAAAGTATATATATATATATATATATATATATATATATATATATATATATATATATATATAAGCAGTCTTAGATAGATGAATATATAGATAATTATAAGATTGAAGTAGATAGATAGATATAAGATTGAGATAGATAGATAGAAAGATAGATATCAGAATGATATATATATATATGTATCTATCTGCTCATATAGATAGATAGATAGATAGATTCATATGAACAGACTGACATAGATGTATAAATAAATAGATAATGATCAGATTAAGATAGTTATATAGATATAAGCATAATTAGATAAACATATAGATAATTATAAGTTTGAGATAAATAGGTATATATAAAAATAGATAGATAGATATCAGAATGAAATATATAATATTTATTTATGTGTCTGCTCATATAGATAGTGTTGTGGGGTTTTAAGGGGTCAAATAAGAACAAAAGGACGGGTAACAAATGTAAGAAAATGTATTAACAAAAGAGTAGACAATTACAATACAGAGAAGTGGGAAATACGCCCGACAATAGAGTTATGAGCTGACTTGCATTGGCTTACTCTCAAGCCATAATTGTTCCTGTTATTTATAGTAACATTGGGAGCATTCCATTGGTCTATAGGGTATATCACCTATAACACCCCCACCTAAGATTTCACTCCACAGGAGTCTTAATATTTTTTTCTCTTGGGATTTATATTGATAAATTCCGTCGCTCTTCGTTTTCTTAAAGAATGGCGTTGTTGAGGGGCTGCTTTTGGAGTAGGTAAGCTAAATGTGTCGTATATGACATCCATTACCTCCTCTTGTTCCGGGGGACCACTGTTAACATTCTCCATCAAGCGTTTTCTTAATTGATTTAGGTGTCTCTTATGGGAAAACTTGGGACCTTCGACAATATACACCATATTGCCGATCCTCTTTTGTATTTTCCCCAACTCCCAGAAAGTCTTGTTGTTTCCGAACATCTGGAAGTATATTTTCTCACTAGGGAGGTACCGCTTCTTTGGCACCGTCGTAGATCTTCCTGTTTTTGTCTGTCTCAGGAGCAATTTGTCGAAGACAGACCTTATCTTACGAGCAAACATTATCTCGGCCGGAGATAATGACGAAAGTGTACTTTCATACGGCGTAATCCTGTACACCTGCAGAAACTGCTGAAGCGCTTTTTCGGTAGGTGTACCTTTGGGTTTATGTGACCCGTCCGGCATTTTGTGTAAAATGCATGCTCCGATGCCATATGAGCTGGCGTCGCTGGCAACAATAATCTCTAGGTCTGGGTTGAAGTGTGTGAGAAACAAGTCCGACGTCAATATTTCTTTGATTTTTTCAAATGCTCTATAACATTCGGGAGTCCATTCCCAGGCATTATCCTTTTTTAAAAGTTCATTTAGCGGGGCACGTAAATCATGCATATTAGGAATAAAAGTTTGGTAGTAATTAGCAAGTCCTAAAAAACTTTGTAGTGACGAAACATTTCGGGGAGCCGGTATTTCTTTGATGGCTATAGACCGTTCTGAATCTGGCCGTCTACCCTCTTTATCGATTATGTGCCCGAGGTATTTTATTTTCTCCATGAAGAAGTCGCACTTAGATTATTTTAGTTTGAACCCGTAGTCCTGAATCTTTTTGAAAACTTAGTGGACATGTTGTTTGTGCTGCTCCGTATCTTGACTTTTTATTAAAATGTCGTCCAAGTAGGCGATTGAAAAATCGAGTCCGCCCAGCATCGTATCCATTACTTGCTGAAATATTGCTGGTTCGACCTTGATCCCAAATGCCAACCGTTCAAACTTATATAATCCCCGATGGGTATTAATACAAAGCAGTTTGGAGCTTTCTTCTTCGACGGGTATTTGTAGATAAGCGTCACTGAGGTCGATTTTTGAAAAAATCTTCCCCCCCACTCATTTTGTGAATATTTCATTTGGCCCTGGCAGAGGGTAATGATAATCCTTAAGAGCAGCGTTGAGCCCCGTGGAAAAATCGGCGCAAACGCGGATTTCTTTAGATTTCTTTTTTACGTAGACGGTAGGGGCGGCCCACGAGTTATAACCAATTTTCGAAAGAATGCCGGTCTTCTCCAGTCTATCCAACTCTTTGTTGATCTGTTCTAATGAAGCAAATAGCACATTTCTTTTCTTCTTAAATACTGGCTGGATATTATCCTGTAATGCGAGTTTAGCAGTCATTTTAGTACAACGACCAAGACCCCTAGAAAAAACGTCAGGAAAAGTTTTTTCAATTCTTCTATTAATTTTTCTGACTCGGCCGTTGAATTTTTTATTTTCTGGCAAAAAGTGTTAATGGGCGAATTCCACAACTCAAATTTTTGCATAGCGTCTGTGCCGAATAAATTGTTTGTATTTTTTAAAACAAACATTTTTAATTTCTGGGTTTGCCCGTTTAAAATTAGGGTAATAATTTCACCTTCGAATTCGATTTTTCCCCCGTGACAGATCTGTCTATTTTTTTCGTTCTTAACATCGTCGGTTTACCAAGCTTTTTCAAAGTATAAGCGTTGATAATCGTTAAGTCCGACCCAGAATCTAATTGGAGTTTTACGTTTCTGCCTACCCAGTACAATTTCTTGTTATGGCCATCTTGCTCGACTGACTTTGTCGTTTTTATGCTGCTTTTTTCCGGATTTCTTTTTCCTGCAGTGAGAGGCCTTGTGCCCGACACGGTCACAATTTAGGCATTTCTTGTTCCGGTACATACAGTCCCTGTACCAATGAAGGGATCCACATCCAGAGCAAGGGTTAGGGGGCAAATCGTCGTGTCTCTTCTTAGGTGAAGAAGGAGTAACTTGTTTTTTGGGGGGGAGGTCTGAATTTGTTTCTATTATCACGCAATTTCCAAATGTGTCCTACAGCAGACTGTTCGATATTTTTTGAGTCTTGTTTTAAACTGACAAACCTTTGAGTGTCTTCTGCCAATTGTTGCAGAGTCAAGGTGGGCTCGTTTTCCAACTTATTTAATATCCTTCGTCTAATTTCAGCGTCTTTCGCTGATACTAAACATTTCGCTGATACTAAACATTTCAGTGTAGCTTGGTTCACTTTTTTTTCTTTTTTAGGTTCGAATACTTCTCTTTTGGGAGATCCTTAATCGTCTCTTCCAAGTTTTGTGTCGTTAAAAAAACGATAGTTGTGCGTAAAGTCTTTTGAATCCTGTTTCGTTGGTGTTGTTGTTGTAAACGATAACCTGCGTAAGTTACTTCGAATCCTCGGTCGCCAGTTGTTGTGGGGTTTTAAGGGGTCAAATAAGAACAAAACGACGGGTAACAAATGTAGGAAAATGTATTAACAAAAGAGTAGACAATTACAGTACAGAGAAGTGGGAATTACGTCCGACAAATAGAGTCATGAGCTGACTCGTATTGGCTTCCTCAAACCATAATTGTTCCTGTTACTTATAGTAACCGTCGGCGCATTCCACTATAGTCTATAGAGTATATCACCTATAACAGATAGATAGATAGAAAGATAGATATCAGAATGAGATATATAATATGTATCTATCTGCTCATCTGTCTGCTCATATAGATAGATAAATAGATTCATATGAACAGACTGACATAGATGAATAAATAAATAGATAATGATCAGATTAAGATAGATATATAGATATAAGCATAATTTGATAAACATATAGATAATTATAAGTTTGAGATAAATAGGTAGATATAAAAATAGATAGATAGATATCAGAATGAAATATATAATATTTATTTATCTGTCTGCTCATATAGATAGATAGATAGAACTGACACCGACATACAATGTACACTTTGATATCATTTTCTTGTATGACTGTAGTGTGCAAAACTGGATTTGCACTTTCTACAATTTCCCCAACACAAGAAGGCAATTTTGCAAAATAGAAAATGAATTGCTTATTCTTTCGATGTGACTGGTATAAATCAGGTATTAGTTTGTGTGCAATAGTTAACAGAAGAGTGTTGAGTACAACACTTATCAGCCTTTAGGGCTAAACTTCAGTATAAACAGGAGATAGAAATTAAACAGCTAGGTAACACCTTGTTTATATATATATATATATATATATATATATATATATATATATATATATATATATATATTATATATATATTAGAGAGAGAGAGAGAGAGAGAAAGAGAGAGATATGAACAGGCTGATATATATACATATATATATATATATATATATATATAGAGAGAGAGAGGGGGGGAGAGAGAGATAGATAGATTTATAAGACTGTGATATATATTTAGATAGATAGATATGAACAGACTAAATTAGATACATAAGTAGATGGATAGATATGAACAGGCTGAGATAGATAGAAAGAAAGAAAGAAAGGAAGATAGATAGATAGATAGATAGATAGATAGATAGATAGATAGATAGATAGATAGATAGATAGATAGATAGATAGGTAGGCAGGTAGGTAGATAGATATATAGATGAACCCGCTGATATATATATATATAGATAAATTATGATAAGACTGGGATAGATATTTAGATAGATAAATATATAGATATGAACATACTGAATTTGATAGATAGATATATAAATAGACAAATAGATAGATTAATAGATACGAACAGACTGAGATAGATAGATAGATAGATAGATAGATAGGGATTATATGTAAATATACAAATATTAATATAATAACGTTTAGAGAGCTAAAAATATAAAAAGAAATTGAAAGAGATGAAGATCATATATCATACGTATTTTTCAGCACAGAAGACCCTGGTTGAAAGCACCTGCTTCCTACTTCAAAATCAGAATTTAAAATCCGTCTCCCTTTTTTTTTCTTGCTTTTTGCTTATCTTGCAATCTTTATCTTGTTGAGACAGAAATGATATGAAAAGTGATATATAGATAATGAAATGTAAATATATAGATAAGTAGAATTACAAAAATAAAATAAAATGAAATAAATTACCGGAGATAGACAAACACCAAAATATCCGCACGCAAACAAAGAGATAAACAAAGAGAGATTTATTAAGATTTTCAGAATCTGTGGATACACCACAGTGTGATAATTTAATTATAACAACATTTGATATGTTTACTTAGAGCTATTGCGAAATAGTCCAATTTGTAAAAAGTATAATAATCTTGATTTAACTCTCTCACGCTCTTTTTTATTTCTTTAATTCTCTTCATCTTTTCCTTATGTTTGATTAAAACCGATTATCATTATCGCTTCTGCGCGCTCACCTTTCTCTATTTTTGTCTACATCCTTTCTTTATTTCGTTCTTTCTTTTTTATTATAATTTCATGTGTAGCATTCCTTTATCTTACCTGTCTTTTTATGATTGAAACAGAATGGTCCATAACTTTGCTGAGGTGACAAAACTCATAAGAAATGAGAATTCGGTGGATAAGCAACACCAGATAATCAGGTTTTACATTTTTGCATTTAATCTTGGACAATTTCTTATTTCTTATGATTGTCGTCACCTCAGCTAGATAATAGACCATTCCGTTTTTATTATAAATAAAGAAAGGGCATGCTACACATGCTACAGAAAGAAAGAAAGAAAGAAAGAGGGAAGGGAAAAGATAGACAGAGGGAGTGAGCACAATAAAGTGATAACACTAATCTATTTCAATGGGATATAATGAAAAGATGAAAAGAAGAAAAGAAAGAAAAAAGTGTGATAGAGATTTCAGTCAAGATTATACTTTTACATATTGAAGTATTAGCAATAGTTCTTAAGTAAACATATCAAATAATTAAATAATCATACTGTGGTATATCACTATCCTGCTAGTCAATAATAATTACTTCGCCAGACAACTTACATATGACAACATTTCTTAATATTATCAGGGAAATATTTCGTATTTCCTCACCATTGATTATTTTAGCGATCTCTTTGTAGAAATATTGTTTAATTTGTGTTTTTTTGGAAACTTGTTTTAGGAATGAAAAACTAAACTCAATATGTTAGGGAGTGTCAGTTCTTTTGAAAGATTTTTCAATGAAATGTCTGTCCAATGAAAATCCACAAAAGAGCTTACTGACTAATTCAACTACTTTGCTTTTCAGTCGACTATCTTAATTGAACAATCCTTTTATTCAATGGTCACATACAATCTCCATCGAAATCAATATGACTCTGTCCATTTAATTTCGAAGCCATCTCAACACTTTACGTACAGACATTTATATGAAAAACATCTTGAAAATAACAGCGTCCTTTCCTAGCAGAGCAGTGATATTTTTTCGGATAGCAGTCATTTGCAATTCTCTGATAAATAGAGCACTGCTTGGTTTAACGAAGAACTTTACTATCATATGAATTATTAGTATTATTTGGATTATTCGGACTATTGTCCTCATCTTCATTGTTATCTGTACAACGATTCGGTCGATGTGCCCTCCGACCTTCTTAAGGTATTTCTTGTCGGACTCGGAAACTTTCTCGGACTCGGAAACTTTTTTTTCGGACTCGGGAACCTTCTATTCGAACTCAGGAACCTTCTTGTCGTAATCGGGAACCTTCTTGTCGTAATCGGGAGCCATCACGGAACTTTGAACCCAACCCTTTATTCAGTCTTGATTACTTACTCCTTATATATGTTAGTTTCTCAGTGAGTTTAAAGTGAGAGATTGGAGAGTGTGAGAATTTCCCATTGTATTTGTATGTTAATTTTCATCAGCAACCAGCAGCCAGAAGTTAAGGGCTGATTTATATATAACATATATTATTCAATGTTACTGACCAAGATTGAACCTGCAGACTAGAGATATCTTAAAACTGTATTAACTCATCGTTGTACTGATAACAACGAAGATTAGGACAATAGTCCGAATAATTCAAATAATACTAATTATCAAGCCTCATTTCATAAATTCCGTTAAATATTCTATGTTCTTTCTTTATACATTAACTCATGAGTTTAGATGCATCATTGTTGCTGAAAGAGAATGCTGATTGATTCATTGATTGATTGAGTGATTGACTTTAACGGCAGCCAATCCGTATAGGGTTATTTTAAGTCTAGAGGATAGGAAATTGTAGTCTTTTTATATACATATTTACAGGGTGTTCGGGATAAATTTGACAGTTTCATAAGAAAAAAGAAAAAGTGCTTGGTAATTACAAAATTTAATGGATTGTAAAGAAATTCAGCAGGCACAGAAATTACACTAGTCAACAAGTTTCACTCAATATAATCGCCATTAGCGTCGATCTCAGCCTCAATCCTGGAGCAAGCTGATGTTACAGTTTACCTGATGTAATTTCACGTGATACGTTTACTATTTCCTGCCACTAGTCATCCTTGCTTCTAAATTGGTGTACATTCTCATAAAAACTTCGTATCAGAACGCTCCACAACTTTTGTTGTGTTTAAGTTAGAAGAATTGGTCAGCCAGCTTATCTTCCGAGGTCCACAGAAGCCTTATTTTTACAGGTACTCCGTAGCTTTATGTGCTAAATGTTGCATAAATGTGATGGTTTCACTTGAAAATGATTCTTTACGTTTTTAGTCAAGACTCCAGGTGCTCATTGAGCAAGGCTATATATGATTATAAACAGTTATTTTCGTACCGTCAGACACTCTCCACCGACCAACCATGATACCTCCAATAATACCAGCTCAAATTATAATACGTACTCCTCCTTGTTGGCGCCTCAAGCTTTGATGATGATCTCGTCCATTTACGTCTCAAGCTTTGCTCAAACCATAAGGACCATCAAGAGTTACACGAGTTTCATCTGTGAAAAGAACTTTTGAGAAATCGATGTTCATTCTCTCCTTTGCCCATTTCAAACGCATTTGTATGTGGTCTTTTGTCAATCTAGGTTTTGTCACTGGTTTCACTGATATTTCCAAACCTTTTCAGAAGATAATAGCGAGGACTTCAGGACACTGTTGCTTCTTCAATGCTCCTGAAACGTGTTCCACTGATCAAGCCTGGGTTATTTACAGCTTCAATCTCATTCTTGACAAAAAAACGTTGGCTAACACCCTCGAGTAACCGTTCTCGCCTTACGTACCTTCGTAGGAGTGGAAACAAATATCTTAACAGTTTGGTGATATCTTTCAATTATTTGGGATATTTTAATGTAGATTTGCCTTTGAAAAGTTCAGATGATGTTATAATATTTTTCTCAGAAGGGGCCAAGTCACTTCCGATTATACAATTATGATGAGACTCGTTTACAGCTTGGACCATTTCTATATCGTGTTAATATTGTAAATGACCACCGTTTGTTTCCTGTTGTGCAGGACAATCTGGATTTTATAAAACTACGTATATATCTATTGCTATTATATTGTGATGGTTTCAGTAAATTTTGACTGGTAGTTTTTGAAAAAATTCCACCTCCTTTATAATTGAAACCCAGTATATATACATTTCACTAAAATATATACGCACGAAAAACATTATATTTGCTTTCTTCATTTTGGTAAGTAACCTAATAAAAGGGGAATAATATATATATAAAAAGCAAAAACTCTGCTCCTTTTATTTATTACTT
>CM042139.1:53217615-53245115 GCA_023376005.1 Doryteuthis pealeii
AATTTCAAACTCTTCTCAGCCAAAATAAGTAACAGTTTTAATCATAAAGCATTAGCAAAAGTAGAATCAAACGTAATAATGTTAATTAATTCTCAGCAGGAATCATTAGTTCTAAAATAGAATAAGATTTAAGAGGGCTGTCATAAAAATAAGGACAAGCTAAAAAGAATTAACAGATTTTATTTTTAGCTGTACATTACCAAAGAAATAATACAATAAATGTTATATTAGGATTTACAAAGCTTAATTTATTTGGGAACACAGCCAAGTAAACATCATATATCTATCTTATTGTATAGATTATTTCCTGTCATTTTCTTATTCATTCATGTATCTGTGTATGCACATGCATACATGCATGACGTACTCCAAAACTAATGCCTCTTATTTATCACCATAGCAACCACAACAGAGAGAAGGAGGACATTATAAGACCAGACCTAGAGTTAATTATCAGGAAAATAAAGAACTTGTCATCTAGTCGATTTTACTGTTTCGGTGGACCATAGAGTGAAAATAAAAGAAAGGGAAAAGATAGACAAATACCTAGATATTGCCAGAGAACTGAAAAAAGCTGTGGAACACGAAGGTGTACAGATAGAAATTGTCGTCGGTGCCCTATGAACGATCCCCAGAGACCTGGAAAAGAGATGCGAAACTGTTAAAACTAGCTAGATTACTTAGAAGAGTCCTGGAGACCTGAGGAGACTTGCTGTCAATCAGACTCCAGAGAATAAAAAAACAACAAATAAATGTAGTTGGGTTATAAGTAAGGAAAATACGTCTTAGATAAGAAGTACATATAAGAAGTGTGCACATAAAAGTATCTTAGTGCTTAGGATCCTCAACAACATATATTACTGTGTGTATATAATGTTGTGGGCTCGATCGAGAGAAATGAAGATATAGGTAGGTAAACCTTTATATGTGACGTGGCGGGATCTATTTGGAGTGTGTATATGTACGGTCATTACTTTTAATATGTGATGTAACGTCTAATGGCGGAACATTTAATTTCTATACTTATACTGTTCTACGTATCTCTGGACTGGATCTGGTTGGGTCTCTGCTATTCTGGATCTGAGTAGCTGGGTCTGTCTGTCTCCGGTTGTTTGAACCGGTTGTTGGGCTGGCATATTCTCCGTTCTTTGAGTCTGGAAATTATTTAGGATCTTCTTGGGATGTACTTGTCTTGTGCCATTAATAATTCTTCCTAACGAACACAAGATATTCTTGTTTTGTTTTTTAGCTCATTTTTAAGCTGCATCCCCCGTCTGTTCTCCCCAAACACTAAGTTCAACTAACCAAACTTTTAACTCTCTCTTTCACTCTTGTCACTATTAACACTCTTTGACCAATCAGAAGCCAACAGGTCAGTCATTCACACGTCATCCTTAATTCTAGTTAATTTCCACAATTATATAATATATAACTAAAATCTTGGGTTTTTCCATATCTTATTATTTTAAATTTAAACATCACAGCAAAGTAGAGTGAGTCCCAAAACGAAAGAAAGGAGATGGACCATCAAAGAACACAACACAACATGGAAGTTAAAGTCATCATCACCATCGTCCAATAAAGATAGCAGAGAGTTATCTAACAGAAAGTAATTTTTGTAGCATTCTTTGCAGAGTGGTTAATATACACATGCTTTTGAGGTGGTTTCATTATTATTTTAATCATAGTTTTGATCATCTATAGAAAATTATAGAGGCATTACCAGTGGCGAAGTGGCTCATGTGCTGGACTTGCAACATCGTAATAAGTGAGTTCAAACTCCAATCATACTATTTTGTTCGTTGGGAAAGGTATGGATTCCCTCATAATCTATGGGTTAAATAGTACCACTACTTTTCTTCCACAGGGATAACGTTGGTATTAAATAACCCTCAAAGGCTGGTATGCCATTAAACAAAGAAAACAAACCAAGCCAAAGTATGATTTTAAAAAATTCTTGTCATAATGTAGGTACTGAGATCTTTTTTGAATTTCTTGAAAGTTTTATTAATTGTAGTCCATCAGACAACCAGTGGCTTATATTCCGTAATATATATCCGTTTGTCTTGGCCAAATTTATATTAAGACAAAGATGAATATCAATAAATAGAATTAATATGATATTAGATTAAATCCGACTGAGTGACTCCAATATTCTTCTTTAATAATAATTTTCAGTTATTAATGACTAGAAGCGGTTACCTGGCGTTGCCTGGGTAGCAGGGGAAAAAGTTATTTTCGCAGATTCATTATAACTAAATCATTAATTGGATCCTCGCAGGATTCCCCATTAAAATCCCTATTCAAAAAAAGGCCTTGCACTGAGCTGGCTTGGTGGGGCATCAGAAAAAAAAGTGTACAGATACTCTGAAAAAAAAATTAATGTCTCCTATTTGAAATATTAAATGCCAAAAAAAAAATCCATGCGATTAATATATAAATTCTATTTCTTGATTTGATTTGATTTGAAGATTTGATTTATATTCAGTGAACTGAATATAAATCAAATCTTCATTAATTTTGCTCAAAAAGCAAGATCTGATGATAGGTAATGTGTACATGTATTACCTTTTTTGTTAATTGTTTTATTTTTGTAGTTTCCTCCGGGCATACCCACATACATACTTACACACCAACTGTCCTTTATATATGTATAGATAGATGAGTTGCAAACATTATTATTCCTCAATAATAGAACTATTGATCACAAATTTTGTTACTGGATAGTAGGTACTAGGGTGAGTCAAATTTTTTGCAATATTTTTGTATATTCTAGTTTGTAGTGCATATATCAGTACAAGCCATGGTAGGTAGACACTGTGGTTGGTAGCATCATCGTAGTTGGTGTGTTGACACATTATCCATTGCTTTATTGTGTGTGGGATATGAAAGCCACAAAGATGAAAGTACAAAGTGGTCTATTTAAAGAATATATGCTTTACAACAGGTTTGAATTCGTTTGCTTTCTTTGTTTAATAGGTTATTTAATGCCAAAGCCATCCTTGAAGAAGAACAGTAGTGGGACTATCCAACTCATAACTGGGTTTACGAATACAAATTGGGTCATAAAACCATGGAAGTGAACAAAAATATTTGTTGCGCAAAAGGTCAAAGTACAATTGATCACAGATCAGTAAAAAGATGATTGAAGAAATTTTGCTCAAGCTGCAAGATCCTCAACAATCAGGCAAGGTCAAGTAGGCCTAAAACCATGGATTCCGAGGTCATACTTTCAAGACAGAGTCAAATATGTGACTCACTTTACCAAAATATTGCAAAAATAAACTCACCTTAGAATTATTTGCTTTGTTGTAAAATTTAGAAATTCTCTTAAAAAATTTTTTCTGTTCCAGACAAAATATTTTGTTCCTAGATATTATGTATTATTTATTAATTGCTTATGTGGTAAAAGTATAGAAAAATTACCATTATTCTTTTCAAACTTTGAATTTTTGCCCAGAATGATAAAATTTAGAAATTAACCAATTTTCGAAGTAAAAATAAGTAAATTTCCACATTTTCATTAGTGTAAGTGTTAAGGAGAGTTATCTCCCCCTAACGATCCAAACCAGATACTCTCTAATAAGGAGGGAGAGAAAATATGAACTGTCGGGGAGTCAAGGACTGGCCCCATGTGGGATCACACGTATGATACATATAGCTGAACTGTATCCAAAACCATCCACTGTTTTTCCCGGTCAGTGAGAATAAATAAAACAAATATTTTAATTGTTAACATATTCACTGTTTTTATTATCAATTTTGTATATCCTACATCTCGGGATATAACAAATTTTGTGGCGACGAAGATTTGCACGCACGTAGAAAAAATGACGATTTCACAGAAAGCCTTGACGAAGATATTAAACCAACAACAAGAGATGTTTGCAAAACAACAACAACAATTCAGCTCAGATTTACATAATACAACAAAATCTACACATATTTATACCAGAGTTAGACAAAAAGACAACAAAAATGTTTAGTATTTTGTTAATGTTTTAAAAATTCCATTTCATTTCCAACTTCCGTTTGGTTATTTCTCATTTAGTAATTTTTGTTAGGCTACAACACATCCCCATGTGCTGGTCTCCATAGAAGGACGTCGCTTATGAGTTGTATGACATGCTGGATCCAATAATCTCTAGTTGTATTCTATAGTAATGATATTAATTAGAAACAGATTTTCAGATAATTTTCAAATTTCAAATGTCATAAACTTCAAAATATTTTAATAACTTTATTATCATTTAAAAATTTTAAAAAACTTTGTATTTGATAAAGACGTAAAAGTGAAAGTTGTCATCTGATGAAATTGCAATTTTCATTTTTCACCTGTCATCATTCTTAATTGTTAGAAATATTTATCATACGCAGCCATAAACACAATTACATGCATAAAAACACTTGTATAAAAACATACTCTCATAAGTGTAAACATACATGAATACACATAGATATACATATGCACACACAAATATGAACACAGGCACACAAATACAAATACAAATACAAATACAAGCACATACATATATGACACAAATACATAGACATGCACACATTACTCCACGCACAAAGACACACACACACACACACACACACACACACACACACATACATACAGACACACACATGCATACAATCCGAAAAGTGCACAAACACAAACATACACACATATTTCAAACAAAATTTACACATATTCATACATAAATTATACAAAAATAGAACAAAAATTTTTAGTAAGTTTTAGAAATTATGAAAACATGTGATGTAATGGTTAGAATCATAGGAAATGAACTCGTCAACCTGAGTTCAAATCCTGGAGCAGTCTGTTTGCATTTCACTTAGAGCTAATACTCTTGGGAAAGATATGCATTCAACTACTCTCCCTCCAGCTATGGGTAAATAGCAAGGCGGACTGGGCTATTTAAACTTGGCCAGGTAACTAGTTTAGGAGAAGTAAAACTCTGAATCCAAACCTGTTAAACTCTGTTCTGTTAAGAAATTGAACTTGTGTTGCATCCTGCTAGTTAAGAGGTGTTGTTAGATATATACACACATATTTCCACACCCACGCATGCATACAAACAAACACGCACAAATATTCCTATGCATACATGCATACAAACACAGTAGGATAATACTAGCATACAAACATTCCCCCCCACACACACACATTCAGATAGATGTATGCATGCAAATACACACACACACAGATTTTTACACATACATGCAGACAAACACAAAACTGCACAAATAAAAAAACACACACATTCATACATACACATTTTTTTTTAAATAAAATGAGATGATTTTTCTCATTCTCTGTTAAATAAAAAAAAATATTTTTCTTTTAAGTAACGGAAAAAAGCGTAATATTTAGTAGTGATATTTAATAGATAGCCATGCTGTCATCATTTAAATTTTTAAATTCTTCACGAATATAAATAAAATATTCTTTATTTTTGTTTTTGTTTTTTGTTTTTCTTTTCTTTTTTTCAACCACACACATATTTCAAACACACATATTCTCACACACAGAAGTGCGCACACATCCAAACCCAAAGCCGCACAGACACATACACATGCACATTCCTAAATGTCCACGAATATCTTGTATTCATATAAATTTTTTTTCTCTCTTTTGATTGCCATTGTTAATGGCTTTAGAGTTTTATTATAATTAGTAACTATTTACAAATATGACAGTCCAAAGAAAAAGAAAAAAACTGCATGTTGATCATCAAATCAGGTACTCACTTTACCGTCAGCATCCTACTTTACTGCACAGATCAGATTACCCAAACTGTGCTACTCATGCGCTGAGTTGGTGGGTACTGGTATCGAACCAGGAACCTTGTGATTCCTAGGTAGGTGCTCTACCAACTGAGCTAAACTGGCCCCCGACATTCATATAAAGACATATTCATATTGTTATATACCCACAGCAAACATTGTACATCGAACATCAGGTATATAAACGAGAGTGAAAGAGTTCTCAGATTATATATATATAGAGAGAGACAGATGCAGAGACTTACTGCTATCTAACTTCTTTTTCCTGGGCTGATTTGGGCATTGCAATTAATTGAATTAACAAGACATTTGTTTTCTTGATCAAGCTTTTTATTCTAGCCCATGTTTTTCTGCGCGGACGAGATCAACTTCAACGGAGAGAAGCACGCCCACTCTGCTCCAAAGTCAGGTTGAATCTGAAATCTAAAACTAGTCACGTGTTTCTCATGATGCGTTTTCCATGTATCGGGATTACCGTCACTGGTACATTTTGACTCCCTGATCTCAAAGTCAACGGCCCCTATTTTGCAATAGGGTCTGCCAACAATTTATGACACATAAAAATTGTAACAATATAAATACATAAAATGACCCCATAAAAAATACCATTCCCTACAAATTAAACCGTCCACTCTTTCCATTCCTTTCGGCTCTCATCGTATCACTCAGTACTCACCCTCTCTCTCTCTCTCAGATTCCACCTGCCTCCAAAAATTACCTTTCAAGTATAAAAGTAGACTGAAATATGCATTTTGTCTTCAGAATAAATTTTGAGAAAGCTTCACTAAATTCCGAGATGAAATATCAATTGAACTTAGTTGTTGTGTTGTTTTATCCACTTTTCCTCTATTTTTAATCACATATTCATATAAATACATATTCACACACACACACACACACACACACACACACACACACACACACATGTATACAAGTACAAAACTGTACAAACACACACATTCTCCAACATGCATACATACAGTAGAAAGTTATAGAAATAGAACCATACGCACGCATTCGAACACACATATATACAAACAGAAAGATGGCCAAATGTCCTGATATTTTGAATTCATATAAATTCTTCTTTTTTTCAGTTTTTGATTGCCATTATTAATGTTGTTCAAATGCAAAAGAGATAGACCATCCAGGACAAAAATTATTGACATTAACAAATTATGAATTGAAAAATGTTTATTTATACAAGTGATTATTAAAGAAAAACCCGACTTAAATTCGAAGGAGAAAAGTGACAAGTGTTGCTGTGATTCATAATTAATCACTATTTACAAATGTGACATTATATAGAAATAGGAAAATGAATTTATTATATTTACTAATACAAAATATAAAAACAACCTCCGGGCAATGTAAAAATAGATTTTTGAAACATATTGCTTGAGGGGTGAGAGTAAAAAATTCAATGTCAGTGAGTTTGTACCCTAAGTAAGTAAAATCATCAAATTCATTAAAAGATTAAAAAATAAAACGATTTGAAATGTAAACTTTGAATATGTATTAAAATAAAACAAACTATATATAGATATATAATACCAGTCATGTATTTATTAAAACTTGTTTTAAAAAAAACAATGAGGACTGTCTAATGTTGCATGTTCAAATTATTGTTATAGACAAAAACCAGAAACGAATCTCCATTATTAATAGATGTCGACGTTTAAACATTTGGATTTATATAAAACCTTCTTCAAGACAATATGACAAAAACAACAAAAAACATCCATCACCTTTTTGAACAACATAAATCTTTTTCTCATCTTTTTTATTATATTGTCCTGAAGAAGGTTTTATATAAACCGAAACGTTTATTCTATGTATTGACGATTTTGGGTAATGTGAAGTAAGCAGTGATGTAGTTTACAGACAAATTAAGACCAAATCTTGTTTGGTTTAGCAGTTCTAAATTGAATATGTTGGACAATGTCTCAAATAATTAATTGAATATGCATTGGAAATTCTCCATTATAATAAATGATGAATTTACCTCAAGGGTGTCAAAGTTAGTTGGCTGGTTGGTTTGATAGTTTTGAAGTATGGTAATTCTTATTGGTTTATTTCATGCCAAAGTCAGTTTAACTGTTATGGTCCCTCACTATCCAGTTCAAAAATGTAACTTCACAATCATTTTAAACAGATATGTATATGCAAGCCCTCCACCACAAGCAGGAGGCAACACAAGGTTAATTTTTAAGCAGATTAAAACTGATTTGAATTCAGTTTTCCTTCTCCTAGACTGGTTGCCTAACTAAACTAAAAAAAAAACAGTCTGCAGGTAGGTTGATTTTTAACTTAAAAAAAATATAAAATCCTCTCAAACAGCAAAAGTTGTGTGTTGGTATAATGAATCATCATCATCATTATGTCGCGCAGTTTGCACGGATATCCATAACTATCTCTCGCCAACCTTCCCTATCATTCATCGACTCTGGTAGCTCCTCTGCGCTGCGGCCAGCATCCATACATAGTTGGTCAATGTAGGTCCTGGCTGGTCGGCCCACATTAGCATGCCCATGTGTTGGCTTCCACAGTAGTACGTCGCTTACGAGCTCGTCCTTGCTTCTCCAGCAGTGCCCCGCATGCCTAGCCCGTCTTACTCGTATGGTTTGTGAGATGGGGGGCAGGTGGCCATACAGTTTCTTTTTGTGGGGTGCTGCTTCCACGACTTATTCAGGACCGCTCGCAGCATTCTGGTGCAGCTCCCATCCAGCTTATTTTCAAGGCGCTTTGTTAGGGTCCAGGTGGTACAGCCATATAGCAGTACCGACACAACCACAGCCTGGAAGAAACGTCTCTTTAGCTTGTCGGGGAGATCGGATTTCCATATGACTGATAATTTGTTGGTGGCCAACCATGCCTTTCCTATTCGAGTGTTAACATCGCTTTCTGTGGATGAGATATTACTACCTAGGTATGTGAATTGTTCTACTGACTTAAGAGGCTTGCCGTCAAGTGTGGAGATGTCTCCTTGCTTTTTGAAGCTCATGAACTCAGTTTTATCAGAGTTCACATAAAGGCCGACGTTCTTTGCTGCCTGCTCCAGGCTGTGTAGTAGTGACTCAGCCTGTGCCGGTGTATCTGCAAGAAGTGCGAGGTCATCAGCATAGTCTACATCTGTGACAGTTTGTGCGGGGTATCGCCTGCTTCTTGCCTTTCTTAGTGTGAATCCTTCTTCTTTTATGTTATCTAGTGAAGTTCGGAGTACATAGTCTAGGCATATGATAAATATATATGGTGCTAGAGTATCTCCTTGCAGAACCCCAGCGGTGATGTCAAAGAAATCTGTGTCGCCATCAGGTGAGCGTACCATCGCTTTAGTGTCTTTGTAGAGCATCATTATGGCGGCAACAGTTTCTTTGGGGAGTCCATACGCTAGTAGTATTTGTTCCATCTTCCCTCTATGTATGGAATCAAATGCCTTAGAGATATCTACGAATAGTAGCGTTGCCTCTAGATTCTTTGCTCGAATCCCTTCTATGATTCGTCGTATAGTCAGGATTTGAGAGGTTGTTGATCTATTTCTGCGGAATACGTTTTGATTTTTCCTAAGGATTTTCTCTATTTCGGGTCGGATGCGATTAAGAAGAAGGGCATTATATATCTTAGCTGCAATAGCAGTAAGAGTTATGCCTCTGTAGTTTTTAGCGATTCCTAGGTCTCCCTTTTTTGGGAATGGGAGGATGCATCCCTTCGTCCATTTATCTATTCTATTTTGTCTATATACAGCATTGCATAGCCTAAGCAATATGTCGTTAAACTTTCCCATCTTCCATACCTCTGGGGGTATTTCGTCGAGACCTGCTACTTTTCTATTTTTTAGTTTCTTTAATACTTCGTTGAGTTCTTCAGTTGTAAAGTCCCCAGTTTTATGTCTAGTTGTCTATCTATGATATTTTGGGTATTATTTTCCATGATTTTAGGTGGGTTCCCCAGAAGTTTCTGGAAGTGATCTTTCCATTTCTGCAGTCTATCTTTCTGGCTGGTTGCCTTTAGCTTTGATCTAGAGGTACTTTTCCTATCACTAATTTCGTTTACTATTTGCCATGCTAATCGCGACTGTCTGTCTTCCACTGATTGTCTGATGTTATTTATTTGTGTTTGTATATATTCTGTTTGTTCTTTTTTGTATGTTTTGGTTAGTTCTATCTGGGCTTTCCTTACGTTGTGTAAATTTGTGTTATTTGGGTTTGCTTTATTATGTTGGGCTGCTTTTTTTATATCATTTCTTTTTTCTCTAACTTTTTGTGTCTCCCAGGGAACATGGTGCTTAGCTCTTAGTTTGGTTGGTACGCACTCTGTTGCTGCTTCTAGGTGAGCACTGACAAAGTTTTCGTATTCCTCGTTTGGTGAGAGGCTTTCAGATGTCTCCTGGAGGATATCGAATTTATTTCTTACTGCGACAGCGTATCGATTGCATATATCGCTGTTGGCAAGTGTCGACCATTCGTATCGTACAGAACTACTAGTTTGCTTTTTATTTCTACGCAGGCTTAGTCGTAATTTTGCAGTGACTATTCTGTGGTCGGTGGATACTCCTTCAAAGGAGGAATATGCCTCGCAGTTCATTGCGCTATTTATCCATTTCTTGTTTATTAGGATGTAGTCAAGTTGTGCTTTTATGTTATTTGGGTATGTGTATGTCCATAGTTTGCCCTTCCGTTTTTGGAATTTGGTGTTTAAGCAAACGAGTCTGTTTGCAAGGGAGAACTCAGCTAGGAGATCGCCGTTTCTGTTTGAGGTGTTGTGTAAGCTAAATCTATTGTTTTCGTTTTTTCCTAACTGTGCATTCATGTCTCCCCCAATGATCAGTACATTATGTTTGGGGGTGTCTGCATAGCGAGGATAGCCCATTGTAGAATGTTTCTATATCTGTTTCATCACTGACATTTGTGGGGCTGTAACACGATACTACAGTCATGCACGGGTTGCCATTAAACGTGGCACTCATAATTCTGGGTTGGATTTTTTCTATGCTATTAAGTGATTTTAGAGCTCGAGGACTGAGAAGTATTCCCACGCCTCCTATTGTGCATTGACGGAGTTTTTCCATGCCGATGCTGACACAAATGTCCAGCCATTTCCAGTTTTATGGTATTTTAGTTCTACATCACCATGGTTAAATCTGTGTTCTTGCACACATATGATATCTATATTTTTTCGGCTGCAGACGCTGTAAGTTCAGGGAGTTGGCCTATCGTTTTCAGTGTTCTAACGTTAAATGTTGCTATCTTCAGTAATTTTTTACATCTAAGTAGGTTTGTATTGGTTTCGGGTTTTATGTCTGTCTTATTAGATATTGTGGTTAGGTTTATGTCTTCCGAAGAGTGTGTGTCTTGTTTGTCTGTGGTGAGAGTGATGTGGTTTACGTGTGTGGTGCATTTTGAGCTCCGTAGGTAATTTATCGGGCACTGGGCCAGAGCTCGAGCCTCAGCAGAACGCGTACATTTAGTGATGGCAGGAAGCATGATGCTGTAAGATTCTTTGGTTTTGTGTGCTGTCATGAATAGTTTCAGTTGGGTCGAAGTCATAGATATCTATCGGTAGCTGTGGAGTTAACTCATCAATAGGCGCTAGTCTTAGAGATGAGGAGCAGTAGTTACCTGACTGAACTGGTTGATCCTGGCCGTTGACCCATTCTGGGTTCCTCCGCCCAGCATCTTGTGATATACGCCGTTGACCTACGTAGGTTCTTCCGCCGCGTCTCACATCCACCACGCTGCTACCCATGGTTTCGTTTAACAAGCCAGTGTGGCAAATTGAAATTTCGAGAAAAACGGGGAGAGAGGTGTAAAAAAAAAAAGGGGGGGGATTATAGTTATCTAAGTTTTAACTTAGTATAAGTCCACATATCTCATCCTAGAAAAGGATTTAACGTACGGGGGTGTAGCGAAAATTTATGACACCGATTTCATTATTTGGATTTATGCTGACATTGTATCAAAAGAATGGTAATAGTATAGCTGATTCGCAAGCATTTATAAAGACGAAACAAAATTATATTTTGAATATTACAGGCTTTAAAAAATTAATTTTACAGAAATATAAAAATTTAACTTATTCTGTTTCGGCTGACCGCTTGAAAAAAACCAATCCGTATGCCTTCAACAATCCAAAGAGATCTGGTGTTTTATAATGAATTAAACATTCTGGGGGGGTCAATTAAAGGGATATACATTAAAGAGGATAGGCAGGCCGAGAGAGAAAGAGAGAGAGAGAGAGAAAGAGGGAGAGAAAGAACATGTCTGACCCAGGGATTTTGGGAAGAATTTAAAGCTACCGACAAATTTATGACACCGATTTCATTATTTGAACTTATCCTGACATTGTAAAGTATAGCTGATTCGCAAGCATTTATAAAGACGAAACAAAATTATATTTGAATATTACAGGCTTTAAAAATTAATTTTACAGAAATATAAAAATTTAACTTATTCTGTGGCTGACCGCTGAAAAAGAAATAATGAATGATTTTTGTTTAGAGTGTGTGGTTGAGGAGTTAAAGATCCGAGTTATGGGTCCCCACAATTTATATGTATATACGGAAATGCAGTCTCTGCACAAAACAAGAGAAGAAGACAAATTGATAACAAGGAAACAAACTTTATATACATTAATTTACAGTTAGTATATTTAATTGTTCCTTCAGCGGTGTTGCAGACTGTATGTGTCTGTACATAGATGTGTGTGACAAGTGTGACGTATTGTTTATATTTGTGCGATGTTATGTCAACATTGTAGCAGTTTTGTCTGTGATTGAAACTTGTGATTGAAATTTGTTTTTGTTGAGCGAGAGAGAGAAAATTTGGAAACGAATTTATGAGACCAACCTGATATATCATTTTGTGTTTTCGGGCAGCGACTTCTCCCCATTGTGTCGATGTTGGGGGAGAACTTTCACTCCTACTGTCGAGTTAGAGGGCATTCGCCCCAACTCTGTCGAGTCTGGAAGAGCGTAAGCTCTCACTGTCTCCCTCTCTTCAGCTAAAAGGGTCTTTTTATAATTCTCTTTTTGTCATTGTCTATTGTGATCATTAAGCTAAAATATTCCTCAAATATCAGGTGATTTGCAATGATGCAATATCGAATGATTTTGGTATCTGTGGAATTCTGGTGACATAAATTATCGGATGAATTTAAACCATTGTTTCTATTGTTTCTAAAATATTTCTAAACTAATATTCATTCGATTCTCTTTTGTTTATCTAATTCTAAACTCATGAAATACCATTGTAAAACTAGTTATTTAAGAAAACTTAATTATTTTAATTTGGTCAATTCCACATGCCGTAAAGATATAGGGGTCAATCCCTATAACATACACAATTGTTTGAGGAAATAGCTTCGAAGATCATCTGCTAAAATGCACCAAAATTTCTCGTTTTCACAACATTTAGTCTAGAAATTGTTAGAAAATTTAGCAATTTCAATATCTAAAACAGAAAAGATTGCCATTTTAAAGGAAATGAATAAAATATTATAACTAGAATTCAAACTGAAAATATTCCCACATCAGCACCGACACCGACAATATGCTGCTTTTTACCTAATAATTAAGCTGTAACTGATAATAATTCAAAAGATTGAAATCTATTTCCTCAAATGAAGGCAAAGTTTTGAAAAAAATATTTTGTGTGGTAATTATTTTGTTAAATTTCAACTTTTGCTACATTGAAGACATTACAGTTTCAAAATTGACCCACTCTACTACTCATTTACCCATAGCTGGGGGATAACAGATGAATGCAATCCTTTAAAACATTATGGCAAACAGATCTATTTGATACATAGGAATGGAATCTAGAAGATACTACTCCTCAGGGTCAGAGTGGACCTGAGAGTAATAGAAACAAAGAGGTGACTCCACAATCCCTAGAACTCCAGATGCAGTTTAGTGTGATAATCTAGAAAACTTGAAAGGTGGTGTAAGGTCATAGAAAACCGGGGAAAGCTACTTTTATGTCTAATATTATGAATTTGGATGAATAAAAGATTTTGACAAAAACTGCCAGAAACTTTTATGTTAACTTAACCGCTGATAATATATCAAACTTTCTCTTCTGATGTCAATTGTCAGTATAAATATTTAATGAAATACTGATAATGTTTTACTTCCAGTTTGGAAATGACCAAATTCACTTGTGTCTAAGATGCATAATTTGTAAGTCTATCTAAAGAAATACTAAACATTGTAACTTTCCAGACCCCATAGCTGTCCATTTTAAGCTTCAGTGGTTGGTGTTCTTATCTTAAGTTGCAGCACATTGGGTAAAGTGTAATATTTTATTCATACATTGTTTTAAAATATTGTAATTGAGATTTGCAAATCTCTGATCATGGGGAAACAGTGCAGTTCAGAAAATAAAGAACAAGTCTTCTGTAAGATTAGTACTCATATCTCTTTTTTCTTAAGAAGATTGCTTTTCTGGGACAGCTGCCTTATCAATTAGGCCATGAAGACTACTTGTTACAAATATAACAATATTACTTTCATTCTTTACTCCCTACAAGCACACATTCATCTTCATTTTATGATTGATTATTATTATATTAGTGATATTAGTATTATTCTGAATTAATCATCAGATTAAATGCTGTCAGTTATCACAATAGTTCAAAATAATATCTTATAATGGATATATGTCTGTCTTGCTATAACTGAAACTATGTCACTACTGATGCCATAATTCCCTGAGTTACTTACATCACATTCTCCATGAATTTATTTAAATCTCAATTAATTAATAAAATTGTTTTATATTATTAATACTGTTGGTATTATATACTAATAAAATCCAACTGTACTATATATATATTATATATATATATATATATATATATATATATATATGTGTGTGTGTGTGTGTGTGTGTGTGTGCGTGTGTGCTAATTGAATTTTGAATAATTGATTGATATATTCTAATGGCATACCAACCCATCTGGTGTTATTTTATGCCTACATGTTATGGAATCTCATTCATATTTACAGTTTTTATGTTGATGTGTCTTAAGAGTATGGTTTTTGTGCATATCAAATATCAATTTTTTTAATGGTTCTATTTGAAACAGATGAGATCCTAACAGGTACAACCACTCCGGATCAGAGTAAACCTGGTAGTAATGCCAATGAAGGGGTACTCTACACTCGCTAGATCTTCAAGATTCATCAGATAGTTTTCAAACCTAGGAAACCCCTTTTGGTGTGTGTGAGGGGTTTCCCCTCTACAGGTGATATAGTCAGCATATTCTAAGCCCTCACCCCTCAATAGGGTGCTATCTATATATCAATACTTGTGTTCCCTAATTGTATGACTTTTATCATCTTGCAACACACTCTGGTTAAAAATAGGACTGTCCTAATCTTCCAAGATGAAATGCAAAAGTGTAAATCCTGATTATCTTGTGTTGCTTATCTGCCAAATTCTTATTTCTCATAAGCATCATCACCTCAGCTAAATAATGAACCATTCCCTTTCTATTATAAAAAAAAATAAGAAAAGAAAAAGGACATGCTATACAGAAAAAATATAATAAATAAATAAATAAAGAAAGAAAATAGGAAACAGGGGGTGAGCATGCAAAATTGATAATGCTAATCTGGTTCAATCGAACAAAATGAAAAGATGAAAAGAAGGATAGAAAAAAAAAGAGAGAGTGAAATTAAGATTATTTTACTTTTTACATAGTGAACTATTTAGCTATAGCTCTTAAGTAAACACATCAAACATTGTATTAATTGAATTATCATAAGGTGATATATCCACAGGCCCTGCTAATTTTCTTTTAAAATAGAAAAATAATTTTGTGTCAGTTGTGAAAATATAATTGAAAAGACTTATCCATATTCAAAAAGGATTCAAAAGAGGGACAAAAAGGGTCACAACTGGGGACTCAAAATGGGACTCAAAAAAGAACACAGAATAGGACTCAGGGACACAGAATGGGACTCAAAAAGGACACAAAATGAGACTCAAAGAGGGACTCAAAATGCAACTCAAAACGGGACTCAAAAAGAGACTCAAAATGGGACTCAAAATGGGACTTAAAGAAGGACTCAAAAAGTGACCCCCAAACTATAGTGAATGCTATCATAAGAGATGAAATTCTACTATTAACAGTGCTTGTCTCTCTTCTATACCACCTCACAATTTCACTGTCTATCCTGTCAATGATGCCACCATTCTCCCCTGTAGAGGGATAAGACTCCCCTACACAAAAGCTTGCCCTATATATCATACTAAATAGCATCTGGTGGTAAAGCTCCAATTCTGAAGATCTGGAGAGTGTGGATTCATTTCTTAATTGCCATTACTCCCAGGTCCGCTTGAGCAGTTCTTGTTAGTCAATCAGCCAAATTGATCTGCTTTAATACTTTAAATGATTTTGAAATGTATTAATACATTGTCTCTTAAAACATTGTCTCTTAAAACATTGTCTCTTAAAAATTTGATATTACCACTCAGTATGAATTGCTTAACTGTTTAAAATGATTATGAACTACATTTAATTTCTTGAAAATTATTAGTATTAGATAGGAATACTTTAAACCATATAATTGTGTACAAATTATTAGTAATAGATAGGAATAATTGAAACTATATAATTATGTACAAATTACATGCATTAGATAGGAATAATTACTCAAAGCCATATAAGTAGTAAGTAGTTGTCGAGGAGCCCTAAAGTCAGTATCAGCCAGACAGCGAGGGAGTCTATCCCCTTTTCACTTGTGCTAGACCAAGGAGATTGTTTTTGGCATGGAGCGCTACACCTGCCATCAGCTCTTCACTTTACCACACAGATCCCTGTGCTACTCATACTCTCAGTTGGCGAGGGCCGATATCAAACTTGGAACCTTGTGGTTCCCTGGCAGATGCTCTACCAACTGAGCTATTTTAGTAATACTAGGGTGAGTCAAAAGTTTTGTAAAATTTTGGTACATACAAGTTTCTGGTGCATGTATTATGTGATAGGCAATCCAGGCTGTGGTTGGTAGTATTGTGGTAGTTGGTGTGCTGACAAGTTCTGCATAGCTTCACTGTGTGTGAATGAAAGCCACACAGATGAATGTGCAACATTGTCTAATTTTGGAACTTATGCTTTACAAGTTTGAACTTTAACCAAGAATATTTGTGGTACAAAAGGTGAAGGTGCTATTGATCATAGTACAGCAAATAGATGGTTCAAAATATTTTACTCTGAGTGCTAGAACCTTGTCATTCAAGCAAAGACAAGTAGGCCTAAAACTGTATATTTTGAGGCCAGGCTTCAAGCCATAGAGACAAATCCAATGTGTAGCATTCAGAGAGCATCAAGCGAGCGGGGCATTTCATAGTCCAGTTTGGTTTGTGTTGTGGAGTGATAATAACACCCCTCACAGATACAATGGTATAGTCTGAAAAGACATGTACATATTTTGAACCAAATAAAACATACTTGTCGTTGACTTCTAATATTGTTTCCTGTGTTATTTATTACTTTCCTGTCAGACTATGATAAATCTGTTTGTTACCTTCACAATCTCAACAAAAGCATTCAGAGCTGCCAAATTGTGCCTCACAGTACCAAAACTTTTGACTAACTCTTGTAGCATTAGATAAGAATAATTGAAACTATACTATTGTGTACAAAATACTTTTATCAGATAGTCATATAAAGGCTTGTACATTATTAATATCACTAGCAAATATATGCACCCTCCGGGTGCAAGTATCTAAGTTTTAATGTAATGAAATATCGTATTAAATTAGAAAGTCTTATAAGAATGCAGATAAAAAGATTTGAAACAGAGTGGGGTTATAATAGAAAAATAGAAATGAAACTTACTCTTCCATCACTGCCATCTTTCATTGCTGAATATTACTTATTTAACTATTTAGTTAAATTAGAAAATAAAGAATAAAATTACACTTATTTTTTCTTGTTAATGGATTTCATTTAAGATTCATTGGAGAGATTTTTGCTTATATTCATTAATATAAAACCAAACAGTTAGAAATCAATAATACTAAGCACATATTTAATAAAATCACATTTTTAATATCAATATGCAAATTAGCCTTCCCGTTCACACTGCAAACCGCTATTTTTTTGTATATATAAATACAATTGCATGTTGTTAGTATGTAGATATGGTTAACAGTATAAATAATGTAAAACAATTTTATTAATAATTGAGGTTAAAATTAGGATAAATTCATGGTGAATGTGGCGTCAATTACTAAGGGAATTGTGACTTGAGTAGTGATTTAGTTTCGGTTACAGTCAGAAAAACACACAATCTCCATTATAATAAGATATAGGATTAGGTTATTGAAGATATGTAATTGTTTTCAAATTATCAAACAGAAAGTTACTTGAAATTCTATATAGATATGGAGGAACACTTACCGCAATGGTTATCATCGTAGGAAAGGTAATTGGCAACATAAGTTCAAATCCTGGATGAGGCTGTTTGCATGTCACTACATTACCCTAGGAAAATGAATGAATCCATCTCTCCCAAACCCCAGGTAAATAGTAGGGCAGATCGATTCTTTAGACTTAGAGAGACAACTGATCTAGGAGAAGGAAAACTGTGAATTCAATTCAGCTTTACTCCTCTGAAAATGGAGGTGCATGTGTAATGGTTAGAGTCGTAGGAAATGGACTCGTCGACCTGAGTTCAAATCCTAGACGAGGCTGTCTACATTTCACATAGTGCTAATACCTTTGGGAAAGGTAAGCATCCACCTGCTCTTCCTCCAGCTATGGGTAAATAGCAGAACAAACTGGGCTCTTTAACTTTGGTTAGGCAACCAGTCTAAGAGAAAGAAAACTCTGAATTCAAACCGCTTTAACTCTGCCTCAAAAAGTGACCTTGTGTCACATCTTGCTCGTACGTAGGGGTTGGTAAATATGAACTCCTCTGAAAAATTGACTGCCCATAGCATAATTGTTGGTGAAATACATACATAAAATGTGCGGGAATTATTTTCACTAAGAATTATTATTTGGTGCTACCTTTTTGTTTTACAAAGGATTATTATTAATAGTGATAGTTACTTTGTAGTTCCTTTGTGGATCCTCTGGCACGGTCGATAGAGCATCCACCTTGGAACTGCAACTACTGCCAACTCAGTAGATGAGTAGCAAAACTTGGATCTTTGCAGTAAAGTTGGCAGCTGCTGGTAAGTGTGGTTGTCCACCTCAGACACTAAAGCAATTTTCCTGGTCTAACGCTAGGGAAAAGGGGTTAGACTCCCTCACTGTCTGGTTGATGCTGAAAATAGGACACTTTGCAGACTTTACTTACTTAAAACCAGCTGATTACTTGAAAAGAAAAGATTGACCAGTATTAAATAACCCTAATATAAAACAAAAAGAAACACCAACCAACCAACCATCCATCCAACCAACCATTTCACTGGACATGGTCCATTGAAAAACAAAACCTTTAAGAAAAATTTTCCTCTGATTATCTAAGTTTTTTGAGAAAAACTGTAGAACAATTGCTGAGAAAGCAAAACAAAATAGTGGCTGGTTGGTTGGATTTTATGGCATGTCAACCTATTGGGTCATTTTATGCTGAAGATGTTTTTGTTTTATACATTCTTCATGCGTACTCAATTTTTTAAAAATCAACTTCTTTTTAAACAGATTTTTTTAGACTCATGTTTTTCTATTTAACCCATAGATGGGGCCCTAACAGGTACTACTACTCATGGTCAGAGTGGACTTTGGAGTAATGGTGATGAAGAGTACTTCACATTCCTCAGAACTCCAGAATTGGAACCTCACCATCAGATAGAGTTTAACGTCATACCCAGGACATTAAGAACCTCAGCCACCACCCTCTAGCACATATATATTAAAAAGGTTGGGGTTTACCATAAAAGCAACAGGATTGGGACAATCATATCGGTGCTAGAGCTTGACATGACCAGCCAATTGATTGAAGGGTCTTCTCTGACCCCCCAAGTAAAAGCCAAAGGGGAGTGTTGCAAGTCATAGACTGCTCAGCCTTCTGGATTACATCCTTAAGTAGCATTAGTCGCCTCATTGATGGGATGTGTTACCCCTCTGGAGAGGTCCTGCTTGTTTAACAATAATGTTTTTAGCATAAAATAACCCCAAAAGGGTTAATATTCCATTAAACAAACCAGCCAATCAATCAACTGTTTAGATGTTGCTTATCTTCTTCTGTCGTTACCTCAACTACAATAGGAGTCGGAGTTGATACTTAAATATTCTACAGATAAATATTCTTTTTCTCTTTTTTATTCATTTGAATAAAAACTGAGAAAATATCGAACAGAACAAAGAGAAAACCATAAATTTTAAAAGATTGGTTGGTAAACATAACTTTAAAACTTGATTTTTATGCTTCATATATTGATCTCATAGATTATAAATTATGATAAAACATTTTTTCTGAGAACGATACATTTTGCGGACCTTCTTCTCTTTTTTTATAAAATATTACATTTTCTCCCGTTGGAACCAGAACAACATTTTATATATACTAGCAAATTTATGCACCCTCCGGGTGCAAGTTTTTAAGTTTTAATATAATAAAATATCATGTTGAATTAGAAAGGCTAATAAAACTAAATAAGAATGCAGATAAACGATTTGGAACAGAGGGGGTATTATCGAAAAATAGAACAGCTTTGAAACTAACTATTCCATCATTTTTCATTACTCCCGTCTTTCATTGGTAAATTTTCTTAATTTAACTCTTTACTTAAAATAGGAAGTAAAGGATAATATTACAGTTATTTCTTCTTTTAAGAATTTCTTTTAAGATTTATCCCAGAGATTTTTGCTCATGAATATGAATAAGATAAAACCAAACAATTAGAAATCAATAATACTTAGCATATATTTATTAAAATCAATTTTTTAAAATCAATATGCAAATTAGCCTTCCCATTCACACTGTAAACCACTATTTTATTGTATATATAAATACAATTGCGTATTATTAGTATGTAGATATGGTCAACAGTGTTAATAATGTAAAACAATTTTATTATTCATTGAGGTTTAAATAAAAATAAAATCATGGAGAATGTGATGTAAATAACTAAGGGAACTGTGAATTAGTAGTAATATAGTTTCGGTTACAGACAGACAAACACACAATCTCCATTATAATAATATATATATATATATATGTATATATATATATATATATGTAATATTGTAAAAATTGAAAAAACACAAGTTTCATAAATGAAAATGTTTTGGTCTGTTTAGATAGACCTTCATCAGAGCTTTCGTTGGATTAAGGAAAAAATAAATTATTACTGAAAACAAAAAGTCTGCGAGCCCCTGTTTTTGTTGTGTTGGGCTGCTTTTTGTTGATCTTCAAATGTGAGGAAGAAAAGATCTATTTAAAATTGTTGACAAACGTCGGCATCTTAATTTCAACTATGTGAACCAACAAAAGTCCTGATGAAGGTCTATTTAAACAGACTGAAACACTGCAGCATAGTCATAATAAACATCATTTATTTATGAAACTTGTGTTTTTTTCAATTTTTACAATATTACCTACTGTCGGATTCACTTCCATTTTTTCTTCACATATATATATATATATATATATTATATATATGAAGTCAGCAGAGTGAACTATTGTCAATATCAGCTGGACCCTTTTCACTAGCACTAAACCAGGGAGATTGCTTTTGTATCTGAGATGGAGTGCAACACCTACCATCCTAAAGCTCCTCACTTTACTGCACAGATCCACACTCTGCTACTCATGCACTGAGTTGGTGAGGGTCAGTATCGAACCCAGAGACTCGTGGTTCATAGGAAGATGCTCTACCGATTGAGGTAAACTGACCCTATATAATCTATTTATAAAATATCTTTATAATATAACAAAGAGTGAAATAATTATAAGAATAATAGAAGAACTTGACATCAGGTGGATTTTACCATTCCAGTGAGCCACAGAATAAAAATGAAAGAAAATGATAAGATAAACAAATACTTGGACCTTGCTAGAGAGCTGAAAAACTGTGGAACTTGAGGGTGAAGGTGATACCAATTGTAGTTACAATTGTAGTTGCTCTTCCAATGATTCCCAAGGCTTTGGAAATTGGAAATTGAAAGATTTGAGACCATCGAGACAACTATTGTTAAGATCTGCTAGAATTTCCATGAAGATTCCTGGAGACCTGAGGTGACTTGCTGTCACTCAAACTACTGTGAAAGACCACCTGCTAATGCTGGTGTAAAATAGACTTGCAAGGAGTGATATAATAAGGAAATACAAAAACCTGGAAATAGAAATTGAAAAAATATGGCACATTAAAACTCTCACCTTGACAGGAGAAATCAAGAAAGGGACAGATAAACACATTAACAAGATGCCTGGCAGTTCCAAATAATATGAAATACAAAAAATTGCATTTTACAGAACTACTCATATCCTTAGGAAAATTACTCTGAATGTGATGGAAAAATAACACGCAAAAGACATGACAAAAAAATACCTACATAGAATGCATATAATCACTAACTTGTCTTAACCTAGGTCTTGCACCTGCTGAAGGATTGTAAGAAACTGAAAATTAAGCTAAAAATTTGATAATAATAATAATAATAATAATAATAATTCTTCCAAGGAGACTCATTATCACCACTACTCTTTATTATTGCAATGATGCCGCTAAACCATATACTGAAAAAATGTACCGGGGGATACAAATTTAGTAATTCACAAGAAAAGATCAACCACCTTATGTACATGGATGACATTAAAATTTTGCAAAAAATGAAAAAGAATTGGAGAGCTAGTACAAACTATTAGGATATATAGCCAGGATATAGGGATGGAATTTGGAATCGAAAAATGTGCTATGCTTGTAATAAAAAGGGGTGAAAGAAAACTATTAAATGGAATACAACTACCAAATCAGGAAACTATAAAATCTTTGATGAAAATGAAAGCTACAAATACTTAGGAATTTTGGAAGCGGACAATATCATGCAAGCAGAAATGAAAGGAAAAGTTAAAAAGGAATATCTCAGGAGAACTAGAAAACTTCTAGAAACGAAACTTAACAGCAGAAATCTGATCAAAGGAATTAATACCTGGGCTGTCCCCATTATAGATACTCAGGACCATTCTTAAAATGGACAAAAGAAGAACTCAGACAGATAGACCAAAGGACGAGAAAATTAATGACCATGCACAAGGCTCTCCACCCTAGAGATGATAGAGATAGATTGTATGTGTCAAGAAAGGAAGGGGGAAGAGGTCTTGCCAACATAGAGGAATGCGTAGAAACCACAATCCAACAACTTGAAGATTACACAAGGAAGAGCAAAGACAAATTACTTATGGCGACCAACAATAGTAGAAACGGCAGATGGACAAACAGAAGAACGACAAAGACTAGAAAACAAAAATGGGAAGAAAAACAATTATATGGACGCTTCAAACGACAAATAGATGAGGTTGCACATCAAAAGACTTGGACATGGTTAAGAAAGGGAAACCTCAAACAGAATCACTTATAATTGCTGCACAAAATAATGCCATAAGGACAAACTACATCAAGCGAAAATTGATAAGACCCAACAAAATAGTAAATGTAGACTTTGCGGTAATAGAGATGAGACTGTTAACCATATCTGCGAATGTAGCAAACTAGCACAACGAGAATACAAACTAGACACGACTGGGTTGGGAAGGTGATCCACTGGGAATTATGCAAGAAATTAAATTTTGACTGGTATATGCATAAACCAGAATCTGTTCTTGAGAACGAAACGCACAAAATTCTCTGGGACTTTGAAATTAAAACGGATGCAAGAAGACCAGACTAGTGTTGATTAACAAAAAGAAAGAACTTGTCAACTGGTGGATTTTGCAGTGCCAGCGGATCACAGGGTGAAGTTAAAGGAAATGAAAAATTGACAAATATCTGGACCTTGCAGAGAACTGAAAAAGTTATGGAATATGAAAGTGAAAGTTATACCAATTGTAGTTGGTGCACTTGTCCCAAAAGCATTGGAAAAGGGTTTGGAAAGTTTGGATATCAGAAAGGATTGAAACCATTCAGAACACTGCACTGCTGCAATCTGCCAGAATACTCAGAAGAGTCCTGGAGACCTGAGGAGACTTGCTGTCACTCAGACTCCAGTGAAAGACCATCAGCTAACACTGATGTGAAAACTCAAAAGGAGTAAATAATAATAATTGAATCTCTTGAGAGCAGTACAAAATAGTACCATAAGAACAAATTATAACAAGATAGAAATTGATAGTATGCAACAGAATAGCAAGTGCAGGTTATATTGCGACAGAGACAAAATGGTTAATCACATAATATGTGAATTCAGCAAACTGGCACAAAAGGAGTACAAGATAGGGCATAACTGGAAGAGAAAGGTAAGCCTCTAGGAATTGTGCAAGAGATAAAATTTGACCATACTACCAAATTGTATATGCATGAAACAGAATCCTTCCAAGAAAATGAGGCTCATAAAATTCTCTGTGATTTTGAAATACAAACGGTTCAGCTAATCTAGGTCAGAAAACAAGACAATTAATTAACAAGAAAAAAACAACTTTTCATCTAGTAGATTTTACTGTTCCAATAGACCATAGAATGAAAATAAAAAAGTGAAAAGACAGACAAATACTGAAAAAGCTGTGAAACATGAAGGTGATAGTGATACCAATTATAATTGGTGCACTTGGAACAGTTCCAAAAGGCTTAGAGGAATTGAACAGCAAAGGAATGATAGAAATTATACAGACCACAGAATTGTTAAGATTGGCTAGAACACTCAGAGAAGTCTTGGTGACCTGAAGAGACTTGCTTTGACTCAGACTGCTGTGAAAGACCACCAGCTAATGCTTGTGTGAAAAACTTGCAATAAATAAAAAGACTAGAAAATAAATTAAACATGATAGAGTTAGTGAATAAACAAATAAAAAAATAATATAATATAACCACATAAACTAGATTGCACTTCTCAGAATGTATCACAGACTAGATCACCCTTCTCATCATACCCCATATAACAGTATATAAAGGAATACCGACAACATGGAAACCTCTTGGTATGATTATTCCATAGGCAAGAAACTGACAGTAACTAAGTGCTATTGACTCTGTGTCTACATTAATCTAACTTAGATCTATCTATCTCTCTCTCTCTCTCTCTCTCTATATATATATATATATATATATATATATATATCTGATAAGTATATATATTTATCTATACTATATATATAATAATATATATATATATATATGTAAGTTGAAAATGGAAGTGAATCTGACAGTATATTGAAATGAAAAATAAAGGAAAGAAAATGTTGAATGGATAAAACAGGATTTATTTTATTTCATTATACTGACACGTGTTTTGACCAGGAGTTTGTACATGTATTCTATCTATTATTATTTTGAATACAAAATAAAATGAAATAAGAATAATAGAAAAACTACAAAATAAATTTTTTAGTATACAAAGAAATAACAGCCTTTGTCAGAGTAAATCCTTGTTGTTTTAAATCAAATCAGTTGAAATATGGAGAATTTCTGAGATGTTCATAATATATATATATATATATATATATATATATATATATGGAAAACTTTTTGGTTGTTTTAGAAGCATGAAAAAATGAACATCAGAAACAAAATGATAAATATTGTGTTCTAAATCTTATTCATTTACCAATATTTCAAGGGTCATCCCACTTTCTCACTTTAATGTAGTGTTTTGTCTGTCTGTTGATACTATGCTCTGTTGGAAGTGGCAAGTGTAGGGGGTAGGGAAAGTGGGTTTTTTAAGGTTTTTTTGTGGTGGACTTCTATTTGGGAAGTAGAGATTGGTTGAAATGTATATATTTTGGCAGCATTTTTTCTTTTATGTATGTTTTGTTGAACTCACTGGACAATTCTTATCTGACAAGTTTTTTTCAATCCTTTCTAATTGTTTGGCCATCTTTTTTATATGAGGGTAGAATTAGTGTATGAATCCACCAAAGGTTCTAACACAAGTACTTTTTGCACTACTTAGTGCCATCATCAGCTGTGAAGTAGTGAGATATTTTCATTATTTCTTTTTAAACAAAAAGTAGCAGTAGGAATAAGTAGGAGGAGGGGTTTATCAGAATGTTATGGAAAATGGGGAATGATATTAGAAAGATGGCCAGACAATTAGAAAAAATTGAAAAAACTTGTCAGACAAGAATTGTCCGTTGAGTTCAACAAAACACACATATATATATATATATATATATATATATATATATAAAGTTGTTGTCAGGGTGGCCTAAAGTCAGCATCAGCCAATCAGCGAGGGAGTCTATCCTCTTTTCACTAGCGCTAGACCAAGAGATTGTTTTGCATCTGAGGTGGAGCGCCACACCTACCTTCAGCTCCTTATTTTACCGCACAGACCCCTGTGCTACTCATACGCTGAGTTGGCGAGGGCCGGTATCAAACTAGGAACCTTGTGTTTTCTAGCAAAACAATCCACTGGCTGAGCTAACCCAGCCTTATCAGATATACCAACAAAGAAGCATGCATGGACCCCATAACAACATTATATATATATCTATATATCTATATCTATATATATATATATATATATATAATGTATATCCTGTAAATCAAAACCACACATTGCTCTTGCTAGTTTCACATGTTTACATCCATGAGCCAATATTACATTCTGAAGAATGCCAGTTTATAAGTAGGATGAGAGTCACTCGTAAAGCTGAGGCTCTTCACAATATATTATTGCCTGATGATCAGGAAGATGTGAAACTATCAGTAGCAATATAAGGTTTGGATTTCTCTGTTGTAATACTGTTTATCTATGCTCTATTCTATATATTACATACCTAAATGACACTAAAATATATCCGGTTATAAGGCTTCATTCCTGGAGCTTTGTCTCTCAGGTCCACTCTAACCCAGTGGCAGTACCTGCAAGTGAAAAATCTATAGGTCAAGTAGATTTGTTTGAAAATGATCATTAATCTATCTATACATATATAAAGGGCAGTTGTGAGAATCTGTATGTCCGGAGGAAACTTCGAAAATAAAACAATTAACGACAAACTAAATATATATACACATTAAGTACGTACACATTTATAAAGCTCATCATCAGAGGAATTTATTGATAAATTCAATTGATTGAAAAGAGATTTGATTTATCAAATACAGATGAAAATTATGAGAGATGATGAAAAATATTATAAGAAATAATGACAAAAAAAATTTCATTATTTTATATAGAGAGCAAAAATAATAGAGATTTGATTAATAATAGAGATTTGATTAATAATAGAGATTTTGATTTATATTAAAAAATGAGCAAAAATAATAGAGATTTGATTTAATAATAGAGATTTGATTTAATAATAGAGATTTTGATTTATATTAAAAAATGAGCAAAAATAATAGAGATTTGATTTAATAATATAGATTTTGATTTATATAAAAAATGAGCAAAAATAATAGAGATTTGATTTAATAATAGATTTGATTTATATTAAAAAAATGAACAAAAATAATAGAGATTTGATTTGATAATAGAGATTGATTAATAATAGAGATTTTGATTTATATTAAAAAATAAAATTTTATATGATAACAGCATTGATTTTTTTTTTCATTTAATATTTTAGATAATAGACATTAACGTTTCTTTTT
>CM042139.1:53250115-53332615 GCA_023376005.1 Doryteuthis pealeii
TCATGAACTGCTCAGCCACAGCTGGTTTTGACCATAAGTCAATAGTTGATTAGTTTGGTTCTGTTCTGAGTCATTGGAAATGAATTTTGCAAAACACTGTTTAATTAGAAATGAACACTGATTAGTTTTTGTCAGAAAAGTATTTAACCTCCTCATCAATTCTATGCAGAAGGGAATCGACTTGTTCATTTTTTATACTTACTATTTGAATAATTTTGATATTTAAAACTTTTGTCCTCATCTTTATTGTGGTATGTATAAATACAACCATTGTAAGCCGTAGTAACTTTGGGCCTTGTTCAGGTGTTTCTTATTTACCTTAGAATAATGTCATTATCAGGTGATAACCTTGAGTTCAAGTGTGGTTTTGAAGCATTAATATTGTAATCTAAGGTAAATAAGAAACACCTGAACAAGGCCCCAGGATACAACGGCCTGAATGTTGTGTTTATACATATCACAATAAAGAGGACAACAGTTTGAAATATCAGAATTATTCACATCAAGCCTCATCTCAAACATACAGACAAATAACTTACTATTTGAATAATTATATTTCAGACTGTTGTCTTCATCTTACTGTGTACAAAACACAACATTCAAGCTACTGTAACCTTGGGCTCTGTTTTAGCATTTTTTAAAATTATTTTAAATAGGTTCCACCAGCTTACATATAATTTAATCTAATTTTCTCTTGTTTATACTTTAATTTAAAAGAAAAAATTATATCTATTTATTTTTAGAAACATTAAATATCTGTTCGATCAACTGTTTAATTTAAATTAATTGCTAGTGTTTATAGAATGTCTAAGCAGGTGGCCAATAAGATGCTGCATGTTGTAGACCTTCTTATTTTATGTTCTTGGTCAGATCAAGGTGGTTAGGTAAGTGATAACATTGTTTATGATATTTTCAAATTTCAGTTTTTAGAATAAGTAACTTCTTCCATTTGATTTTTCTATATCTAATCACAATTTTGTTCATAAGTCTGGTGGCATTTATGTTGCTTGGAGTGCCCTTGGGTGAGCAGTAATGATTAAGCTCCAAAACTGCATTTGAATTCATGGATAATCGTCTGAAGATCACTTATTTTAAGGTAATTAAAATAATGAATTAAAAAACACCTAAAACAGAGCCCGAGGTTAAAGTGACCTGAACATTGTGTTTTGTACATGTTATATACTCTACCTATGAACCTTAATAAGTATGTCCCAATCCTCATAAATATGGGAGTATTATCCTGACTGAGTAGTCTTATACCACTAGCAGTGGTTTACCTTCTTCATGCCACTAGTGAGTATTGTATTTTGTTAATGTTAAAATATTGCATTTCATTTCCAACCTCCTGGTTATTTATTATTTAGTAATCTTTGTTAGGTTACAACAGTACACAATAAACATGAGGACAACAGTGCGAAATATCATAATTATTCATATGAATCTTCATCTCATAAAACTATGTACTTAGCAATAACAAGTTTTTGTCAGTGGTTCTTTTGAAAATTCTTTTTGTTCTCTTATCTTAATGAAAATCCCTTAAGATATGACAGAGAACTGTCAAAGATCTGGTAAAAAAAAGCAGTTTGATGTTTCAGAAGGAGATATCTAATTCTGCCTTACTGATGACGAGTATCATTATTGGTTCATTTATTTGAAAGCAGCAAATGAAGATATATGAGTTTATAAACTTTATTTGATATTTACCAGACACACTAGGTTATATATATATATATCAGCACTCATTCTTTTATAATTAAATCAGAATAGATGACCTTTAAACAAATTGAGTTAGGATTGTAATAGCAGTCCATAATGATATTGATGCTTCTATTTAGGAAAGAGTGAGGGATTCTAATATCTGTATTTCATTGTTATCTCTTTTATATTGAGGATTTGGATGATTAAAAAAAATGATGTTCACAATTAATGCAGGCAACACAAAATTACTATTCAGTTGCAAATTTGACAAGAAATTGCTTTATTCAATAAATTAAAGTTATTTGCACTTATAAAAACCTCTGTATATGTTATTTTTTTATGTGTTATGGTTACTTGTATATTGATCGCAACATCTTGTCAGGTGACTGCCACTCCTTCATTCATTGTCCATTTGTGAGCTCGTTCATGAGTTTTCAATCCTGCTAGCATCTTCCATTATTTAGAACATATCTGGCACACATAACGATTGGTGTTTACTGAGTCGACAGGCATTGTATACACATCACTGTGAACTCTCAAGTTAAGCTTGAGATCACCAGCTGTACTGCACACTTTTGTGCAGCATGAACATAAAAAGTTCTCATGTTGGGGATCAGAGTGTGGCATGGGAGAGACAACAATTGTAGTCGAGTTGCTCTCATGTGATTTCATGTGATTGACAAAGCCTGCTTTTGACAACAGGGCCCGGTCACCTTCCTCACAGATCCACACATTACCAGAGTTGGCTGGCAGAGTTTCACGGTTTCAGCACGCTCTTCTGAGTTTTGCCTGGTCCACCCTTGCTGCTTCAAACAGTTCTGCACCCCTGTATATCTCTGTATATGTTATTTTTTATGTGTTATGGTTACTTGCATATATATATATAATGAAAATCTTATTATAATGGAGATTTGGTGTCTGTCTGTCTGCAATCAAAACTATGTCACTGCTTACATCACAATACCCTCAGGAATTGTGTAAGTTTATCAATGAGTATTTAATTTATAGTCAAAATCATTAATACTTAGAATAAATGTTAATCTTTAACAATGTCTCTGAAAATCTTGTTTAGATTTGCCTCAAAACAGCTCATGTTATTGTTATTTAATATGCATCCCACTTATACGGTGTTGTCAGACTCGGTAAACTTCTCTTCGAACTCGGGAATGTTCTCTTCAAACTCAGGAGCCTTCATGTTGTAATCAGGAGCCTTCACGGAACTTCCAACCAAACACTTTATTTAATAAATGGGGGTAGACTGTTTTCATTCCATTAACCATAGTGTACAAGTGTTAAGCTGTGTTAATTATTTTGTTACTGTTGCCCTTGGCCAGCATGAACCTGCAGCCCAGAGATAGCTGTCACTTAAAACTGTATTAACTCAACACCTATATCCATTGTGTCAAAAATTCAGAGAAACATTGCAAATTCATTTGTATGGCTTTCAGATCACACATTTAAGGAAGCAATGCATAATCTGTTAGCACACCAACTACCATGATACTACCAACCAAAGTGGGTACCTACCACAGCTTGAACTGCTTCAGTCATGTGTTAATATATACCACAAACAAGGACAATACAATACTTTTAACGCACTCTATTAGTATCTTTAATCTTAACCATACTAATTCCAGTGAGCTTTCTATTGGTCAAAGCTCCTCTGAAACTCTTCTGTGATGAAGTGCTTAAATCTTATCTTTGAAGTCTTCAGTTTAAGAAACAATTTTCATGGAATGGAGAAATGAGTTTAGTGAATGTTGCACTTCCATCAAACATAAAAAAGGAAAAAGTATCAAGACTGCTGATAAAAATGATCAGCACTAACTTATCTAATCATTTTCTAGGTGTCTAGACATTATCACACACATACATATATATATATATATATATACCAACCCCTCTGCACAAGTAGGATATGACACAAGGTCAAAGTCTTAAGCAGTTTAACAGGCTTGAATTGAGAGTTTTCTTCTCCTAGACTGGTTACCTGACCAAGGTTAAAGAGCCCAGCCTGCTCTACTATTTACCTATAACTGGAGGGAGAATTGTTGGATTCATACCTTTCCTAAGGGTATTAGTGTCATGTGAAATGCAAACAGCCTCGTCCAGGATTTGAACTCATTTTTTCATATAAGTTATTCAGTCTTCATTTAAATTTTAAACTTTTTATTTTTATAATGAATGTCTTTGAAAAAGTTAACCTAAGAAATATGAGAAATTCTGTTGTCAGTTCTCATCGTACCTCATTTTGGAGTATCTGTCGTGTAAGATGTACGCCAACTTGGGTATTAGCACCATGAGAAATGCAAACAGCCTCATCCAGAATTTTAACTTGTCCCATCGAGTCCATTTCCTACAACAATATCCATTACACTATGTATAGGGTATTAGTACTATGTGAAATGCAAACAGCATCGTCCAGGATGTGAACTCATGTCCATTTCCTATAATGATATCCATTACACCACGTACCTCTATACATCTTAGTATAATGGAGATTCAGTGTATATCAGTCTGTAACCAAAACTACGCCACTGCTTACATCACAATACCCACAGGAATTGCATAAGGTTATCAATGAGTATTCAATTTATAATCAAAATCATTAATACATAAAAAAGAATAAATCTTAATTATTAACTATTTCTAAAACAGCCCATGTTATTAGTGTGTTTAAAATCCTGCAATATGTCTTATATATCACTAAGAAATAATGGTTTCTTAAATAGAAATAATTAACATATGGTGTGGTTAATTTGCATACTGGTTTAAATAAAACCAGGTTTAATAAATAATCACTTGTTGTTATTGCTCTGTAATCTTATTTTTTTATTCTCCACCATAGTAAATCAATCCTATGAGTGATTTTATATAGAAACCAATTAAAATAAGTGTAATCTTTTTATATGTGTTCTTATTTAATTTCGTTAGTCTTTCTAATTTAATTAATTACATTAAAACTTAAATACTTGTGCTTGGTGGGCACATATTCTTGCTTGTTCATATAATGTGTGTTCAAAAAGTAACAAGACTGAAATTGTAATTGAAATGAACAATGAATGAATTTTGACTCAAAATCACAATTACTGATCCCCAATGATGCTTGAGTTCATCATTCAGTTATAATGTTCAGTTAGCAAAGTTCATTAATGACTGCTCCCTTTTATCACTATTTCTTGCCTTTATTGCTTTCTCAAGTTTCATCAGCCAATAAGAAATAAGAAAAAAATCTATTAACTTGAAGAAGGCTGAAAAACACACCAACCGAAACATAATTGGTAAAAGCAGCAAAATATCAGATTATTAATCAAAATAACTTGGGAAATAATAAACTACCAAATATAGTAACTTAGTTTTGATTGTTCTTTTTTTTTTAAATTTGCATATTGGTAAATACCAGATTCTTAAATTTTCTAATAGATAATAGTCTTTAATGCAAAAATCTGTATGGATTAAAAGAGGGTTCTAACTCTAAAGATAAAGGCTGTGTGTGCACCTTTCTGTATCACTGCTAGTACTTCTACTCAGGTTCAGATTGCCTTTGCTACTAATGCTACACTTCATGATGCTAACACAGTTAATGCAGTGTTAATAGTAACCCTACTATAGCCACTATTATTGATATTAGTAAGGGAACATGCAGTGGCTCATCTAATAAAGCTGCTCATTTCTTGATTATCTTCAAGTTCTAAACCCAAGAACTGATAGTGACAGTTTTTGCAACAATAGAAAATATTTCTTCATATTTGATGTTAGTGATGTTAGTGTCGCACAGCGGATTATACTATAGACGTGTTTGGTACTTTATAGTTAGAATAGCTCATTTTGTATAGTAATATTAAATTATTATTACTATTAAAAACTATTATTATTATTATTGGTAGAAATAGTAGTAGTAGTATTGTATTGAGAGATACTATTACTACGATTGTAAAGTGCTATAATAGTTGGTTCCTCTCTAGTTTTGACCAAAACTATAGCTGTAGCTATGAACTGTAGAATGTACCTATTCCTACTTTCTGGCTTGTTTCTTCTTTCATTCCATTGTCGTTTTCCATTGCCTAAGCAGTGTACATCAATATATTGATCTGCTCTCTCTCTCTGTCTTTCCTTATTTCTCTCTCTCAGTTTCTCTGTCTCTCTCAGCTGTAGTCCTGTAGCAAAACAGTTTGGTACATGTACAGCACCCATCCTGTACAATCAGACGCACTACCCTTGCCCAATCTCTCTCTCTCTCTCTCTCTCTCTCTCTGTCTGTATCTCTCACATACATACATACATACATACATACACATACACATACACAGAGCTCTCCCTTAGTTTCACTTTCATTTTCTACCCTTGCCCAATCTCTCTCCCTCTGTCCCTATCTCTCTCTCTCTCTCTCTCTCTCCACACATACACATATATACATATGCATACATACATACACACACATACACAGACATACATACACACACATACACAGACATACATACACACACACACACACTGCTAAATTTCTCCCTAAGTTTCACTTTCATTTTCTACCCTTGCCCAATCTCTCTCTCACTCTCACTCTTTCTCTCTCTCTCCCTCACAAATACACACATACATTCATAAATACACACACGCATACATACATACACACACGTGCACACACACACACACACACCACACACACACTGCTAAATCCCTCCCTTTCATTTCACTTTCATTTTCTACCCCTGCACAATCTCTCTCCCTCTCTCTCTCTCTCTCTCTCTCTCTTTCTCTCTCACCCACCCACACACACATACATACATACACTGCAAAATCTCTCCCTTAGTTTCACTTTCATTTTTCAATCTCATTTTATCTCCTAGTCCTTTCAAATTGATTCTGTCAAACTTGTTTTTTTTCTGTTGCTGCTGCTGCTGCTACTGATAATTCCAGTCACTACAAAATAGAGGGACAATGCATCTCCACCCAACCCCTCTTTCTCTTTCTTCGCAGGACTTTTTCTTCTTAAATAAAAGATCCATCCTTGATTTGATCATATATATTTTCCTTTAACGTTTTTATCTGATTTCTAATGAGGGGAATCATTAAGATGATGCACCATGTATCACAAGTGGTTTGTTGAATTCATTGTGATTATAGCCAACCCCTTCATTATCAACATCATTAACAACAACATTATCATCTTTGTCATCATCTACCAATCAATTTCATTGTCATTATTCTTATCATTTTTCCTTCTCAGTTAAAACACAAACTTTCCTTACTACTACTACTTCTACTACTACTACTACAACAACAACAACAACAACAACAACAACAACACTTTTCTTCAATTTTTACATCCAACTTGAACTTGGTATTTATTTCAAATGCTTCTTCAGAAATAATTTCAAATCAGACGTCCCAGGTTCTATCCTAGAGTATGGCACTAGGATTGATACAACAAGACTTTCATAACTTATATTTCAGTGTGGTGTTTATAGAATAAAACTAACAAGTTTGTCTCACAGATCATTGTTAATGAGTTTGATCCTCATTAACTGGCCATTTATTATGGCCTTGTGTCAAAACTAAACTATGCTTAGTAAATAAATATAAAATAAATCAATGAGTGACACAAGATAGAAACAAATAAAGTAAATTGTATGCAAACTAGTTGGTTGGTTGGTTGGATTTTATGGCATGTCAACCTTAGTTGGGTTATTTATGCCAAAGTAATTTTGTTTTATTCCTTCTTTATGGGTATTGAAAATTATTTTTTTAAACTTAAAATTTTTAAACCCATTTTTTAAAATATTTATTCTTAACCCATAGCTGGGACCCTAATAGGTACTACAACTTTGGGTCAGGGTGGACTTGGGAGTAATGATGATGGAGATGGTATTCCACATACCCCAGAGCTCCGGATTTGGAACTTCACCATTAGATGCACTAGTTTTATTAGTTAGTCTAAATAATAAAAGTGATTTACTTCATAAGTCTAAGAGAGCCAATAAGAAAAGAAACTCACTAACAATGGCCTGTAAATAATAAAAGATAGTAATCTGCAATTATATTTCAGAATAACAACAGTGATTGCAATCTTGTAACTGTGCTATTGAAACAATTCCGACAGGAGCTGAGAAAGTGAAGACAAAGATTTGTTGCTTCCTTTTATAAAGTTAGAGTAGAAGACTTTTTGGCTGATTCTCCCAAATGATTATATGTATCTATGCTTCTATAACAGCCAACTTTTTTTTCTTTTTTTTTGATCTTTTATATTTCTTTATTTATTATCTTAGAATTTTATTACCTACTCTTTTTGGTCATTTTTTCAATTTTTTCTTCTTTTCCTTTTCGTCATTTTTTTTATCCATCATCATTTTTTTTCTCCTTCATCATTTTTTTTCAATTTCTTTTCTTCTTGTCACGTTGTTCAATTTTATTTCTCTTCTTTATGCATATCGCATTTTCTTTCTTTCATTCTTTTTTTTTTCTTGTCTCTTTCTTTTCCTTTTTTTTTTTCTTCTCCCTTTCCTTCTCTGCTAGCTTTTATTTCATTTGTTATTTTGTGTCAGTGCTTCTTTTTCTTTTTCCTTCTACTCTCTAATGTCATTCTTTCCTTCTTTCTTTCTTTGTTTTATCCTTTTCTTTGTTGTATTTTTTCTTTTTTCTTTCCTTTCCTTTTTTTCTTCTTCTCCCTTTCCTTCTCTACCAGCTGTTATTTGATGTTATTTTGTCTTACTCTCTAATTTCTTTCTTTCTTTCTTTCTTTTTTCTTTCTTTCTTTCTTTCTCTTGTCTCTTTTCTATCCTGTAATTTACACTTTTCCTTTTTCTTTCCTTTCCCTTCCTTTTTTTTCTTCTTCCAACTTTCCTTCTTTAACTTTTGTTTCATTTGTCATTTTGTTCCCCTGTTTCTTCTTTTTCATTCTACTCTCTCTTTTGATTTTCCTTCTTTCCTTCTTTCTTTTTTCTTTCCTTTCCTTTATTTTTTTCTTCTTACTTTCCTTCATCAGAAGCTTTTATTTCATTTGTTTCTGCTTTTTCATTCTACTCTCTAATTTCATTAATTCTTTCTTTCTTTCTTTCTTTCTTTCTTTCTTTCTTTTTTTCTCCCTTTCTTTCTCTCTTTGAACTTTATCCTTTCTTTCTCTCAATTTCATGCATTCATTCATTCCTTCATTCATTCTTTCTTTTTACTTTCTTTGATCTTTATTCTTTCTTTCATTCACTTATTTCTGTCTTTCTCTCTTTCTGTACACTTTTCCTCATTTTCCTTTCCACCCTCCTTTTTACTTACTTTCTCTTTCACTGTCACTGAAACCTCCCCTCTCTCTCTCTCTCTCTCTCTCTCTCTCTCTCTCTCTCTCTCTCTCTCTCTCTATGTATGACTGCAGTTCTCCATGCAGTCATGCATCATTCTTCTCTCTCCACATTTGTGTGTCCGTGTGTCTGTTTTGCTTGAATCTCTCCCTCACTTATTCCAAACAGACTCGGCTCTACCATCAGAACAGCAGCAGCAGCAGCAATGATGGCAACGTCTTGCCACTCGGTCGTTTTGTCAATTTTTATACCCGCACTACAAGAATAAACGACCAGGGGTTCCAACACTTCCACTACACGTATAGATGTGTCCACACTTACTGACTTGCACACGCATGTTATATGTGTACGATAGGCATATATGCACTTTCATTCGACAGAGCTTTTCTGCTAGGTGCAGTTAGTTACTTATAAATTAATTTGAGTTTTTCACGAACATTTCAATATAAGTGAGTAACAAGTGTTTTTCTCTCTGGCTGTTAATACAACTTGACAAAGGAATATTATTATCATTATTACTATTGTTTTTATTTTTATTATCATTATTGCTACCGGGAGGCTGAATGGCTTGAGATTTAATGGAAAAAGCTACCACCTTCTAAACATCACTGGACTCTTCGCAACAGTCTTCTTAATATCTGTTCTCTCTAAATTCTTCAGGTAAGAATTCTGATGCAACAACTTTCTTTCTATCTTTCCATTTTCTTTTCTTGTCTTCTTTTCTTCTTCTCTCTATCCCTGAATTTTTGCTTCGACTTTTTTTTTCTTCAAGTATTTCTGTAAAAAGAAAAATAGAAAAAAAAAGATCGACTTTATTTAAATATTGTTATAAAATTTGAAATCTTTGCCACAGAGTCACTAGTTCCTTTAGCCAGAGTTTTTTTTTTTATATAAATAAGCTGATACTCCAAGAATATTACTCTTGAATTATTTTATGATAGACTCTGTGATCCCTTCCCATGATGGCTAAAAAAAATGAATAAAAATGAAGAATTTTGTAATCCTGGTTTTGTATATATATATATATATCTTTTCCTTTTTCTTTTTAAAGAGTTAGTTGAAAAAACTGCAAGGAATATATTATGCCATTTTGAGATAAAAGACTTGCATGGGATCTGAATTTTCTCTTCAAGAATTTGGGGAGAAGGGTGTGACATTATTTATTTATTTTACTATTTCAACTGAAAAAAAAAATTCCTTTATAAAGAGTATTTAGATAAAGTACCGAGAAATGCATTTTTATGAATATGTGTACTTGGTACTTGTTTGTATTGATGATCTCACTTTCTCAATCCCTCTCTCTCACTCTCTCTCTCTCTCTCTATCTATCTATCTATCTATCTAATTTTAAATTCTATCTATCTATCTATCTAATTTTAAATTCTATCTATCTATCTATCAATCTATCTCTCTCTATATAAACATATCTATATTTGTGTGTGTATGTGTGTGTGTGATTCATACATAAATATATACATATAAAACATACACAGACACATACACAAACACACAGACACACACAGACACACACACACAAACACACACACACACACAAACACACACATGCATACACACATACATGCATATAAATCTTATATATATAAGATTTATATGCACGTATGTGTGTATTCATGTGTGTGTTTTTGCATGTATCTGTGTCTGTGTATGTGCATGTCTGTGTGTTTTATATGTATATATTTATGTATGAATATGTCTAAGTAGGAATGAGGAAATGTTTTGTCATAGACTATTTAAATAAAGTACCAGGGAATATATTTTGATAATTATGTATATTTTCTTGGATAGAAAATCTTTGTCTTTCACTTTTTCTTTCGTTCCCAACATCACTTTCTCCTTCTCTCACTCTCTGTCTATCTCTGTCTCTCTGTCCCTGTCTCTGTCTCTCTTTATATATATATATATATATATATATATATAAGTTCATCTTTAAAATATATGTATGTCTGTGTGTGTGAGTGTGTTTGTATGTGTTTACATGTACCTTAAATGTACATATTCATATATATTCATATTTATGTGTAAATACGTCTCAGTAGGAATGAAGTAATGTGGTTATATATGTATCTTTATACATATGACCATGTATATACATATCCAATGTATGTACATAGATAAAATGAAAACATTTGTAAAATCTTTTAATTACTTTCTTTCTCACTGATCAGAAAAAATTACAAATCATCTTAGTTTTTAGTCAGTTTTATTATTTATATAATATAGAAATATAAACAATTTTATTCAAGTGATACCAACAAAATTTTGTTGTTATATTAAAGATTATATGTGGGTAAGATAGATAGATAGATAGACCAACAGATAGATAGATAGATAGATAGATAGATAAATAGATAGGTAGATAGATAGACAGAGTGAGAGTGAGTTGTTAGGTGGACCCTTAAATTTCATTCTGTTAAATAGTTAGGGAGAGGGGTCATTGTTTTTGGCTTGTGGCATTTTCCATACATCATTCCTGCCGTAGCTGCATATTTTCAAAGGTGGAGATATACACCCACCCATTTGTGATGGTTAATGAGGATATGAAAGGCTAATGACAATTTTCAGATTTATCAATTAGTGTGACAAGAAGAAAGGAAAAAAAGGGCAATTCTTCAGGAATACAAAGAAAATGTTTGTCTCTAAAACGCACATAAACATACATACATACATACATACATAGATACATACATACATACACATACATACATGCATACATACATACATATATATACTTAGAAAAATACATAGATACATACATATGTATATACAGATACATACATACATACATACATACATACACATGCACATACATAAATACATACATAGATATGTGGTCACTCAAGTGGATACATACATACATACATACTTAGAAACATACATAGATACATACATATGTACATACACATACATACATACATGCACATACATACATACATAGATACACTCAAGTATACATACATATACATACTTAGAAACATACATACATACATATGTACATACACATACATACATGCACATACATAAATACATATATAGATATGTGGTCACTCAAGTGGATACGCACATCTACAGACATATAAAAATATATAATCACAAGAATAAAATAATAATAAATTCCTATTGATATCTGTTTGCTCAGTCGGTAGAGCATCCGACTAGGAATCACAAGATTCAAGGTTCAATACTGGCCCTTGCCAACTCAGCATATGAGTAGCACAGGGATCTGTGCGGTAATTTGAGGAGCCAATGGTAGGGTTGGCGCTTCATCTCAGACACCAAAACAATCTCCTTGGTCTAGCGCTAGTGAAAAAGGGATAGACTTCCTCGCTGTCTAGCTGATACCGACAATAGGCCACACCGATAACTTTGTATATATATATATATATATATATATATATATACATTCACCATTCTTTTTTCTTCTCTCATTCTCTTTATTGATATCAGTCTAGCTATCTGTCTATCTATATATTTATTTATACATACATACACACAGTAGCACAAACATGTGGACACACAAACACATGCTGAGAGACAGACAGACAGACAGATACACACACACACACACACAACACACACACACACATACATATATATATATATATATATATATATATATATATATATATTATAAGGATACCTTTTGAAAACACTGGTAAGAAACAAGACCGAGCTTGATAATTCCTAGTACCGTGAGTTCAATTCTAAGTATCTGCTTCACTATTGATTTAGTTGATCTATCTATCTATCTATCTATCTATCTCAGTTTCTTTATATCTGTCTATCTATCTATCTATTTCTTCAACCACTTTTACACTCAGTCCCTTTGATTCTATATATCTATATCTATCTAAGTTTTTTCATGTCTATCTATAGCTATCTATCTCTTCCCCCGCATGTTTGCTATCTTGGTCTCTTTGATTCTATTTATCTATTTATCAGCCTATATCTATCTATCTATCTATCTCAGTTTATTTATATCTATCTATCTATCTATCTATCTATTTCTTCCCTCTCTTTTACTCTATCTCAGTGTTTTTGATTCTATCTATCTATCTATCAATCCATCTATCTATCTCTATCTCAGTTTCTTCATGTCTATCTATATCTATCTAGCTATCTCTTCCCCCTCTTTTTTGTATCTTAGTCTCTTTGATTCTATCTATCTATTTATCTATCTTGGCCTCTTCTCCAAAAGCCAATACTTTGTAAGTCAGTCTTGCAAATGTTTGTTTAGTCAAGCCTCACTGGGAACCTCATATATGTCACTTTGAACTACACTAGGATAACCTAAACTAGGATATATAACCCCCCTCTCCTACCTCTCTCTCTCTCTCTCTCTCTCTCTCTCTCTCTCTCTCTCTCTCTCTCTCTCTGGCCTATCCAATCAGAATTCTTAACAGGATTCAAATTGACCCCCGAAGTTTGTAAGTTATGTTAGTAACAAGCCATATTGGGATGGATTTAGAATTTCAAACTTTTCCTTCTAGACAGGAGACTCTTCCAATTCTAAAGATCCCAGCAATCAAAGATTTTACTTGTTTGTTAATTCTTTGGACTAGTATCTTCATCTTTATTGTTTGGATAACATTTCGATCTGTTTTTGGCCTAAAATACATAGAAATATATTGTAAATATAGGTTGTTTAATTTTGACAAGTTATTATCATTGCAAGAGTGTTTGGATTATTGAATTCATAGATGGGCTTTAGAATACACCGACTGCACCTCTGCAGAAGGGCAAGATCCCCCTAATGGAGCCACCTGTTGGCTGTGGATGGTGATCCGTGATGCTTAAGGACAGAATCCAGGTGGATGAGCAGTCCATGACATGCAACAATCCACTTAGACTCTTACTTAGGCTAGACAGGTGGTCGGAGAGGCCCCCTCTAATCAATCAGCTGGTCATGTAAATCCCTAGGACCTATAGGATTGCCCCAACTCCATAGCCTTTATCTATCTATCTTTTGATCATATATTTTCTACAAGGCGGTTGCTGAGGGTCTTCATGTCCTGTGAATGACATTAAATTCTATCTGATGGTGAGGTTCCAGTTCTGGAGGTCTGGGGAATGTGGAGCACCCCTTCATCTCTATTGCTCCCTGGTCCACTCTGACCTGGGGTGGTAGTACCTGTTAGGGTTCAATCTATGGGTTAAATAGAAAAATGTGTTTATAAAAAGAATTGAGTGTCTATTAAAAATGACTTTATTTCAAAACATTGTCAGCATTAAATGACCAAGTGAGGTTGATATGCCATAAAACAAAACAAACCAAACATATTTTGTAAATGATGTTTGGAAGTATTTAGCTGATTTTGATCCGGGTAGAGTATATGCAAGTGATCTGGGCAAAGATGGTTTCATGCTTTTTCCAAGCGTATTAGTACAAAATGAAATACAAAGAATCTAGAATTTGAACTTGGTTTACCTATTCCATTTTACTAGACAATAACCATAACAGTATCTGTAGCTCTTCAGTGTGTGTGGGGGGGTAGGTAGGCCTCGACAGTGAAAGATATAGATGCGAGTACATTATACACACACACACACACACACACACACACACATATATATATATATATATATGGGAGTAAATAGGGAATTAAATCTGACAGTATGTACAAAATATAAAATCTCTTCTTCCATCTCAAGTCCTGATGAAGGTTTGTTAAAAACCAACATATTTTAATGTCAACTTCTCAATCAAGAATAATTTTATCCTTTTGTATTTTTCTATTCTCTCTCTCTCTCTCTCTCTCTCTCTCTCTCTCTCTCTCTCTCTCTCTCTCATATATATATATATTATATATATATATATATATAAATGAAAAGACATGTACCTTACCAGATATATACAGAATAAATATATTTGAATACAGTATCTACAGAAAAGCAGTGCTTATCTCAAAAGCAATTATTAGTGAGTCCAATTCCTATTTGGTGTAATTCCACCACTGTGGATTTCCTAAGACTATATTACACCATGCAACTCCAAATATCTGTAATACAGGTGGGTTTTGCATTTTTTATAGATGGACATGAATTTATGTATTTACTTATCCATTCCACCATGGACCGTGTGTGACACAGGGGCAGTTTTTTAAAGTTAAATACAGATAGTTTGAATTCAGAGTTTCCTTCTCCTAGACAGGTTGCACTTCAATGGGTAAAGAAACAGTCTGCCCAACTATTTACGTTTAGCCGGTGCTAAAAGATGGATTCATGCCTTTCTCAAGAGCATTAGGACATAGGGATATGCAAAAACCTCATCCAAGATTTGAACTTTGGTAGCTAAGTTCATTTCCTATGACCATAACCGTTACAACATATGACCCCCTCAATGTACTTGAATGTATTAATTATTCTTTTCATAAGTAAGTAAGTCAACGGTATCAGCCAGTCAGCAAGGGAGTCTATCCCCTTTTCAATAGTGCTAGACCAAGGAGATTGTTTTAGCATCTGAGGTGGAGCGCCACACCTACCATCAGCTCCTCACTTTACCGCACAGATCCCTGTGCTACTCATATGCTGAGTTGGCAAGGACTGGTATCGAACTAGGAACCATGTGGTTTCTAGCCGAACGCTCTACCGACTGAGCTAACCCAGCCCATTCTTTTCATAATAGGTTGATATTTGATAAAATTTAATATAGACTGTGCTTTGTAAGTTTTTTTTGCATGTGTGAAGTTTCAGTGTTTATCAGGACTCTATTAATACTTACTTATATTATCTTACAATGTTCAGAAGGTTCCTGGTTCAATACCAACTCAACAATTCAATTCAGCCTATGAGTAGCATTCCCTCGCTGGCTGGCTGTTACTGACTTTAGACCACTCTGACGAATTTACTTTATATTAACTTAGTCTGGCACAAGGCCATGTGCAAATAGTCAAATATCATATTTTCTTCCATTTGCTTGTCCAAATTGGAGAGAAGATTCTGATTATTTTGACCCAACAAATTTGACTGTTTTTGTCATATTTTTCCTTTAGATTGTTGCCATAGAAACTTGTATAGGTAAATAATTTCATTTTGTACTGAGCAGTTTCTAGAGGAAATTATATCCGGATTCAGACTCAGAATTGGGTGAAATTAGCAACAATGAAGATAATGTTTGAGCAAAATGTCTCAGATAGAAATGATATACATAAAATTGTACATAATGAGAGGCTTGCCTAGTGCAATGTTTATTGTTTTATGAAATGGAATCGGCAACTCAAGTTCAGATCCAGGTTGATGTCGTTTGTTTGTACTATGGCTCTTAGGAAAGGCATCATTTCATCTGTCCTCCCCCCAGCTATGGGAAAATAGTAGGATATACTGGGATCCTTATCCTTAGTATGGCAACCAGTCTAGGAGAAGGAAAACTCTGAATTCAAACCTATTAAACTCTGCTTAAAAATTGACCTGTTGTGGAGGGGTTGGGTAAATACAGACAGGTACCACTAAACAAAATCTAGGCAATGTAGATTGGGATCATGGTCACAATAACATTTTAGGGTGATTTAAGTGCTTTTTGTTTTGTTTAAATGTTTTCAAAAACATTTCTGACAATAATTGTTTTGGGTTTCTTATTTGTCGGCTGAAAAATTTAGTACTTGGAATTACAAAAATATGTCAAAAAAAGATGATTTATTGATTATTGATTTTAATGTCATTTCAACCCGTTTAGGGTTATTTTATTTTAAGAGGTTAGGGAATTGTACAATCATATTCAGATGTTTTGTGCAGTTGTTTAAGTGCTTTTGTTTTGCAAACTCCAAGTAAATGCAAATAATTTTTAAACAGATTTATTTGATCCATAGATGGAACTCTAACAGGTAATACCACTCCATGTCAGAGTGGAATGGGAGTAATAGCAATGAAAAACTACTCCACTCCTTAGATTGATTGATTAATTGATTTTAATGTCATATCAACCTATCCAGGGTTATTTTATACCAAGCAGTAGGTTGTGAGGGATGGTCAAATTTATTGTTATGTCTTTTGTCAAGGATTTTTCTTGATTTTGACAGTAGGTTGTTTGCAGTTGTTTGTTACTAAGTGGATTGGAAATAACTTTAAGGGATAAGTTTATAGGGTAAAGTTCAAGTTTGTTGCATATTCTTTTCTATTTAACCCATAAATGGGACCCTAACAGTTACTACAACACTGGGTCAGAGTGGGCGTGGGAGCAATGGTGATGAAGAGGTGCTTTACATTCCCCAGACCTGGAACCTCACCTCAGATAGAGTTTAACATTATTCCCAGGACATGAAGACCCTCGGCCACTGCCTTCTAGCACATATATGATAAAAAGGGTTGGGGCTTGCCATAAGGGCAATAGGGTTGGTACAATAATATAGGCTTGATGTGACCAGCAAATTGATCGAAGGGGGCCTCTCCGACTCCCACCCTAAGCCTAAGTAAGTGGAGTATTGCATGTCATGAACTGCTCAGCCACCTGGGTACCATCCTTAAGCATCATGGGTCACCACCTATTGCCAACAGATGCCTCAATTGGGGGGGGGTACCCTTCTGCAGAGGTGCAGTCGGTGTATTCTAAAGCCCCATTTAACAGGTCTTTCCACTCATTAGAGTTTCAGAACTGTAACCTCACCACCAGATACAGTTTAATCTCATACCCAGGACACCCATTTTTTTTGGGGGGGGGCAGTGTTTTTCCCCCTTTGTAAGGATACGGTGGGTCTATTCTAAACCCTGTGGACAAGGCATGCCAATAAATGAATAAAGAAGCTTTTGGCATGACATTTTTCTATGACTTCAGTTTATCTTTTTCTTCTTTTTTTCTGGTGGTAAAATAGTAGTTTTCATAGTTATTAAAAATCTGTTGTATTTCAGAGAAAACAATGTTCAGCCGAGTCAAGAGAAATGCCTAAAGGATTCTTTTTTTCTGTGTTGGCACCGTATCCTTATAAGTGCAATGAGGTTCCATGAAGACATCATTGTTGAGTGGCTTCTAATTCAACATTTCAATCTATGGTCATTCAGACTATAGCCTACATGGCTACTCCTCTGCAATTCTTTTAAGGTTTCTCCCCTCCCCCTCTTTAAGTTACATTGGATATTGACTTTTCTGCAAGGAATTAGTTCCATATGCCTTAAGGACATACCGTATTGCTTATGGAATCTTCAAGATTTCTTAGTAATTCTAGCCTAATGTTCATTTAGTTCTTTCTCTAGAATAAAGTCTATCTTGGAATTGGTACTATATCTCCACAACTGCCAGAAAGTATGGGTGCTATGTCTCCACACCTGTCAGAAATAATTGGTACTATATCTCCACACCTGCCAAAAAGTATGGGTGCTATGTCTGCACATCTGCCAAAAAATATTGGTACTATGTCTCCACACCAGCCATAAAGAATTGGTACTATGTCTCCACAATTGCCAAGAAGTATTGGTACTATAACACCACACCTGCCGGAAAGTATTGGTACTATGTATGAAGGATTCACGCTAATATACAGATTCAAGAGCTCATCTCATAAGTTCTGGATATTACGGTAAATGTTTGAAGTGTTTTTATTATTCTAGGCATTATTTTTTCTTCAGTCTTTATCTTTTTGCTTCTTAACTCAAGACTCTAGCCTGATATATTCTTCAATCTTTTCTCTTGAGATTGACAAAATAATATTGGTTGGCTGATTAAGGAACACTAATATTAATATATAGATTGCATACACCTTAAAAAGCGAACATTGCAACATTTCTTTTGATAAATATGTAATAATAAGAATTCACTATCTGAGTAATAATTTTGTATAACAATTTTTTGGAATACGAGGAATGATGAGAAATACAATGTTACGGACATCATCCACTGAGAGTTCTAGCAACAGGGCCAGACGATCAACCAGCATGTCTACAAAGAGATACTGAGGCATTTGCTTCGTTCAGTGCGCGTGAGGAGGCAAGAGATGTGGCAGAACAACTCGTGGGTGCTTCACCATGACAACGCACCTGATCACACTGCCCTGAGTAGCCCAGAAGAACATCACTGTGCTGGAGCAACAGACCTAGCTCCATGTGATTTTTTCCTTTTCCTAAGCTCAAGGGGGGCATCAATGGAACCTGTTTTGAGGATATGCCCAACATAAGAAAGGCCATGACGACAGAGCTACGGAGAATCCTGGAAGAATCCTTCCAGGAGTGCATGCAAGCATGAGAGAGAAGGATGGGATTAGACTACAGGAGGATTACTTTGAAGAGGATAACTTGTAGTTTGCAGTTCGGATTTGAAATAAATATTTTGAGACACCGGTCCTGGAACTTTTCTGACACACCTTGTATAATTATATCATCATAATCATCATGTCGCACCGGCAGCACGGATATCCATGACAATCTCATTCATTGCTCCTGGGAGGTCCTCTGCGCGGCATCCAGTATCCGTACAGAGCTTGTCAATGTATGTCTTTGCCGGTCGGCCCACGCTGGCAGGCTCATGTGATGTCTTCCACAGAAGAAAGTCACTTATGAATTCGTCTTTGCTTCTCCAGTAGTGCTCAGCGTGTCTTGTTTGTCTCACACTGATGGTTTGTGTGATATGGGGCAGGTGGCCGTACAGCTGTTTTCTTGTGGGGTGTTGTTTCCACGTCTTATTTAAGACTGCACGCAGCATTCTTGTGCAGCTACCGTCTAGTTTATTCTCCAGTCGCTTCGTTAGGGTCCAGGTGGTGCAGCCGTAAAGTAGCGCTGATACAACAACGGCCTGGACAAATTGTCGCTTTAGCTTTTTAATGAGATCGGACTTCCATACGACTGACAATTTGTTTATAGCTGACCATGCCTTTACTATGCGTGTATTAACATCGTTTTCTGTTGATGAGATATTACTACCCAGGTATGTAAATTGTTTCACCGATTTTAGGGGTTTGTCATAGAATGTGGAGATGTCTCCTTCATTTTAAAAACATATGTACTCTGTTTTATCGGAGTTCACGTGTAGGCTGATGTTCCGTGCTGTCCTTTCTACGCTATGGATTATGGATTCGGCCTATGCAGGTGTATTTGTAAGAAGTGCTAAATCATCTGCGTAGTCCGCATCTGTAATCGTTTATGTGGAGTACCTTCTGCTTCTTGCCTTTTTTTTAGTGTGAGGCCTTTTTCTTTTATGGGGTCTACTGATGTTCGAAGTACGTAATCTAGGCATATTATATGGCGATTGCGTATCTCCTTGTAGGACTCCAGCGACAATGTCAAAGAAGTCAGTGTCGCCATCAAGTGAGTGTACCATTGCTTTAGTGTTTTGATAGAGCATCATTATGGCGGTAACCGTTTCTTTGGGGAGGCCATATGCTAACAGTATTTGCTCCATTTTCCCTCTGTGTATGGAATCAAATGCCTTGGAGAAATCTACAAATAGTAGAGTTGCCTCATGATTCTTTGCTCGTACTCCTTCTATGATTCGTCGAATAGTCAGGATCTGAGAGGTTGTGGATCTATTCCTGCGGAATCCATTTTGTTTTTTTCTAAGGATTTTCTCTACTTCAGGTCTGATGCGATTAAGGAGAAGTGCATTATATATCTTAGCGGCTATAGCTGTGAGGGTTATGCCTCTGTAATTCTTAGCGATTCCTAGGTATCTTTTTGGGACAATGGGAGGATGCATCCTTTTGTCCATCTTTCTATCATGTTTTGTCTGTATACTGCATTTCATAGCTTAAGTAATGTCATCAAATTTTCTTATTTTCCAGACCTCTGGGGGTATTTCGTCGAGACCTGATGCCTTTTTATTTTTTATTTTTCTAAGTACGTCATTAAGTTCCTCCATTGTGAAGTCTCCTAGCCTTATGTCTTGTTGATTATTCATTATTTTTTGGGTGTTGTTTTCTATGATTTTAGGGTCCTAATAGTTTTTGGAAGTTTTCTGGAGTTTATCTTTTTGGCTGTTTGCCTTTAGCTTTGATATAGGCGTTTCCTGCCATTAATTTCGTTCACGGTTTGCAATGCTAATCGCGACTGCCTGTCTTCTACTGCATGTCTGATTTTATTTATTTGTTCTTGGATGTATTGTATCTGTTCTCTTCTGTATGTTTCTGTTAGTTCTACCTGGGCTTTCTTGAGGTTTTCTATGTTGATGTTAGTTGGGTTTGTTTTATTGCGTTTGGATACTTTCTTTATATTATTTCTCTTTACACTAATTGCTTCTGTCTTCCAGGGTACAGTGTATTTTGTTCTTTGTTTGGTCGATATGTGTTCTGCAGCAGCTTCAAGGTGGGCACTGATGAACTTTTCGTATTCCTCATTTGGAGTGTGCATTGTAAATGTCTCCTGGGGGATGTCGAACTTATTCCTTACTGTTATAGAGTAGCGATCGGATATATCTCTGTTTGGTAAGTGAGGACCAGTCGTATCGTACAGATTTACTGGTTTGCCCTTTGTTTCTACGTAGACTTAGACGCAGTTTGGCAGTGACTATTCTGTTATCGGAGGATATTCCCTCGAAGGAGGAATATGCTTCACAGTTCATGGCGCTGTTTATTCATTTTTTATTTATTAGAATGTAGTCTAGTTGCGCTTTTGTGCTATTTGGGTATGTGTAGGTCCAGTGTTTGCCCATTCTTTTTTTGGAATTTGGTGTTTAGGCACACAAGCCTGTTCTCAAGGGAGAACTCTGCCAGAAGTTCTCCGTTTCTGTTTGGGTTGTTGTGAAAGCTGAATCTATTTTTTTCATTTCTGCCTATCTGTGCATTTACGTCTCCGCCTATGATCAGTAAATTGTGTTTGGAAGTGTGTCTGCATAGAATATTACGATGTCCGTTCCATCGCTGACATTTGTAACACGAGACTACAGTCATGCAGGGGTTGCCATTAAACGTAGTCCTCGCTATTCTTGGTTGGATTTTTTCTATGCTATTAAGCAATTTTAGGGCTGAGGAGCATTCCTACACCCCCTATGGTGGCATTGACGGAGTTTTTCCATGCTTCAGTCACAAGCATCCAACCATTTCCCGATTCATGATATTTTAATTCTAGATCCCTATGGTCTAATCTGTGTTCTTGTACACAGATGATATCTATTTTATTTTCGTCTGCAGACGTCGTTTATTCGGGTAGTTGGCTTTATAATAAATTTAAACAGTAAAATTAATTAATTTCTTTAATGTTTTGGGAATATTTCATGATTTTAATATTAATTAATTTCTTGATTTTATCTGACTTTATTGCTGTTTATTTTGATCTTTTTAATCCAAAATATTTGACTCAATAAAATTTCAGGATTTTCATTAAAGTGTTATTGCATTAAATCATGATAATGCCATTTTTTTCACACTTGATGAATTTAAGGAAAATGTTGGTTATTTTAATTGCAGTTCATTTTACAGGGAAAGAAATGCTTAACCCAATGGGTCATTTATATCAGGGATTCTCAACTTTTTCTTCCTTATATTACACCCCCCCCCCCATTTTTGATGTAAACAAGAATTGCTTTTAGACCCACATAAGCACAAATAGAAAATTCTATGTAACAGAAAATATATTTTATTTACTAAAGCAAATTTGGAAGTTTAAACTTGCTTAACCTTTAGGTCTAGTGTCCAGTGGCTTCAGCCATTGGACCAGTAAGGAATTGAATAATAGTGTGATCCCAAGGGGTCATCCCCCTAGGCAATACCTCACACCTTAAAGGGGCAGGGCTGGGTTTAATGCCCAGTGCCTGAGCTGCCTCACTAGAGGAATGCCGAAGGGATCCACATATTTTTACACTTGAGCTTTTGTTTCTGCATGGTCCCCATGATAATGGGCCTTGTGTCTAATTGGCATGGTGGAGTGTCAGTAAATATCTACTTATCCCACCCTCATGTCCTGTGTCCAGTGGTTTCAGCCATTGGACTGGTAAGATTTTTAATATCAGTATGATCCCAGGGGGTTCTCCCCCAGGCAATACCTGCCACCTTGAATTAAAGGGGCAGGTCTGGGTTTATTGCCCAGAGCCTGAGGCACTTCAAAAGAGGAATGCAAAGAGATTCACACAGTTTTTAAACATTATCCATGCATGAGCTTCGGTTTGTGCATGGTTCCCTACTATAATGATCTTTGTGTACGACTGACATGATGAGATGTCGGTAAATACTTACTGCTCCTGGTCTCTATCTACCAACTTGTCAAGTTGAACGTCAAAACCTTGGTTCAACTTCAGGCATAGTAAGTCTCCTCTCTTTTCAATTTGCAGTAAATTTTATGTGTATGTCACTTCCTGTATAAAATCCCACCAACCTCAAACCCATTTAAAAAATTTCTTAGGCCAACTTGTGGACCTAATGGACAATATTAAGAATCACTGATTTACAAAAAATACTATATTTATATTCTAGATCTCACCAATCCACAAGTAAATGGGATGAAATGTTCATACTAATCTTATACTGTGTATTAGGGTAGGTCGATTTTTAATTTAAAAAAAATATCAAATTGAATGAAACACTGAAGAATGCATATTGGTTGATTAAGAACTGATATCAAAAATTGGATCTTTCACATGTACCAAGTTTTGAGGAAATGGCATCAAAGATCTTAGACAATAAATGCACTGAAAAATCCTTGGTTCTGCAAAATTTGTCCCACAAATTGATTAGAAAATCTAACAATTTCAGTATTTAAACCAGGAAATGTTGTCATTATATTTTTTCAAATTGAAATTAAATGATTAAATTATAAATAAACTTCAAATTAAAAATATGCCACCCTCCATTATTGCAAAACCCAGGATTTTTCAGTGCATTTTTTGTCTATGATCTTTGATGCCATTTCCTCGAAAATTGGTACAAGTTCAAGATCTAATTTTTGGTATCAGTACTTGATAGACCAAATCACAACTTTCAGTGTTTCATGAAATATGATATTTTTAAAAAGTGAAAAATCAACCTACCCTAATAATTTCCATTGAGGTCTTTAAAATATAAAGTATACACATACTTTATATTTTAAAGACCTCAATGGAAATTATTTAAAAAACAAAAACTGACCGTTTATACTAAATGATTCATTTAGTAGCAAAACGAATAAATTATATTATTTCAATAAATTACAGAGGATATATGGGGGTCTTTCAATAAATAAGTGCAATTTTTCTGAAAAAAGCAAATAATTTTTTTTCAAGACTTTTCTCCCATAAACAAAAATTCTACATTGTTTGAAATTGGTTTATAGCAAAAATTATTTTAATTTGGCAAAGATATTTGTTTTGAGGTTATTTAAAATGAGTATAAATCAAACAGAGAGATCTTGCTGAGACAGATATCTGTCATCAAATATTTGGTGGCTGAGAAGTGCAAACTATGCGAAATTTACAGAGGAATGTGTACTGTGTATGGAGAAGCATGTTTTAGTAAAAAGAAAATATTTACATGGGTTTGCCACTAGGAGTCAAGTTGAAAACACAGTCCATAGTAAAGAAAAAGTTCTGGATGCAGTGGTCACTAAAGAAGGTCATGCTGACAGTCTTCTGGGAAATGAAAGGATGAATCACTATTGATTTCCTTGAAAAAAGTTCAACTGCAAACAGTGCTTCCTATTTCCAACTCCTTAGACACCTTATTTATTGAATAACCCTTTTATTACATTATAATTCACCTTTTTGTATTGAATAACCCTTGTATTACCTTATATTTTTAATATTTAGTCAATTTCGGCTTATTTATTGAATGGCCCTTGTATTACTTTATATTTTCAATATTTAGGCAAAATTCACCTTATTCATTGAATGACTCTTGTATTACTTTGTATATGTTCAATATTTCAAGAATATATGAGTTTATTTATGTCCATTACTTCATTCTATCAGTACTTTAAAGACTGTATATTGCTTTATTTCTGTACAAATAAAGTTTATCTCATCTTATTCATCCAATATCATAAAGAATATACATCTATTCATTCAATATATTCAAAAGATCCTATCTTTTATAAATGTATCTTATTTGTTCAATAATAGAGTATATCCATTTATTCATTCTATAACTTACAGAGTGCAAATTACCTTATTCATTCAATATCTTAAATTATCTATAATATTTTATTAACTCAATCAGAGAAAAAGTAAATATTCTCTTATCTATTCAAGGCCACATAGAGTGTGTATTAATTCATTTATTCACTACTTTAAAAGGAGTATTTTAGGTTGGTTAGTCGGATTTTATGGCATGTCAACCCTTGTTGGGTTATTTTATGCCAAAGACATTGTTTTATTCTTTGAATTCTTTTTTAAACTCATTTTTTTTCTGTTTGACACATAGATGGGATACTAGTAGGTACTACCACTCCAGGTCAGAGTGGACCTTGGAGTAATGGCAATAACGGGGTACTCCACACTTCCCAGAGCTCCAGACTTGGAACTAGAGGAGAATTTTAATTTTTCATTCAATAATTTAAAGACCTTATTCATTCAATACATGAAAGAGAGTATATTATTCCATTCATTAAATAGAATAAATATTCTTTACTATCTTATTTGTTTAATACCATAAAGTGTATATTATGGTCAAGTTGCACTGAAAGCACCAGTTCCTACTAGATCACAGAAGTTAAGTAGCAATGAGTCTGTTCAGTATCTAATTGGGTGACCATGTAACCCTTTGCCTATTTTAAGATGTTGTTAGTGGCTTTCTTACTACTGTGATCCTATTGTAAACCTCTGGCTTTAGCTCTCACATGTGTCACTTGTTTAAACTGAAAAATCACAAAGTGAAAACCCCTGCCATTTTTGTTTTGTCTGTGAACCAGCCCTGAGACTGGTACTTGATCCATGTACTTGATCCTTTTACAATAGGAAACTAGTTTCATGGATTTTTGGAAGCAATCTGAGTCCTTTGTTTATCAAAATGACATGATTTGGCATTAAATGACCTGAAAGAGAGTTGATATGCCACAAAACAACCAAACCGAACCAAACCATAAAGTGTATATATTACCTTATTCAATCAAGAGTGCATTGACTATTTAAAAAAATGTGTATCAACTTATTAATTCAATATCTTAAATAGTGCATTTTATATTATTTATTCAGTACTTAAAAGCCACTATATTATATTATTCTTTTCACTAGTAGGACCTGTGGATATACAACAGTATAATAATTTAATTATTACAACATTTGATATGTTTACTTAAGAGGTATTTTCACAAAGTTCAATATGTAAAAAGTATAATAATCTTGATTTCTCTCTCTCTCTCTCTCTCTCTCTCTCTCTCTCTCTCTCTCTCTCTCTCTCTCTCGTACTCATTTTTTTTCTTTCCTTCTTTTCATCATCAATTGAAACAGATTAGTTATTGTTTTTGCATTCTTACCCCCTCTCTCTATCTTTTTCCTACTCTATTTCTTTCTTTCTTATTTTATTTTTGTGTAGCATGTCCTTTCTTTCTTTATAATGAAATGGAATAGTCCAATATTTAGCTGAGGTGACAATATTCATAAGAAATAAGAATTCAGTGGATAAGCGACACCAGATAATCTTGATTTACATTTTTGCATTGCATCTTGGATGATTTGAAATTTTTAACCAGAGGGTGTTGCAGGATGATAATGGATAGAAGATTTAGGAACACGCGTATTAATATATAGACATTAAAGTATCCATATTATATCAGTACCTTAAAGAAGATATATTATTTTAATTTTCATTACTTTCAAATACTTATATTACCTTATTCATTTAAAACCTTTTATCTTAGCAAACTCAATGAATTAAAGAGTGTATATTATTAATTCGGTCAATACAGTAAATACTAATTTGTTCAATACCTTAAAGATTGTACATTAAATTGTTATTGCAATTCGTTAAGTAAATACATTACCTGGTTCAATCAATACCTGACTCAATCAATAACTTCAAGAGAGCATGATACTTTATTCCATCAATAACTTAAACAACATATCACTTTATCGATACTTCAAATTGTGTATTTTATCTTCTTCATGCAATATCTTAAAGTGTCCATATTCACATATCTATTCAATACTTTAAGAAATGTGTATTGACAGATTCATTTACTACCTTAAAATGTATCTATTTACTAACCCCTTTGCATGAGCACGATGTGACGCAAGGTCAATTTCTAAAGCGGAGCTTAACAGGTTTAAATTCAGAGTTTTTCTTCTCCTAGACTGGTTACCTAACCAAGGTTAAAAAGCCAAAGGAAAAAAGACTACGACACACAAAATAAACCTGCAAATTGAATTGAAATTAAAGATTTTATATATATAAAGATTTACCTATCCCTCCGCACGAGTAGGATGTAACACAAGGTCAATTTCTAAAGCAGAGCTTAACAGGTTTGAATTCAGAGTTTTCCTTCTCCTAGACTGGTTGCCTAACAAAGATTAAAGAGCCCAGTCTGCACTACTATGTACCCATAGCTGGGGGGGGGAATAGCTGGATTCATACCTTTCTCAAGGGTATTAACGCTATTTGAAATGTAAACAGCATTGACCAGGATTTGAACTCATCTTGTCATGTCCATTACCTACAACAGTAACCACTTCACCACACGCCTACCTTAAAATGTATACTTACCTAACTTTGAGCCCTATGTCCAGTGGCTTCAGCTTCTTGACCGGTAAGATACATTATGAATAGTGTGATCCTAAGAGACCATCTCCCCAGGCATCCGCTGCTCCCTCATCTAAAAGAGGCAGGGCTGGGTTTATTGCCCGCTGCCTGAGGTGCTCCAAAAGGGGAATGCCGGAGGAATACATGCACTTTTTGCACTGGCCACTGTATGAGCTTCGATTTGTGTGTGGCTTCCCACATTAAAAAGATCTTTTGCTAATCCAGGCTAATGGGAGGTCAGGAAAATACTTACAACCCTAAAAAGTATCTGCTTGATTGGTTTTAATGGCACATCAATCCATTCAGGGCTATTTTATGCCTAGAGGTTAGGGAATTGTACAAGTATATATTTCCATATAACTGTGCACAAATGATTATTATTATTAACCCTTTGAGACCATTACACCAAAGGAACTTTTATTCCCCTCCCCCATACAGTAGTGCTGGTTTACCAGTGCAGAGATCATTCATTGACCTAAAGAGGGTAAATTTAGACTCAGGATTTTAAGGTACAAAGGGTTAAATAGAAATAATTACTGTAAACCATATAATGGTTGATTAATTGATTGATTCAATTTAATGGCATATCAACCCATCCAGAGTTATCTTATGCATAGTGGTTAGGGAATCTTGTTCATTGTACATTCATATATATATTTTTTCTGTAGTTGTTTCTTAAGGGGTTTTTTTTGCACACAATCCTACTGAATACAAATTATTTTTTAACAGATGTATTTGACTCATTAATGGGACCCTAACAGGCACTACCACTCTGGGTCAGAGTGGACTTGGGAGTAATGGCAATGAAGGAGTACTCCACACTCACTCAGATCTTCAGAACTAGAGCCTCACCATCAGATTCAGTTTAGGACACCCCTTTGTTGGGAGGCAGGGGTTTGTTAACCCTCTGCAGAGAATATAGTCAGTATATTCTAAGTGCCACTGACAGGGCATCGAAAAGTATATTTTAGTTTATTCATTCAATGATTTAAAATGTCCATATTACCTTATTCATTCAATACAATTGAAAATAGTTAGAACCCTATACACTCAATACATCAAAGAGTATATATTATGCACGAGGGGAGACAGAGCTTGTCCTGGTGTCCCTCCAGTGGCCAATAAATGCTGATTAAGAATTTTCAAAGCTTCACGTACCCATTCATTTTCAAATTCTATGTGTTCATGCCTAGAATCATTAGTACACAATGGAATATGATATGCAAAACTTCAACCGTGTAATATTGTTATACTATCTTATTATAATGGAGATTCAGTGTCTGTCTGACTGTCTGTAACTGGAACAACATCACTGCTTACATCACAATACCCTCAGGAATTGCATAAGTTTATCAATGAGCATTTAATATATAGTCATAATCAAAATCATTAATACATAGAATAGTTATAAATCTTAGCTATTAACAATGTCTCTCTGAAAATCTGAGTTAGATTTGCCTCAAAACAGCCCACGTTATTAGTACGTTCAAAATCCTGCAATGTGTCTTATACATCACTAAGAAATAAAGGTTTACATAATATATGGTGTGGTTAATTTGCATACTGATTTTAACAAAACCGGGTTTAATAATTAATTACTTGGGGTTATTGAACTCTAACATTATTGTTTTATTCTCCAATGTATTAAAATCCATTCTATGAATGATTTTATATAGAAACCAATTACAATATATTTCAAATAAGTGCTGTCTTTTTATATGTGTTCTTATTTAATTTTGTTAGTCTTTCTTATTGAATATATTTCATTACCTTAAAATTTAAATACTTATGCCTGGAGGGTGCATATTCTCGCTAGTTTATTCAATACTGAGTGTATATTCATGCAGTCAATAGATTATAGAGTTTATATTATCTTATCTATTCATTACCTTCAAGAATTTATGTTGATTATCAGTTCATTAATTTGCAACTTACCTTAATTTAAAGAGTTTATATTAATTTATTCAGTAGATCAAATCGGCCTTGTGTCACTATTAAGTTTCATGGAGAGACGCATAAATCACATTTATTACATTATGCAATCAATATCCTAAATTGTGTTAAATGTCTAATTTACAACCCTATCAGTCGGGCTTAGAATACACCGACAGAATCCTCTGTAGAGGGGTGAGATGTCTCCCTCACCCCAAATATCCTGAGTATGACATTGAACTGCATTCAATGGTTTGGCTTCAGTTCTGGAGTTCTGGGGTGTAGAAGTACCCCCTTCATTGCCATTACTCCCAGGTCCACTCCGACTCAGAGTGGTAGTAAATCCATACTCTCAGAATTTCATTCATCAATCTTTATTTTTAATCCACCCTGTCGGTGAGGCATAGAATACACTGACTACATCCTCTTCAAAGTGCTAAGCCCCGCCAAAAAAAATGTCCTGGGTACGACACTAAACCGAATCTGATGGTGAGGTTCCAGTTCAACTGTGTGCAAATTATTTGTATTAGGTAGAAATATTTGATATTTTATAACTGTATACAAAAAGAGGATAATAGACAAAAATGTTTGTTTAATGGAATATCAACTCTTAAGTTAAAATATCAAATGTTGTAATAATTAAATTATCATACTGTGGTATATCCACAGGTCCTGCTAGTTTAAATTAATTGCATTATTTTTTTTTCCAAAGCAAAGGAAACTGTGGAATAACCTAATGTTTAGAAAGAAATTATGGAATGATCTTGTAATTTTAATTTTGATGCAAATATAAAAGAAATGAGGTGGTTAAACAAAGGAAAACATTGAGATAGACCATGAAAGACATCAAAGAATAGAAGATTCAAAGGGATGAATTCCTTGAAAATAGAAAATGGAAAACAAATGAAAAACAAATAGTTTGACAAAAGGAATCAATGTTTGAGAATTCTTTGAAGTTTTAAAAAGTTCCATTCATCAAAGAAGATCTATCAACTGCCATTCTGATAAGTTGGAACTACATTAATGAAGAATTTTGCTTAAAATTAGTGAAAGAATTAAGGCTGCCATGAAGGCTTCAGGATGGACAATTCAGTGTTAATTCTATGTTTTTGTCAATGAATTCCAAAATCTTTCTAAATATTTCTTATTATAATGGAGATTTAGTGTCTGTCTGTAACCGAAACTATGTCACTGCTTACATCAGGATTTGTATAAGTTTATTAATGAGTATTTAATTTACAGTCGGAATCATTAATTAATTAATTATTTCATAGAATAAATCTTATTTATTAACAATGTCCCTATGAAAATCTGAGTTAGATTTGCCTCAAAACAGCCCATGTTATTAGTGCATTCAAAATCTTGCAATGTGTCTTATATATAACTAAGAAATAAAGGTTTACATAATATATGGTGTGCTTAATTTGCATACTGGTTTTAACAAAACCAGGTTTAATAAATAATTACTTGGTGTTATTGATTTCTAATATTATTGTTTTATTCTCCAATGTATTAAAATCAACCTTATGTATGATTTTATATAGAAGCCAATTAAAATATAATGAAAATAAGTGCAAACTTTTTATGTGTGTTCTTATTTAATTTTGTTAGTCTTTCTAATTTAATATATTTCCTTACATCAAAACTTAAATATTTACACCTGGAGTGCGCATATTCTTGCTAGTAAAAATAAGGATATATAAAAATGTTTTGTATCATATCTGTGATTAGTTTATTTACTCCTGAATAAAACTTCAAGGGAAACATCTTTAAAGCATGAAAAATCCATAATTTTTCTCATTTTTTTCATTTGAAAATTGCCTATTTCCTTATTTATTCAATACCTTTTTTTTTTACTTAAAAGATATCAACTTTTATAAAGTTCTAGGACATACCAAAGCATGATAATTATTACAACGTTTGATATGTTTACTTAAGTGGTATTGCCAAATAGTTCAATAAGTATAATAATCTTGATTTAACTCACTCACTATTTTTTCTTTCTTTCTTTCTTTCCTTTTTTTCATCTTTTCATTATATTCAATTGAAACAGATTAGCGTCATTGCTTCAATGCGCTCACCCCCTCTCTCTTTCTATCTTTCCCCTACTCTCTTTCTTTCTTTCTTTCTTTCCTTCTTATTATATTTTTTCCCCTTTTCTGTTCTTTTTCTTCCCTTTTTTTTCCTTTATAATAAAAACGGAATATTCCATTATCTAGCTGAGGTGGCAACACTCATGAGAAATAAGAATTTGGCAGATAAGTGACACCAGATAATCAGGATTTACATTTCTGCATTTCATTTGGATGATTTGAACGGTCTGATTTTTAACCAGAGGGTGTTGCAAGATTATAATGGTCGGATGATTAAGGAACATGATTATTAATGTATAGATGTTAAGTTCTCATTATTTATAGATTGAAACATTAGTAGTAGCTAAGTTTTAATTGGCACCCATGTTCTTCCATATTTCTAATCTTCCATATTTCTAATCTGATTTCAATTTATTATCTTGTAGAAAACAGAATTAGGAACATTATGATCATAAAAATAATTTGTTTTCCTTCTAAATTTGAATAAAGAAGGTTTTTGAAATTTATGCATATTAAAATTATTAATTATAATTAAAGTATCTGAAATTCATGGAGCTACAGAATATTTGAAAAAAAAAAGAAAACTATTTTGAATTTTAATAGATTTTTCTTCTTCAAACAGAACTGCCATTATTTGACGTGATTAGGATAAAGGAAACTTTTATAGCTTGACCATAAAATCCTTCAAAGTTGCATTTGCTATAAAAGAATAAATAAGAAAGTTTTAATGGGTTTTCAGTGTATGAAGGATCTCTGGGATTTTCTAATTACAAAAACACAAGAAAAGGACATTTCATTTTTTTATTGCCTCATATTCTGAGATAAAGTTTTGTTATTATTTGATAAACTATTTCAGACGAGTATCCTTACATTTATTGTTTGGATCAATATATTTCTACAAGTTAGCCATGTAGACTTAATCATTTTAGAACTATAGGCACCATGAAGTGTGAATTTAACCCAAACTTTAACCCTGACAAATTTACCATATATATATATATATATATATATATATATATACCAATCCCTCCAAAATGGAATAGCATGACTGGAGTTTGAATTTATTTAATACTACAATATAGCAGTCCAGGATATTAGCCATGATGCCATTGAGCCCCCATGTTATGTTCTATATAATACAAAATATATATTTTATGTATAATTTTCTAATATGCTCTTGTTATTTATTAAGTTTTTATTAGTCTGGTACATGAGACTTTGCTGACATCTTTGATACCATCTAGAGGACCTACTAAGTGTGATGACCAATAAAGGCGGATGATGAGAGAGAGAGAGAGAGAGAGAGAGAGAGAGAGAGAGAGAGAGAGAGTCAAAAGAATCTGTTGCTGCTCATGATGATGATGGTGGTGATGATAGAGTATTCAAGTCTAACAGTGTGGTTATTGGAATATATATATATTTACCAACTCTTCTGCACAGTAGGATGTGACACAAGGTCAATTTCTTAAGCGGAGTTTAACAAGTTTGAATTCAGAGTTTTCCTTCTCCTAAACTGGTTACCTAGCCACGGGTAAAGGGCCCAATCTGCCCTACTATTTACCCATATCTGGAGGGAGAGTAGTTGGATGCACATCTTTCCCAAGGGTATTAGCACTATGTGAAATGCAAACAGCCTCGTCCAGAATTTGAACTTCAGTTGACGAATCCATTTCTTATGACTCTAACCATTACACCACACCCTTCCATGGTTATTAGAATATAAGTAGTTTATTCTCTTGGCAGGTTTATTTGAGTTTCTGACAAAGTTTTTGACTGAAGACTAAAGCACCATTGTCTGAAAATCACAGATGAGTGTCTGCCACTATTCCACTAGTTATTCTGACCAAAATTGTATTATTTTTGGTTGATTTTATCCCAGCATTTTAACCAATCCTTCTGTGGTCATCTTTAGGTGTTTAGTTTATTTTTGTAGCCTTGCAGGGGAAACATTTCATTAGACAGAGTATTTGAAGAAAAAGTGAGATGGTAACTACACAAGGATGCTACATGCTGTCTTGAACAAAACATGGAATCAGCACTCCATAAAACAGCGACTATTCGGCCACTTACGACCCATCTCACAAACCATCCAAGTAAAATGAACAAGACATGCTGGGAACTGCTGGAGAAGCAGTATTGAACACATAACCGATATTCTCCAGTAGACTTCTACTCATGGACATACCAGTATTGGCGGAATAGAAAAAAAACTTACATTCATCAGTTCTGTACGGACACTGGATGACGTTTAGAGTACTTGCCAAAAGCTATGGCCGATAGGGATGGGTGAATGAGAGAAAGTCACGAGAATCTGTGCTATCAACATGACTTAATTGAAAATTAACCATGACCTTGCGAACTACTCAAACTAGCCACCCTGTCGTCTGGGGGGAGAATGCACCGACTGCACCTCTGCAGAGGGGTAAAATTACCCCAAATGGGGCCACCTGTTGGCCGTGGGTGGCGATCCGTGATGATTAAGGATAGAACTCAGGTGGTTGAGCAGCCCATGAATTGCAATAATCCACTTTGGCCCTTTTTTGAGCTAGACGGGCGGTCGGAGAGACCCCCTCCGGTCAATCGGCTGATCATGTCAAGCCCTAGTACCTATATGATTGCCCCAACCCTAGTGACCTTATGGCAAGCCCCAACCCTTTTATCATATGGGTCCTAGAAGGCGGTGGCTGAGGGTATACATGTCCTGGCAATGACCTTAAACTCTATCTGATGGTGAGGTTCCAGTTTTTGAGGTTTGGGGAATGTGGAGCACCGCTCCATCACCATTACTCCCAGGTTCAGTCTGTATCAGGTAGTATCTGTTAGGGTCCCATCTATGGGTTAAATAGAAAAATATGCCTATGAAAAAAATTGAGTATCCATTAAGAATGAATTTATTTGAAAACTTTATCGGCATTAAATGACCCACTGAGGTTGATATGCCGTAAAACAAAACAAACCAAACCAAATCCTCAAACTAGGCAGCAGTAAACACTTCCAAATCCGATATATACTTTTTAATAACAATCTTCCTTTAATATTCCAGCATGAGGAACAGAATGTAGTATCTGTTCCAGACATTACGACCTGAGACAGCCTCTGCCCTTGCACGGCCACGACCAGATCGGCCAGTCTGGCCAAGCTCTGCGATCCCGCTTATCTGCAGTCGATCCTGGTTACACTGACCTGGTCAAGTTCTATAATCCAGTTTGACCACAGTCGATGCAGTCCAGTTTGACAGTTGATACTGCAATTCGCTAATACGGTCAAGCTCTCTGATCCCGCTTATTCACGGTTGATTCGGGTAACAATGACCGCTCATTATTTGCGATATTGTCGGCCGTCAATCCAGCAATATAGCTGACCACGGTCTAGTCTTGTGCTTCGATCTTGCATGACAGACGATCCTGCACTTTGCTCTGCAATCCCACTTATCCGCAGGTGATCCTGGTAATTCTGACCACAGGTCATCGTGTTTCAATTCTGTTGTCAATCCTTCTAGCAATAGCAACGACCCAGTCACTCTCAACTTTGGTCCTATTTGCAGCTCAGCCCGCAGGTTGTAATAGTCCTTACGCCAACCTGACGCCAATTCTACCTCCTGCATTATCTGTCACAGACCCTGCCTCCTGCGGATCCTGTTTCATGCGGTTTCTTCTCCTGCGGTACTTCCGATCCTCTGGCAACAACAGCTAATAAACTTTCCCTTTCAGTTTTTTGAATTTAACATCTTCGTAAAAAGAAACGCAATATTAGTCAAGGTGAAAAATCATACATAAATATACAGGTAAATATTCTAGGTAAAATAGGACATTAGGTTTATAAGTTCACTCTGAATTGTCCAATCGGACACATGGCACAACGGATATAGGCGTTATATGTATCTCTGGGCTGCAGGTTCAATCCTAGCCAAGGGTGACAATTACAGAATAATTAACACAGCTTAGCACTTGTACCCGGTCATAGCTACCCCCGTGGAATAACGAGTTCAGTTCAAAGTTCCGTTGAAGGCTCCCGAATTCGACAAGAAGGTTCCTGAGTTCAAGAAGGTTACCGAGTCCGACAAGAAACACCCGAAGAAGGCCGGAGGGCATATCGGCCGGTGGGCACATCAGCTGAAACGTTGTGTAGATAACAATAAAGATGAGGACAATAGTCCGTATAATACAAATAATAAATCTTCGTGTTCTTTCTCCATGCTTGAGCTTGTGTCCCTTTATTCCCCTTTTTAAAGATTTGTGGGGACGATATCCTTATCAGCCCCGCAACAATGATGATGTAATAATAAAAACACTTTCCATTATCTATTTTCTTCACTGTTGTTTACTGTCATAAATCGAGTGTGTTGCATTAGCTGTGATGAAAATTAAAAGAAAAGAAAATGCTAGACAAACAAAAATTATTGGTTAACAACGTTTCATCTAGAAATTAAAAAATGAATGGATGATAAATGTTACAAGTAATACTAGTACAAAAAATAATTGTAATATGGCGCCAAAAAAATATCGAATTCACATGATGACGTATTATCTGTTGTTGATGAATTTTCTAACCAGTGGGATCCAAGCACTACAGCACTGATGGTAAAAGTATGTGGACTACTATAGGAACTATATTGAGAAATAAAACTTATTTGGTCACATTTCATGAGAGTATCTTGGTCAGCTGATGAACTTTTCAGCCGACCCTCGTAGAGGTTAAAAGATTTAGTATTCTGGAAACCAATGTCTTTTTGTAGATCTTACTTAAAGCAGCTGGTGTATTTCACCAGTCTTCCCTGAGAAAAAGGATCATCACCAAAAAACATATCTTTTATCGGTACCATTTCTGTGTTGGGTAGCTGGGTCTGTTGGGATAGCTGGAATTCTTTTTGTTCTTCTATAGGTCTGGAACTCTTATTTCTTGGGGTGTCTTGTCTTGTGTTGTTACTTAGTTTTTAATTTAAGAACACAAGACTTGATGTTTTTAGAGCACTTTATTTACCAGTCCCAATTTAATCATCGAGAAATAGTATCTCTAATTCTATGTAAACAAATGATTATATACAAAGATAATAAAGGGGCAATTTGAAAATATAGTTATGATAATGATCAAATATTAACAAATGAGTCAAATTTCGACCTTAAATATCCCGTAAGGAGTTGATATGTCGTTAAAAATAAGCTAAACTAAACTAAAACTTCAGGAATTTGCTCATTAAGGGGAAACTACTCAACTAGTCTTAGTTACATCTGACAAAATAGAAAGGAATTCTTCACACTGGCTAATAGTTTTGCACACATAGTAATCTCACTACAAATCAATACAACTATACAATCTATATATTAATACGCGTGTTCCTTAATCTTCCGACAGTTATCATCTTGCAACACCCTCTGGTTAAAAATCAAACCGACTAAATCATCCAAGATGAAAGGCAAAAATGCAAATCCTGATTGTCTGGTGTTGCTTATCCTCCGAATTCTTATTTCTTATGAGTGTCATTACCTCAGCTAAATAATGGATCATTCCGTTTTTATCATAAAGAAAGAAAGGTAATAAAAGTGCATGCTACACGGAAAAAATACAGTAAGAAAGAAAGAAAGAACGAAAAAAAAGGTAGGAGAAAGATAGAGAGAGGGGGTGATAACGCTAATCTGTTTCAATCGAACATAATGAAAAGATGTAAAGAAAGAAAAGTAAGAAAAAAGAATGAGACAGAGTTAAATCAAGATAATTATACTTTTTACATATTGAACTATTTCACAATAGCTCTTCAGATTATCATACTGTGGTATATCCACAGATCCTGACAGTTATACATTCCAGCAATTGAACTTACGTTACAAGAAAATACTAGTAAAAATATAAAGTAATGGTTAACATTCTCTACTATTTACGATAGAACAGTAAAAAGAGTTACGCCACCATAAAGATCAGTGTCTTTGTATTTATGTGAATTTAACATCTAATGATGTTATCAAGAGTGCATCTTGAATTTTACTGCATCTTGTCTGGACAACTAATTAAACTTTTTCTTCTTTGGTTTTTAATGAAGATATGTCTAATAGGAATTCCTTTTTTTGTGGTAGGATGAATAAACAAAGATTCTGTCTTTGAATTATTTGATCTTCTCTGCAAATAACTTGTGTTTCAAGCAAAGAGAAGAAGAAGAAGAAGAAGAAGAAGAAGAAGAAGAAGAAGAAGAGAAGAAGAAGAAGAAGAATGCAAAAAGAAGAAGAATAGGAACAAAGAAGAAGAAGAGGAACAAAGGAGAAGAAGAAGAATGCGAGAAGAATGCAAAAAGAAGAAGAAGAAGAATGCGAGAAGAAGACGAAGAAGAATGCAAGAAGAAGAAGACGAAGAAGAATGCAAGAAGAAGAAGAAGAAGAAGAAGAAGAAGAAGAAGAAGATTACGAAAGAAGAAGAAGAAGAAGAAGAAGAAGAAGAAGAAGAAGAAGAATGCAAGAAGAAGAAAGAAGAAGAAGATTACGAAAGAAGAAGAAGATTACGAAAGAAGAAGAAGAAGAAGATTACGAAAGAAGAAGAAGAATGCAAGAAGAAGAAGAAGAAGAAGAAGAAGAAGAAGAAGAAGAAGACGAAAGAAGAAGAAAATACGTTTTGGTGTCTTTGGTCAAACATTAATCCAACCAAATTCTTCTCCTTCAGAGATTTATCGCATATTCTATTACATAAAATAAAGAATCTCACACAGTACTTCACTTTAATATCATAAGATGATGTCTGCCTCTGTAATAAACAGTCTGCTTCATTGCGTCTTCACGAACGTACAAAAACAAATAAAAAAAAACTCCTTCAGTAGGGTGATTATTAGCAAGCTCATGTAATAATCTGCTTGCTAGTAAAATGTATTTGATCCTCATTGGAGAATGTAACACTCCATTTTGGCCCTTACTTAGGTTAGACGGTCGGTCGGAGAGGCCCCCTCCAATCAATCGGCAGGTCATATCAAGCCCTAGCACCTATATGATTGTTCCAACCCTATTGCCCTTATAGCAAGCCCCGACCCTTTTTATCATGTATGTGCTAGAAGGCGGTGGCCTTCCTAGCCAAACAGTCTCTCACTTCTGCTGAAATAATACAGCAGTATTGTAATTGTCAATAGCAATTGTTTTGTTTTTTTGTTTAATTCTATAAAATTTAGGTATAATTAAAAAGCAAACATTCCTACATGAAATTTCCATAACCAAATATCTTATTATAATGGAGATTGTGGGTTTGTCTGTCTGTAACCGAAACAATATTACTATACAAGCCACAATTCCTTTAGTTATTTACATCATATTCTCCATGATTTTATTTTTTATTTAAACCTCAATTATTAATAAAATTGTTTTACATTACTTACACGGTTAACCATATCTACATACTAATAGCATGCAATTGTATTTATATATACAACAAAATAGAGGTTTACAGTGTGAATGGGAAGGCTAATTTGCATACTGATCTTAAAAAATTAATTTTGATAAATATATGCTTAGTATTATTGATTTTTAATTGTTTGGTTTTATCTTATTGAATATGAGCAAAAATTTCTTCAATAAATCTTAAAATAAAAATCCCTTAACAAGAAGAAATAGCTGTAATATTATTCTTTACTTCCTATTTTAGCTAAACATTTTAATTAGGAAAATTTACCAATGAAAGACGGGAGTAACGGAAAATGATGGAAGAGTTAGTTTCAAAGTTGTTCTATTTTTCAATCATACCCCCTCTGTTCAAAATCTTTTTATCTACATTCTTATTCAGTTTCATTAGCCTTTCTAATTTAATATGATATTTTATTATAAAATTTAACTAAAATACTTGCACCCGGAGGGTGCATATATTTGCTAGTGATATTAATGCAGTTAAAGATGGTGGAATGCAGCGATAGTTTAAAAATATCAACAACAATATCTTTTCAATGCTTCGTAGCACACCAACTCTAAGGATGAAATGTTTAGTTTTTTTATGTCCATAATGATTCAAGTGTTCGGCGTTAATACGATCAGAGGTCAGAAGTCAACCAGAAAGATATTGCAATCAAAGGATTTTTAAGCACGTGATATATTCTTTCTCTGAAGAAAAGATTTTATTATAATACATTGTTCACAGCAATCAAACTGTTTGCATGCAGAAATAACAATAAATCAGTGACTGAAGTAATTGCTTTTTTTTATTATTTTGTTTAATGTAATTCTTAAAGGTGTTATTAAGTGAATGTAACTGTTTCATAAAATTATAATGAATTTTAACACCACTCTGGTTGACTGATAAATTATTTATCTATTCATTGATCTACTAGGAAAAAAGAAGACGGGTTATGGTTAGGGTTAGGGTTAGGGTAAAGGTTAGGGGTTAGGGTTAGTTTAATGGAAAATTAATGAGTTGATTAATTAGCAAATAAAATTCATTCAGAGTGGTTCCCCTTTTTAGGTTGGAGTTATGAGAAATAACCAATTGAAGGTTTCACCTCATAATAGACAGAGAGTTAATCCAGATGTTGCAACATTTAAAATAAGCATGGTGTGTCTTAGTTATTTCTGGTATTTATAGGTTGTCCTTTAGTTGTAGACATCCAGTGGGAAATTATAAAGTCAAAAGTTTTTTTTAAATAATTTAGTTCTTGGGGGTTCGCATGAGAGTGGCGGTTTTCTTTTCCGGAAGTTGGGAAACTCACCGTCGTATGTATATATTTTTGAGATAAAATGTTTTTAATTTTCTCTTCCGGAAGTTGGGGAACATGAGTGCAAACAGGATTTGAACAGGATAGTTGCGGTATAGAGCAGAGAGAGAGAGAGAGAGAGAGAGAGAGAGAGAGAGAGAGAGAGAGAGAGAGAGAGAGAGAGAGGGGGGTAGTAAATACCAGTGTGTCGCACTAGATAGATGAAAGCCATGCCGTCTCTGTGGGAAGATAAGGTTAGCATATATTTACATGATATTGTATGTATATACTTTTGAGATAAAATGCTTTTAATTCTTCGGCCATTCTATGCAGTTCCTTGGGGACAGATTCAAGGACATCGATTACAATTGGTACGATTTTTACTTTCATTTTCCACAGTTTTCGGTTCCCAAGCCAGGTCCACGTATTTGTTGTGTGTGTATGGAGGGGTTCTTACCTCCTCTTCAAGGGATACAGTCAGCGTATTATAAGACACGCCGTCTCTGTGTGAAGATAAGGTTAGAATATATTTGCATGATATTGTACGAGTGTGAGTCAAAGAGTAATGCCATTTTATTTAGGACAGGTATAATTACCAACACAGAAACATATATCATACATAAAAATGAAGCTGGTCCTCTGTGGATCACATCCCTACTTCGCCACATAGTCACCGTTTTTCTCAATAGCAATGTTCTACCTTCGAATGAGAGCATGTATCCCTGCCTGTATTCCGTTGAGTGTTCTTTGAACCATTTCTTCACTAAGATTTCACTTCCTCGTCACTGGAATAATCGCTATCATCTCTTCGGAACCAAGAAAGAGAGTTTAAGGGGCAAACATTATTCCAATTTGTTTGTTTGTTTGTTTGTTTGTTTTATTTTTACTTTTTACTTTTTGACTCACCGTCGTTTGTATATCTTTTTGAGATAAAATGTTTTTAATTTTCTCTTCCGGAAGTTGGGGAAGCTGAGTACAAACAGGATTTGAAACAGAGAGAGAGAGAGAGAGAGAGAGAGAGAGAGAGAGAGAGAGAGAGAGAGAGAGAGAGAGAGAGAGAGAGAGAGAGAGGGTAGTAAATAGCAGTTGGTAGCTAGGAACGGTAGCGTTTGACGAGAAAGTTAGCAATCGACTGCTTTGACACGGAGCGAGAAAGAAAAATGCCTAGCACCCAAGTCCATTGTGCCAAGAGTCACACGCAACCAGAAGATTGAATAAAAACAATACGTGTGTATTCTGGAATTCGTTTTTGTTTCCCTTTTACTCTTTATGTAACTGACCGTTGGTTTATAAAGTTTTGATCAGAACACGCGATTGATAACAGATTATGATAGAAGCAACAAAAACATTAAACTAGATAAAAACAGAATAAGATAGATAGATAGATAGATAGATATGAACTGAGATAGATAGTTAGATAGATAGATAGATAGTCAAACTAAGACCGACAATGTCCAGTTTGAGATAGATAGATAGATAGATAGATATGAACTGACTGAAATAGATAGATAGATGAAATGTCTCAATTGTATATTATTACTTTATAGAACAGTGTGATTATAGTTGATAGACAATAAAATTATTTGATAGATAGATAGTTTGGCTAACACACACACACACACACACATATATATATATATATATATATATATATATATATATATATAATCCTCCTGTACATCCACAAAGCATACTCATGTTGATGCACACATATAGATTTATATAATGATTTTTCAAATCCCTATGAGAGCTCAAGGAGTGTTAGTACCAATAAGTCCAATGAACCTGTTTTTAAAAGTATTAGTATTATAAAGGAATACTTGATACCATATAACTGTGTGCAAATGAATGACTATAAATAAAAGTCCCATCAAACCTTTATCACTCACTTTTGTCTTTGAAAAAGAGAAATGTAGTTTTGGGCTCTGAAAGGGAATGGTAAAGCCCTGAGGCTATTTTACTTTCCTTCATCAAGTAAGCTTGTTTTCATTTTTGTATCGCTTCCATATACTGCTTATTAATGGAACAATATGTGTATTATTACAGCTGTTGGATGGCGGAATTTCTTTTTAATACCATTGGTATGTATATTATGTTTATAAAGAGTTAAAGTTCTTGTATATGCAAATACAACTAGTACACGGCAAGGACCTCCATAATATATATATATACATATATATATATATATGTACATATATGTGTGCGTGTGTGTGTGTGTGTGTGTGTGTGTGTGTGTGTGTGCGCACGCGCGTATATATATATATATATATTATATATATATATATATATGAGTGTGCATATACCCTATTATGTTTGTGAATTTATATAGGTGTGTGTCTGTTTGTGTGTGTGTGTGTGTGTACTTGTATTAGACATATGTATGTGTACGTATATCACATGTGCAATGTGATAATATGCTAATAACATAATATACAATATAATTTAATTGGACCATAGTTGTGTGCTTTCAAGGTGAGTGAGACACCGAGGTACGTGTTATAATTAAATCTGTAGTGGGTTGTGTGGGCAGTACGGAGCGGGGTTAGAAGTGTAAATAAATGTCTCAATGATAACATTAATTGCTTGAAAGAGAGAGAAGGATGAGAATGGGAGAAAGAGAAAGAGTGTACCTTAATGATCAGAACAGTAAAATAAAACAATTAATATATACTAATTAGTTGTTTTTTTTTTGTTATTAAGTTCAATATCTTAAATCTGTGCAATTATTAACAAAAAGGAAGTGAATCGTACAAGAAATACAAGTATTAAGACTGATTTAATCAATCCCTGTGAGCGCCAAAGTAGAAAGGAGCGTCAATTATCTCCCTTACAGAATGGACATGTCCGTTGGTGGTTCTCGTAACGTGTAAGTTTTGGTAATCTTAATTATGGAAAATAGAGTTGTTTTTTAACCAAATCTTTCAAACGCTTTATAATAGAGGAGCGTTTGAAAATTTTACTATAGAAATTGAAATTATATTTTCTATCATAAAACACAAAAAATTATGATTGGGTGTGAAATTTTTTCATTAACTCTGATGAAACAGATTTCTTTTGTTCAATCAAGATGGCGACATCTCCTAATTAATAGCAAGCCTCTGAAATTAGTAGACCATTTTACATATCTCGGTAGCAATATCTCATCTACTTGAAGAATTCAAATCCTGGATGAGGCTGTTTGCATTTCTCAGAATGCCATTGGGAAAGGCATGAATCTAACTATTCTCCCTCCAGCTCTGGGTAATTAGTAGGGCAAACTGGGCCCATAAACAGTCTAGGAGAAGGAAAACTCTGAATTAAAACCTATTAAACCCTGATTAATAAATTGACCTTGTGTCACATCCTATTCGTGCGGAGGTTTTGGTAAATACCTATACGACCACTTACCTCCCATCTCACAAACTATTCAAGTAAAATAAGCAAGACATGCTGGACACTGCAGGAGAAGCAGGAACTAACTCATAGATGTTTTCCTATAGAATCCTACGCATATACATAGCAGTGTTGGTTGACCAGTAAAAACGTCAATTCATCAGCTCTGTATGGTCACTGGATGTGGTTTAGCGGACTTGCTAAGAGCAATGGTCATTAGCGACGGATGATGATGATGATGGTGTGCGTGTGTGTGTGTGTGTTGTGTGTGTGTGATAGAGAGAGAGAGAGAGAGAGAGAGAGAGAGAGAGAGAGGGGGGTCATGGGATCCGTGCTCTCACCAAAACTTGAAGAAGAAGAAGAAGAAGAAGAAGAAGAAGAAGAAGAAGAAGAAGAAGAAGAAGAAGAAGACTTATCATCCCTATCCTGTGATCGATTTGTTCACTGATCCTGAAGATTTATCCATTGATACTTTTTTTGAATTTCTATTTGAGAAGAGAATTCTCCAGTCGCCCAAAATGTTTAGACTATGTTCATTCAGTTTTTCACGTGATGTCTATGCGAATTAAGGTTTGCTTTCTTTCATCTACATTCACTTGCAAATGAAGAGAGAAAAGACTTCTGTGCATTGAAGTCTAAATAAGAACCACCATTTAATTGCATACCCTCGGGTGCACCGTGTGACACAGGGTCAGGAAATATGTCTATGCATCTTAACATCGAAACCGCCAGTTATACCACGTCAATACTTATCATTGCTGGAAAAAAATGCACTAACTAATAAAGTCTGGAAGCCAAAATTTATAAATACATTTTTCAATATATAAAGTTTTTGAATTTATCTTTACCATAGTGCACCAAAATATTTTTGTTGCTGCCGAATTTTAAAAATATTTTTGTTGATACCGAATTTTAAAAAAATCGGTATCAACTTCTTCACTACATATTTCACTTCCTCGTTACAGGAATAATGTTTGCCTCTCTTCGGTCCCATGAAAGAGGGTTTGAGAGGCAAACATTATTCCAGTGACAAGAAAGTAAAATCTGCAGTGAATAAGTGGCTCAAAGAACAGTCCACATAATTGGGGGGTGGGGGTATACTGCTCTCATTCGAAGGTGGAACCTTTTTATTGAGTGAAACGGTGATTATGTGGAGAAGTAAGGATGTAATCCACAGAGGACCACCTTTATTTTGATGTATGATACATGTATCTGTGTTGGTAATTATAAATAGAATGGCATTACTTTTTGCATCACGCTCATATATATATATATATATATATATATATATATATATATATATATATATATATATATATATATATATTTATTTATTTATTTATTTAAGTTACCAATACAAAGTTGGTCTTATCACACGAGGCACGAGTTTAAAAACTGTCTAATTTTTCAATTTTTTCAAAAAGTCAACGTCTCTGATGACAGATAAACATCTGAAACCATTGGTAAGACGAACTTTGTATTGGTAACTTAAATAAATGAATAAATACAGCTCTTAAAGAAATAATTGAGCACTTTATAATCATTTCTCCAATATTAATAACAAAAAATTCATATATATATATATATATATATATATATATATATATTATATATATTATAATGCATCATTTATTTTATTTAAAAACTTTGACTGTTTTTTGGCGCAAAATATCGGTGGGATTATATAAAGGGGAAACTAATTACAGTATAAATAAAAAGACAAAAGGCTGACGGTGGGAATAGAAGAAAACAAATTTTTTTACATGGTTTTATTTTTCTGTGTCTTGAGACCAAAAAGACTAAAACATTTAATTTAAAAGTTATTAATTCTTCTGTAATGAGTGTATTTATTATTTTATATTATTGATTTCTAAGAATAAATTGTTATAAGCCTTAAAATCCTAAATAATGATTTTTATTCCGTAAATACATAAAAAGCGGACAGGTTTGCAATATATTTGAGCAAAATTGACCGAAAATAGTAGTATATAACAGGCACTGCTAATTAGTTCACTCATTTTCATTTTAAAAACGAATTAACATTAATTGAATCGATTATTTAAGGCCAAATTTTTTTCTAAGTCGAAAAGTAGTAACATAATGAGCATCAGTAAACAAAAGCAAAATAATATTACACTTGTAATTTATTTTTAATACATTTTAAATTATTATTTTCGGTCAATTGTTCTCAAATATATCATAAACAAAGCCGATGTTTATGTATATCCAAAGTAAAAAAAAAAATTAAAAAAAACATTATTTAGGATTTTCGGTACTTATTTTCTATCAGGATAACTCCCATAATTTTTTTCTTCTATTCATACCTTTGGTCTTTTGTCTTTTTATTCAAACTGTAATTAGCTTCGAAAGTATTTAACCCCACCGATATTTTGCGTCCCCAAATTAAAGTTAAATGACTTGAAAAAAATCAGAAAGTTTTGAAAAACTGATGCATTATAAAATTCATAATGTTACTACTTTTCAACTTAGACAAAAAGGTGCATATCGCATAAATGTCTCCCGGCCTCCGAGCCTCATGTCCTAAAAACGCTAAGCCATGCCTGCTGAAAATGTGACTCGTGTTACTTATGAACTCCCTAGTTGGCTAAAGGCGTTTTTCACGAAAACACAATCCACCAAGTTTTCTCGACAAGTAAAGTGTAAATATGTTACACTAAACCACTAAAATATTTTTTAGTTTGGTTTGAAGGCGTTTTTATCGACAAATAACTTTTAGTGGTTTGAAGGCGTTAAAAGTAAGCCAACCCCAGTTTTTTTATCGACAAGTAAATGCAAATATTCTACCCACCCCTTTAAAATAACTTTTGTTTTGTAAACACAAGATTTTACTACACTGTAGTTATGAGTTACAAACTCTTTCCGCAAAATAAATTTTAGCCCGAGAAAGACAGATTTCACTACACAGTAGTAACGAGTCACAAACTCTTCCCCCCCCCCCAAATCAGTGTTAGCTCGAACAAGACAGGAAGGGCGGATCCACTGCTGGTCCACAGTAGCTACGCCACTAGCCGCTCAACCCTTTCTTAAAATTAATTTTAACATAGTTAAATGTCTCTAACACAATAACTCTCCGTTCTCACTCTTACTCCCATAGAGAAACTAACATTATATAAGGAGGAGGTAATCAAATATACATAGAGAGGGAGAAAGTAATATGGAGAATGACAGTGAGGGACGGGTCAGTTTTTGACTGAATTGCTAATTACGACTAATTAGAACCAATTAAAATGGAATTCTTTTCAAACATAACATAATCCTAAAAGCAAGGTATATTCTAGTATGAATTGTGTGTCATTAACCTAAATAAGAAAAAGCATTTAAGAAATAAAAGATGATTATCTCGGCTTTAGTATAATAATAATAATAATAATAATAATAATAATAATATATATAATATATATATATATATATATATATATATATATGATATAAATAAAGCTCCTAAAAATTTGTGGTTGAGCACTGTGATTTCTTTGTTTCATCCCAAAACAAATTTTTAAATATATATATATATATATATATATATTAGATTTGCCTCGGCTGTACAGAAATGAACACAGAAATCGGAATTAGTTTTTTCTGGTTTTGTAAGAAGAGACTCTTCTTTCAGGGTGAGGTTTAGAACGATTTGAACGAATATATATATATATATATATATATATTATATATATATATATATATATATATATATATATATTTCGTTCAAATTCGTATATATGTATATATATATAATATATATATATATATGTGTGTGTGTGTGTGTGTGTGTGTGCGTGTGTGTGTGTGTGTAATGATTTGATTTGAAAGGAGGGAAACCAGTTGCTTTGGAGGCCCTCCCCAAACGCTTCGTTATGCGATATCCTGTCATTTTAGTCCAATTTCGTGCTCCATTGACTTTAGATAATTCTTAAACAAAGGCCCGAGTTTATCGTAACGGTTATCATCGAAGGATATGGAATCAGAAATCAGATTTAAAATTCTAAACGTTGCTGTTTGCGTTTCACTTTGCGCTAATACCTTTGGAAAAGAAATGGATCAATATGTTCTTCATTCAGAAATGTGGACAGAAAGTAGGACACATTTTAGGTTTGTTTAGGCAAACAGTGTAGGAGAAAGAAAACATCGAATATTTTAATTTTGCTTACGTCATATCCTGTCTTTGGCGCAGGGGATTGGTTCGCTTGGGTAAATGCATACTACTCTTAAATGGGTTCAACTGTCTTTCTATTCAATGATTTAATATATATATATATATATATATATATATGGGGAGAGAGAGAGAAAGAGAGAGAGAGACTTTGAATAATCGCATAGGTGAGAAACTGTCAGTAACAAAGCGCCATTGACTTCACGCTACACTAATATATATATATATATATATATATATATATATATATATATATATAATATATAACTATATATATAAAATCATAAGAGAAAAAGTTCAGTTGCCGTTTTAATTCTGTCAAGTTGCGAATTGTTCTAATATCTGACACGCTCTTTCCCGCCAATCTTAAAGATAGTGTACCCACCCACGAAAAAAGTTACCTAATCTACAAATTCAAATGCAAATGCGATGTTTGCTACATTGGGCGCACTACCCAAAGATTGGAGGTCAGAATAAACCAACACATTCCATCTTATATCCGTAACAACATTTTCGACCACTCTTCTCCACCAAGCAATTCATATTCACCTTCCACCATTGGGCGACACCTGTTGGACAATCCTGATTGTGCTGCAGCATATAAACCCGAAATGTTCTCGATTTTAGCATCCTCATCCAACGAGTTGCAACTGGCAATACTCAAGGCCCTCCTCATCAACAGATTTCGTCCTGCTCTTTGCATACAAAAACAATTTTATTCTTTTCTCCTTTTCGGACATACCGTTTTTGATCCAACCATCATGAAGAAGGTAAATAGGTTGTATAATATATGTGGTAGTATAGATTATGACAAAACCGTGTAGCGAATATATATATATATATATATATATATATATATATATGAGTTAAGGGTAAGGAAATATATATATATATATTTGAGTTATGGTAGCGAGGGCATAGGGACAGCCAGTTGATCTGAAGATCGCATAGGCGAGAAACTTTCAGTAACCCGACGCCGTTAACTCCATGTCTACGCTACTTTATCTTAAATATAAATGATCTATCAATGATATTAAGCATTGTTTACTTATATAGCACCTATTACATGTATAATATATATATATATATAATATATATATATATATATGTGTGTGTGTGTGTGTGTGTGTGTGTGTGTGTGTGTGTGTGTGTGTAATAGATATCTATATTATTAACCCCGAGGCAATGCAATCTATCACCTTCAATAGAGTGTTGATAACGGAGCACTTGTCCTAATTAAATAACTGTATATCCTGCTTTACTTCATGCTACACATAGTAACTGACCAATCAAAATTCACCTTCTCCTCCACTACCCTATAACCCACAGCATATATTACTCAACCGCTGAACCATTTTCCAACTTGGTCTGATAATGGCATTGTATCATTGCCAGACAAAGGATTTGTAACCTCCTATTTAAAAAGATGCGTGCTCTGTTTTGAATTCTTTGTCTATAAAAAATGAATTCAATAAATACATTCAGCAAATCAACGAAAGCAAAAAGGAAATTAAAAATCTATTCATTAAGAAAAATCCTTTTAATAATCTTAATTATTTAATACTAACAAGAATATGCACCCTTCTGGCGTAAATATCTAAGTTTTAATGTAATGAAATGTATTACATTACAAAAACTTATTTTCATTATATTTTAATTGGTGTGTATGTAAAATCATTCATAGGATAGATTTTAATAGGTTGGAGGAGAAAACAATAATATTAGTGTTGTGATGTTAATCCAACAGTAAAAAAGAAGTCAATTCGAGGTAGGGTAAAATAAGACAAGTGTATTTACAATAATGGTACAGGAACGGCTAGCTTGCCGTTAAACGGTAACAGTACAACCTTTTCACTCGGTGTCTCACTATTTATAGTGAGAACCGGTGTATATTCTCCACTGTAGGAACGGCCGGTACAACAATTAGAAATCAATAACATTAAATAATTATTTATCAAATCCGGTTTTGTTAAAACCAGTATGCAAATTAACCACACCATATATTATGTAAACCTTTATTTCTTAGTGATATATAAGATACATTGCAGGATTTTAAATGCACTAATAACATGGGCTGTTTTGAGGAAAATCTAACTCAGATTTTCAGAGAGACCTCGTTAATAGATAAGATTTCTTCTATGTATTCAAACTATAAATTATATACTCATTGACAAACTTACCCAATTCCCGAGGGTATTGTGACATAATCCGTAACATAGTTTCGGATGCAGACAGACAGACAGACAGACACCGAATAATAAGATTAAATTAGGTTCAAAAGGTGACACTCTCCGCTAGGGTGTCTCGGGATAATATACTGGTTGGTCGTACTTGATTTTACGCCGAGCGACGGGTCCGTCCTATTAACTGTCTGGTAAGTTAAGCGCTTACTGTGGGTTTGAAACCAGATCATGCCAACATCCAATGAGAGCAGTAGGAGCGTAAATTAGACACTCTTGGCATGGGGAGGTAGTGATGAAAAAGAACGAGGAAGGATTTTGTCAAGGTCTTGTGATCATGATGAGTACACTTCAAATCCGTTAATGAGAATCAACCAGAGGGCAAATATGGTGCCGGAAGCCAAAGTAATTCCAACTTATTAAAGTTGTTACCGTTAAAATGCCCTTAATCCGAAAAGCTCGTAAATTGTTTGTGTTGAAATTTCCGCTACGAAGATGCACACAATTGCATACAAAAAAAGGGACCTTGTCGGCGGGGCTTAGAATACACAGACTGTATTTCCTGTAGAAAGTTAACACGCCCACCCCAGAAGAAGGATGTCCTGTGTATAACACATAATTGCGTCTGATGGTGAGGCTCGAGTTCCGGAGATCTAATGCCTTTATGGAAAACCCCAACCATTTTTATCATATATGTGCAAGAAGGCTGTGCCTGAGCGTCTTAGTGGCCTGGGTATGACGATAAACTTTATCTGATGGTGAAGTTCCATATTAAATATGTGTTTAAAAACTGAGTTTTAAAAAAATAGAGTATCCATCAAGAATGAATTAAACAAAATGTTTTCGGCATCAAATAACCCTACAAGTGTTGACATGTCGTAAAATCCTACCAATCAACTAACCAGCTAAATTCCTGCATTTTTACTCGCTTGTCTGACCCGTGTAGAGGGTAAAACTCCCTGTGCCACTAGGGTTCGGCAGAGAGTATATTGTTGCAAATCTGAAACTGAAAGACATTAATGGAAGGACACCATCAGGAGTAAGCCTGCGATTTTATTTTGACTCAACACGGAAAAACTCACCCGGTCCAGACACGAGTAGATTTGACTGGTCGATAGCTCTTTCTGGATTCGGTGGGTGCTAGTGCATGGCTGTTTTTAGTTGGTGGAGCGATCCGTCTGGTTGATTCCAATAACGAACAAGACCCAAGCCTGCCAACTAGTGCAACGATGTGTGTGCGTTTTCTTTCTTTTCTTTTCTTTTTTTCTTTCTTTCTTTCTTTTTTTTTTGCTACGTCGAGTTCGGGTTGTGGGTATTTGTCTCAATTGTTTCAGTCGTGCGTGTTGTTTCGTCTCGCGTTGAGGGAATTGGGGTTGCGGTTGGGAGGGAGGTGTCGTTGATAGCGAGCGATCATGCATAGTTTCCGCCAGGCCGGTTTTCTCACGCACTTCTTAAAGGAACGGTTGGGAAAAAAGTCACACGAGGCGGAACGATAACAGGACTTTTATGTGCTTAGATATCCGTGTCCACCACTAATACAGAAAAAAAATATATATATAAGTATAATTATAACAATGTGAAACATGTAGCTGGCGTATTTAACTCACCCAAGTGAAATCATTTTATAAATTTCAACGCAAAGTAACCAAAATCTGTTAGCTGGTACTGCGAACCGGAAGTTTAAAACTAACTCGGCACTTTAGCTATATAAACAGTCGCGTATGCAGACCAATCGCCCACTTTTGCAACTGGTGAGTGATTCAGCGAGGTCCGTCTTCGTCCACCGAACGAAGCGACACCTTTTAGCCGCCCACTTTTAAATGACACATCGTTACTAGATAAATATTCTAAGTGCATTCCACTCTCTCTATTCACTTAGTGTAATTATATAACACGCTTGTCATTATCTAGTTTTCTTTTTAGTAATATATGTTTATACTTACATAAATTAGTAAAATTCATCTTATATGTTACATATATGTTCATTTTTCTTCTTACAATTTAAATACACTGGCCCAAGCCGAATCTCTGCTACATAACCTGGAGCAGGCAGCAAGAGGTATTGGTTTGTACATCAATTCTGATAAAATTGGGTTCATGTATTTTAATCAAGATGGTAATATCTCCTTATTAAATACCAAACCTCTGAAATTAGTACACCAATTTATATACCTCGGTAGCATTATTTCATCTACTGAAAGCGATTTCAACATACGCATCGGTGAAGGATTGACTACTATTGACAGGTTAACGGACAAATGAAAATCTAATCTATCTGATAAAATAAAAAAGGAAAGTTGTACCAATTGGAATCTAATGAAACGCCAGTTATATGATACCAAGTATTCCTATCTAATACAAATAATTTTCACATTGTTGTAGGTGCTAGGTCTTGACGTAACCAGCTGATTGACCACCCGTCTAGCCCAAGTAAACGCCAAAGTGGAGTGTTACATGTCATGGACTGCTCAGGGCTCCATTCTTAAGCATCACTGGTCGCCAACCACGACCAACAAGTGACCCCATTGGGTGGGGGACTACCCTCCACCCCCTGCAGAGGTGCAGTCGATGTATTCTAAAGTCGACAGGACTGAATTTAGCTGGTCAAACACTTTTCTCAGATATCAGTTTATCTCTATAAGTTCCACCTCTATTCACTCAGTATTCAACAGCAAAAGCCTCTGTCAGATGATTGGCTTTGAATTTTTTTTTAAATCCACTGCACGTAATGCGCATGTCAGATGAATTTAAATTCTGAGGTCATGGCAGGACTTGTTTCCGAATCATTTCTCTTTTTGAATGGTTGACCTCTAATTTCTTTTTTCTTTCTTTCTTTCCTTCTTTCTTTCACTTTTCTTTCTTTTTTTTTTCTTTCTTTCATTTTTTTTATCCATTCTTTATGTTGCTTTATTTTGTCTATTCAAATTGTTTTTTAAATTTATTTCTGTCTGTAATAAAAAAACAACAACAAAAACAAAAAACAAAACATGAAATCTGAAAAAGACATTCCTCTCTCGACTTAAATCAAACTCTTCACCCATTTTACAAAATGAGATGCACACAAATTTCCAATTCAAAAGACGAATCATTTGCACACGTGGTCAGCTGTGATCAATAAGATTGCTCAATGACAGCAAAAAATGAAATATTACATTGGTTAACTCGTTGATTGGTGTTACGGCATGTTGACCCTTCATGGGTTATTTAATACCAAAGTCATTTTTGCAAGCAATTGTATGATTTCAAGTAATTTCCTGTTCTTTAATTAACTATTCATAATAGAATCAGCGCATATGATAGGCTGCACTGGGCTGTTAAGTAGACCTAGCATAGAAATGAATACAATATGGGAACCCATAATTAAGAAGGCCAGATCAGATTGAGAAAACACAATATGAGTCTAGGTAAAAAATCATGCATAAGTAAAATAGGTAGATATTCTAGCCAAATCAAGACATTAGGTTTATAAGTTCCCAAAATTCACACTCAATTGTCCAATTTCTGAGTGGATTAGGCTGTTAGGTTAAAACAGTTCTAAGTGACAGTTATCTCTGGTACCCGAGTTCAATCCTGAGTGAAAGCAGTTAGAAAAATAATTAACACAACCAGCTATTGTTACGTAGCGCCTTGTCTTTTCTTCTCTGTCTAGTCTTCTATCTTCTAATGGTCGGGCACATCCTCTACAGGTCTCGTCTGGTCCCTCCCATCCGGGGATTCCGTGTCTGGTTCTGCTGGGGACCATTTCTTATCAGAAGCCTTGTGTCATTGTTAGCTTTTAGTAATAACAACAAGACTTCGATTTACTTTGGATGTTAGTTTATTCCGGATCCCCAGGCCAGACAACTGCGCAGTCAGCTTACATCTTCCTAGCTTCGCTTCTAACTTCTAACTCTCTCTGCAACTGACTAAGTGCAACTCTTACTGAGTTCCTTACACCTTAAACCGGAAGGGCTTCTATTGCCTTCCGATTCTCACGGTCCCTTTCCGCAAGGCAAGGTCAGAGTGAGGTCAAGCATTGTCACTCACTCTCAAGGCCATCAGCTGCACTGATCGCCATAAGGATTTCTATACTACCTTAAAAAGTAATAGGAATCCAATTAATATGTAACACTATGGTTAGCGGAATGAGAACAGGATACCCCCGTGGAATAAATAAAGGGTTAGGTTCAAAGTTCCGTGATGGTTCCCGAATACGAAAAGAAAGTTCCCGAGTTCGAAAAGAAGGTTCCCGAGTCTGAGAAGGTTCCCGAGTCCGACAAGAAATACCTGAAGAAGGCCGAAACGTTGTACAAATAACAATAGTCCGAATAACGCAGATAATACTAATCTTCAAGCCTCATCTCAAACATTCACAGAAATATTCATGATATTCCTAATAATAATCTTCACTTGTCTACACACAGAAATAATACTAATAGCTTGTACATATTTATATAGTTTCCAGTATTCCAAACGATTATATGGTTTCAAGTAACTAATAATAATATAACAATTATAGCTTCAAGTAAGTATTCTTAATACAAATAATTTAAATCTATATATTAATACTCGTGTTCCTTACAAGTACGACTATTATCTTCTTGCAACACCCTCTGGTTAAAAATAAGACGGTCCAAATCATCCAACATGAAATGCTAATATGTAATTCCTGATTATTTGGTGTTGCTTATCCACCGAATTCTTATTTCTTATGAGTGCCGTCACGTTATAGAGTAGAATTGCAACTTATCTCTTCATCATTATCATAACAATCACAATTGTTAACGTCAATGAATATAATACCGAATACAAACTATCTTAAACAGATTTATTTGACCCATAGATGGGACCCTAACAGGTACTACCACTCCGGGTCAGAGTACACCCAGGAGTAATATTGTAACGTTGCGGAACCAATTTGAAGAGTATAGTATGTTTCATAGTCATATTTATCTCGTATCATCCTCATATCGCGCAATTAGCACGGATATCTATGACAATCTCTCGCCAACCTTCTCTCTCATTCATTGTGCCAGGGAGGTCGTCTGCGCAGCATCCAGTATCCGCAGAGAGCTGGTAAATATAAGTCCTTGGTGGCCGGCTCACATTAAAATGTCCATGTGCTGGCTTCCACAGGAGAACATCGCTTATGAGTTTGTCCTTGCTCCTCTAGTAGTGTCCAGCATGTCTTGTCCGTCTCACTCGGATGGTCTGTGAGATAGGGGACAGGTGTCCGTACAGCTGCTTCCTTGTGGCGTGCTGTTTCCACGACTTGTTCAATACCGCACGCAGCATTCTTGTGCAGCTCCTATCTATCTAATTCTCAAGGCGCCTAGTCAGGATCCATGTGGTGCAGCCATACAGCAGCACTGATACAACCACCGCTTGGAAGAATTGTCGTTTTAGCTTGTATGTGAGATCGGATTTCCTTATGACTGATATTATTATTAACTCAAATAAACTGAGTTATTTCGTATAGGCCTTTTCTATTTTGATGATATCTTCTTCTATGGGTCTGATTGAATCGCCTAACGTCTATCTGGGTATGTTGTCTATTCTCTGCTATTCTGCTATTTCTGGGCTGTTGAGTAGCTGGATTATTTGTGTTCTTTTATAGTCTGGAACTACTTGGATCTTCTTGGGTTCTTTCTGTCCGTTGTTAGTTTTTTTTTAGTTACGAACGCAAGACTTGATGTTGGTTTTCTCAGAGCCTTTTATTTTTCTTTAACCCAAGTAAATGGCCTCGGAGGACTGACAGTCATTTTGCGTCTGTCTTCTACAAACACCCAGCCAAGACTCTCTACTTTCTCACTATCTCTTTTACTTTTTCGCACTGTTGGCTCTGACTCGACCAATCCGAAGCCAAGGACAGTGATTTCCACGTATCACCCACACGTCTTTTTATTCTGTTTTTTGTTGCATTTCTATATTTTTCAATTTCCACACCCTCTCTCCACGTATGCGCCACACGCAAAAACCACTGCTGACGTCATAAAGAGACCTCCTTACTCTCATTATATTATAATGTCAAAAAAGAGGTACTCCCCACTCCCTAGATCTCCAGAACTGGAAGCCTCACCACCAGATGCAGTATAATGTCATACCAAGGCTATCTTTTAGAGGGGTATTGCCTTCTAAAGGGGATACAGTGAAAGTATTATAAATCCCATCGACAGGTTAGATCCGACTTTGGGTCATTAAACTAAAGTTAGCAAATATCAACACATGAACATAAATCCCCAATGAGGCTGGATAGTTTGGAAACATACTAACAGTTGATGATATCTTCCGTCAGTTGACGAACTCGATGCTGTATAACTTCCAGACGTGTAATAGTAGCAGAACTGAAGAAAAAAGAAAAAGAAAGAAAAAAAACAAAAAAAACTTCAATGCAAAATGTTCAAAATATCGGTTCAAAAATGTCTGTCCCTATATCCTTTCTGTCTGTACAGACGTAAACAATCACACACGTATTCATTACACACACACACACATACATACACATACATACACACATACACACACACACACACACAAGAAGAAGAAGAAGAAGGAGAAGAAGAAGAATTAGAAGAAGAAGAAGAAGAAGAAGAAGAAGAAGAAGAAGAAGAAGCCCGAAGGAATCTAAAGAAAAAGATAAAAATGTTCTCTGAATTTTCCGCCTTTTTTATTTGCACTTTTCTCCCAAATTTCTCCCACCTCTTCTTTCTCTCATCGTCTATTTCGTGTTTTGTGTTTCATGCCTTCGAGCTAAAATTCGAAGCCAAAAACACAAGTAAGAATGTCTCTTCATGAACTAAATAATTTCCACCATTTCGACTATCGATATTATCCTGGCTTTGACCCATGCCAAAATGCCATTGGACAAATTCTAACGAATCGCAATGTTCAACGCATTCTAATGTTGAAGAAAGTAACTTTATAGATTTATACTGGCAACCATAATCGTGAAAGAATGGCACACAACAGAGAGAGTTTTAATAGAGCAATCAATTGCTTTTAACTAAATACAGCATTTTTTTAGGAGATTTTGCCACTGAATTGTGGTGTTAGGCGTATACGTTAAAACCTCATTTTTAAAAATTTCCTCAAATCTCGATATAACTGGGGGAAAATTATTTGATTGATTTATTCATTTTAATGGCAGGTTAATCCGTCTAAGGTAATTTAGTGCCTAGAGGTTAGGGAAACATTTAAGTCTATATTTCTATATAACTGTGCACAAATAAATGATGATTATTAACTCTTTAAGACCATTACACCGGTATACCAAAGGAACCTTTATTTTCCTTCTCCCCCATACATATTTAATAGTGCAGGGATCACGCATTTACCTAAAGAGGGTAAATTTAGACTCAGGATTTCAACGTTCAAAGGGTTAAATAGAAATAATTACTGTAAACCATATAATGGTTGATTAATTGATTGATTCAATTTAATGGCATATCGACTCGTCCAGATCTATTTTATGCCTAGAGGTTAAGGAATCGTATTTGTTGTACATTCTTATTTTCCTTTTGTGTGTAGTTGTTTCTTAGGGGTTTTTTTTTGCTCACGGCGCTATTGAATACGAGCAATTCTTAACATATATATTTGACCCATAGAAGAGCCCTAATATGTACTACCACTGGGAGTAATTGCAATAAATGACTACTCTACACTTCCCAGGTCTATAGAACTTTGAATCTCACTATTAGATGCAGTTTAGTGTCATACTGAGAAAACCACTTTCTTGGGGGGTAATGTTATCACACTGCAGAACTGAAATGATAATTAGAATCCTTCACTTCCTCCTAATTATAAACATCAATGGATCGCTGTTACAAAAAGTATATATCGGATTCCACAAATCGGCTAGTTTTTATTTCAGACCATCAAAAGATACATTACATACATAAGAAACTCGACACGAATATTATCATCATTTCTTAAAGGCCAAGTTGATAAGGGAAATGGTTTTAAATCAATGGTTCGGGGACAACGTTGAGTCTGCACGTTAATAGCAGGTGTCCGCAGACGCTGCAAAGGTGTCTTGAAAATTTATATCATCCGATTAGATAGAACCACAAATTCATATTTCTATTTACTAGTACTGACCTATGAGAATTCAGTTTAAACATCAATTACTCCGAAAATGTTGATTTAGCGTTGCTTCTAAGTATTCATTGTTGTTTCAAAGGACGGTCAACATTCTGTTACTTTTTGCAACAACATATTTATGCAAATCAGCATTTCCAACATTTACTAATATGATGACCAAATAACGATCTAGAATTGTTGTTTGAAATATAAAGATACCGAAATCCATACAAAAGTGTCTGGACAATCTGGATTCCAAGAAAAAGGAACTGATTTCCTGGGGTACCCTTATCAGTTTCTTCATTGTCATTACCCCCAGGCCCACTCTGGCCCAGTTGTATTGTATATCTTAGTTTCAAATAGATCCGTTTATAGATAGATTAGTATTACATAAGAATACTTGAAAACATTTAACCATAGGTAAAACATATTATTATTTTCACTCCTTTTGAGTTTTTCACATTAGCGTTAGCTGATGGTATTTCACTGAAGGCTGAGTGAAAACAAGTCTCCTCAGGTCTCCAGGACTCTTCTGAGTATTCTAGCCGATTGCAGCAGTGCAGTAGTCTGGATGGTCTCAATTCTTCCTTTGATTTCCAGATCCTCCAGTCTTTTTTCTAAGTTTATTGGGACCGTTCCAAGTGCACCAACTACAATTGGTATCACTTTCACTCTCATATTCCACAGCTTTTTCAATTCTCTGGTGTTATTATTATTATTATTATTATTATTATTATTATTATTATTTTCGCTCTATAAGAGTTTTTAACATCGGTTTTAACTGGTGGTTTTTCATTGAAGTGAATAGGAAAAGTCGATTCAAACTTAAAATTCGCTTAAAGAGTGACCTTGTGTCCCCTCCCACCCGTGGCGGGCGTGAGTGGGTAAATACTTATTTGTTACCAATAGCAAGAAACGTTTTCTAACATTCCCTATTTGGTTTTGAATTCAGAGTTTTTCCTTCTCCTAGATTGGTTGCCTTATCAAGACTAAAGTGTCCAGTCAGCATATAATTTATATTATATTATATTATATTATATTATATATTATATTATATTATAATTTACCCTAAACTGGTGGCAAAAGAGACGAGTTCAAAATGTCATTAGAGTGAAATTGAAACACAAACAACCCCGTTCATGATTTGAACTTGGTTCGTCAAGTCCATATCCTAGGACAATAACCGTTAATTCACAAAGGAGCCCTGTCACCTGGGGCTTTAGAATACACCGATGCACCTCTGCAGAGGGATTAGACCCCTCCATCAATGGGGTCACCTGTTGGCCGCTGGTGGCGACCTGTGATGCTTAAGGATGGAACCATGGTCGCTGAGGGTCTTGGTGCTCCGGGTTGACATTAAATTCTATCTGATGGTGAAATTCTGGAGCTCTGAGGAATGAGGAGTAGCCCTTCATCACCATTACTTCCAGATCCACTCTGACCCGGAGTGGTAGTATGTTAGGGTCACATTTATGGGCTGAATAGAACAAATGAGTTTGAAAAAATGTGTTTAAAAAATTGATTTTAAAAAATGAGTACCCATTAAGAATGAATAAAACAAAACGTCTTCGGCATAAAATAACCCAACAAGGGTTGAAATGCCGTAAAAGCCAACCAACCAACCAATCAACTTCCCACATGTCTCTTTGTGTTCACGGTAATGTTCTTGTAAAATCTTCGAAGCCCATTAATTAATAAATATAAACAGGATACAATCTTAAAATGATGGGCTATTTGCACAAACAGAAGAAGAAATGGCGTCTATTCAGGATACAAGAACCAAACTGTGTAATTAAGGGTGCGTGATTTGTCTCCCTTGTCAGATTAATAAAAACGAAACATCAATCTCTTGTTTTTCGTGTGACGAAGTTATCATTTAGCATGAAGTATAGCAGAAGAGCAAGAGACAATAAACACTGGGGACGTTTGGACGTGGGGGTGTGGGCACGCCGGACAGACAACTGACCTAAAGACAACGAAAAGGACCTCTCGGTCATCTAAGCAGCAACTCTGATGAAGATTCTCAGACAAAGTGACACAGTTTGAATATCGATTAATTATTCCAGTCAGTTATTTCATATATTGACTTGCTTGTTTGACGCCGAAATGATGTTCACATAAAAGTGTTGGATTTTTAGTTGGTCTCAGCTGACGTCGACTTTATCAATGTAGGATTAGCAATGCGAGATTATGCTTGTGTGTTTAATATTCGATGTGTCCATTCGATGTTATATATTATAAGTTAGAGGATGAAATATTGAAATAATATAGAAGTACAGACAGGACCTGTGGCCATATCACAGTGTGATAATTTCATTATTACAACGTTTGATATATTTACTTAAGAGCTTTTGCTATATAGTTCAATATGTTAAAAGTGTATTAATCTTGATTTAACTTTCTCTCATCCTTTCTTTCCTTCTTTCCTTCTTTTCATCTTTTCATTATATTCGATTGAAACTTATTAGCGTTATCGTTTCCGCCCTATCACCACCTCCCTCTATCTTTCCCCTACTATCTTTCTTTCTTTCTTCTTTCACTACCTCTCAAAATGAAAATTATTGACTAGATAGTGCTATATCAAATCTACAAACTGCGTTGTAGATAATATAGTTGTCTGCAAATATAGTAGTTTGCAAGATTTACTCTACGAAAATACATACACACACAGAGTACAAGAATATTTGGGAATTAATCAGGCTAAGATCAGAGTGTAGCATGTGTTTACCCCAAATCTCTGCTTCATACATAATGTGACACGGGGTAAACAGATTAGCGTTGACGGTTTCGCGCGCTCACTCCCTCTCTTTCACACCGCATCTTTTCCTTACCCTCCTTTTTTTTCTGTGTAGCATGTCCTTTTTCTTCTCTTTCTTTCTTTATAATAAAAACGGAATGATCCATTATTTAGCTGAGGTGACGGCAATTATAAAAATATGAATTCAGCAAATAAGCGACACCAGATAATCAGTATTTATATTTTTGCATTTCATTTGGACGATTTGGACGATTTCCTTTTTAACCTGAGTGTGTTGCAAGTTGATACCGGTCGGAAGGTTAAGGAACAAGATTACCAATATATAGATGTGTGCTCTTTATAGCTCCGTATTTTCAAGTTGATTTTACCGTGCAGTTCAACAGTAGAACGCTGATGTAGCAGATAAGTCGCTTGCTTACTTACCTCTTGCTTCAGGAAAGTATTCAACTGGTAATATTATATATCTATTTGTTTTCGCACATCAGCGATTAGGGAAAGAGAAGGAAAGAAATAGAGAGAGAAAAAAGTCATACCTGTTTATTATTTTCCATTAGCCTCTCAGCCAGGAACGGATAAGACAATTCAAATTCGAGACGAAATTGCTCAGAAGACCAGTATCATTTTGGTAGCATCTGTTATTGACAGCAATGCAATAATCTTTCCTTTTTCTAGAGTAGCAGAATTGTCAAAATCAAAGTAGACAACAGATAAAAAAAAAAAAAAATAAAAAAAACACGAAAAACGTAAAAATCACAGAATCTCTGACACACATCAAAACAAAAAAATCCAATACCCCTTTTTACACAACTTGTGCAAAACAGATAACAATCTACTGCCAGACGCCTTCCTCCCAGATTATCAATTACGTTGAAGGCACCGATTTGAACCCCACAAACTACCGCAGCCCTGTGGAAAATTCCCCTTTCTCTTTTTTCTTCTTATTTCCTTACATATTTCGTCGCATCCGCCCTCCCCTCCTCTTCTCCCTCCCAATTACCTTCTTCAGCATATAAACAGACTATAGTCCTGGTTGTCAAATAAAGTGTGACGAAGCTTTGTTACAAACTGAGACGAAATATCAACTGAATCAAGCTGTTTTGTGTTTTATCCGTATTACCTCAATTTTTAATTTTTTAAATAGTATACACACATACACACACACACACATATTATATATTATATATATATATATATATATATATATATATATATATGGGTGTGCGTGTGTGTGTATACTATTTGTTATAGAGTACAATACATTTAAGTTCCCATTGTTACCATTTGCTTCAAAGCAGCGTATTGTCCACACGACAACGCGCCTGTGAAAGTAATACATAAAGAAATAAATACACCTGTAATCGAGCACTTTATTTTCAATTCTCTAATACTAAATAACTATACACATACAGACACACAGACACACAGACATATATATATATATATATATATATATATATATATATATATATATATAAGATAATCTACTGAGTCAGACGTACCTACTATTAGTTTCGCATAAAGCTCTTCAGGGCTAAAATCAGATTTTAGCCCTGAAGAGCTTTATGCGAAACTAATAGTAGGTTCGTCTGACTCAGTAGATTATCTTTATTACTTGGCTCTACTTAGGTATCGAGCACTTTTTACAAATTAGCTTCTCCTAGCGGTTATATGAATATATATATATATCTTATATACATATATATACATATAAATTGTTTTTTCTTTTGGCCAAATACTATACCAATAGATTATTTTTTGTTGGTACGAATATCTTGGTCTTTTCTTTTTTTTCAAAAATTTTTTTCTTCCTGGTTGATGTTTGGTAGTATATTTTTACAATCAAACTCTCTGCCGGGTTTTTTCTCTCCGTAAGGATCTACCAACACGCTTGGTATATTATATATATATATATATATATATATATATATATATACTTCGAATTACTGAATTGAAATCTGCGTTATGAAATGATTAGCAATCTAGGCTAGAACACTATCGTTAGTGGCTCGATACAGGCTTGATGTCCCATTCTTCTAACTTTGCGCCAAACCCAGCTAAATTTAGTCAATGACAAGGGCCACGTCGTATAGTGTAATGGTTAACAAGCAGATTATTCTCACTTGATACTTGATACTTGTACTAAACTCAGCAAAGCTTAGTGAATGATTATTATTGAATTGAGATTATGTCACTTCGCAATTGTCGGAGGGATGGTTTAATGAATCTACATCTTTTTGCATTGTTCCAACAGCCACTCCCTCGACCAGAAATAAATTTATCGCCTCAGTACACCTATTAAATTCCATCAACTAAACCTGTCTATTTTGTCTCATTCACCTGACCATACCCACTTTCCAGAATACAAACTGGAAATTCTTGTGAAAGTATTTGTTCTTTTTTAAGACATATTATTCCAACCAGCAGTTTAATTTTAAAGTTGAGTGCATTCATTTAAAACTTGTATATAGTGTGTTGATGTTTATATAAGTATATACATATGTCTCAACTATACAATAAAGCCAGATGGAGGTAAATCTGGCAAATAAGTGGGATAGGTTAACAATTCAAAGACACTATTAACTGCTTCAGCTACTTCTGTAGCATATACGGCTCTCATTTGTAATGGGCTAATGATGTGTTAATAAAAATAATCGTGGCATAATTATCTCTGGACTTGTACTACCTTAAGAAGCTCGAATCTGGTTGCTGGGCTGATGGTGAGTTGGCTGGCAATTCTTTGATATTTTGCGTGTGGAATCAACTAGAGATGCTGGGGGACATCTTGCCTTGTGCCATTTATAGTTTTTAGTAATAACACAAGGTGAAACTTTTTCTCATGAGATTTTTATTTTCCCCCAAGTCAAACTGGCCTGGGTAAGAGACACGTCTCACTCAGTCACTGTTTCATTCCAAACTAATCCCAAGCTCTCATCTATCACTCCTACTCTCCCACACTTCACTACGCGACCTATCTCGACCAATAAGAAAACGCCATGTCGCCTTGTGCTGACTCATCCAAAAAGATTTCCATGCTAACCTACATGTAACTCTTACAATCCTGGCTCTTTTCATTCTCTCTCTTCTCCTCTACACTACAACCTGAGAACTGTGAACGGGCGCGTTATCCTGGAGCAAGAGCACTCATGCCCTCAGCTCCCCTCTTCATTTCGACTTGATTGTTTTCTTCAGTTATCTTAATTCTGATTTATAGTATTGTTCATTAATTGTTTTCCCTTTTCCCGGTATTCTATCATGATTACGCTTTCAGAATACCAGAAAACATTTTGTCACAATCCTCCATTACAGGGAAAGAGCTCACCATTAAAACAGACTCTATTTTGCATCCAGCCAGCACGACGGATTGTTCAAATACTTATAAACAATGATTTTCACACACACACACACACACACACACACACACACACACACACACACACACACACACACACATATATATATATATATATATATATATATATATATATATATATATATAGAAGAAATGGAAATAAGAAAGGTTTTTGAATAAATAAAAGTGGTCGATGCAGAGTATATATATATATATATATATATATAAACACACACACACACACACACACACACCCACCCACACACACACACATATATATATATATATATATATATATATATATTATATATGATTTAGGGTAGATTTAAAAGAGAATAAAATATGGAATAAGTCAGATGGCAAATGATACATTTGTTAACATATCTATATTTAGTGTCAATTCGCTTATTTTGTTTAGCAATTTGTTTTGAGCATGCACTAGGATGCATCATTTTTCTTCTCTCCCTCCTCTCTCTCTCTCTCTCTCTCCTCCCCTCCCCTCTCCTCTCTCTCTCTCTCTCTCTCTCTCTCTCTCTCTCTCTCTCTCTCTCTATGTATATATATATATATATATATATATATATATATATATATATTATATATATATATTAGATAGATAAAATAAAAAGAAAATACATTATAGAAAATATGTTTCAGTGTTTTGCTATTACGCGCTGAATATATTATTTGGTGTTGATATTCAAAAAAATTGTTTTCTTGGGAATTGAAAACATACTACCATTTCTTCCATTGTTTCTGGTGCCAAACTAGAAAAAACGAATTTCTTCTCCAATAACAACACCATCTCTTCAAAGATGAATATATTTTTGATGCAACAATTTCTTGCTTAATTTTATTTATTTCCAAATCAGAATAGATATTTGGCAGAGTTTTTAAACAACCACCCAAAAATAATTTTAGGAAATTTCTTTTTTTCTGTCAGTAATGAGTTCTCACCATCCAAATATTGGGGATCTTCATCTTTTCATCTTTTTTGTTTGGCGAATTGAAAACACATACTTTAATGTATTTTCATTTGGGTGCTAAACATGAACCCTACTCTCATCTCATGTAGAAAATAGCAGGAAGAGATGCTGATAGGTACGTGTCCTACGTCACTGACGCATAAAAATCTAAAAAGACGCAGTAAAATTGTATCCATGCGTCCCAGTGTTTTTTTCTTCACCCACCATTTCCAGCTAACTGTAAATACATTTCAATATTTTCTTGGAAACAAATTACACTGTATGGGGGTACAAAGTAGAAGTTAGACAGGTTTAAGTTGTTTGTAGATAAAAACTCTACAATTTATTAATAAACTTTAGTTGGAACCAATCAAATTTTTCGGGGACTCAATTCAAATCAAATACATGCGTCCCAGGACGCACTAAATTAAAAAGCTATCAGCATCACTGGTCAGGTGTAATATAAATGTGTGTATACACATAACTACACAATATAAAAATAGTGAAGTCATTTGCAATATAGCATTATTATTATTATTATTATTATTATTATTATTATTATTATTGTTATTGTTTTTGAGTTTTCACATCAGCATTAGCTGATGGTCTTTCACTGGAGTCTGAGTGACAGCAAGTCTCCTCAGGTCTCCAGGACTCTTCTGAGTATTCTGGAAGATTGCAGCAGTGCAGTGTTCTGAATGGTTTCAACCCTTCCTCTGATATCCAAACTTTCCAAACTCTTTTCTAATCCTTTTGGGACTGTTCCAAGTGCACCAACCACAATTGGTATCACTTTCATATTCCATAACTTTTTCAGTTCTCTGGCAAGGTCCAGACATTTGTCCATTTTTTTCATTTTCCTTTTGCTTAAAAGAAAAGCAAAAATTGTAAACCAAAGTACATATATTGTTTTGTGAATTTTTTCTTCATTTAGATTACAGATTTAATTTTTTTTTTGCTCTTGTCAAAATATTACTTTGGTGATACTCATACTGTTTTACTCATAAAAAAAATTATCATTTGTATATTGAAATTTAAGGTTTCAGTTCTTACAATCAAAAAATTATTTTATATATATATATATATATATATATATATATATATATATATATATATATATTATATATATATATATATATATATATATATATATATGTGTGTGTGTGTGTGTGTGTGTATGTGTGTGTGTGTGTGTATGTGTGTGTGTGTGTGTGTGTGTGTATATATATATACAAAAAATTCCCTTATTAAGTAATCCTCCTTCTCTTTTTACCCCTCATTAGATAAACAATAATCAGTCACTATACAAGAAAATGTTTCAGTTCGTTTTTAGTCCCAGTCTGTTTTTGCCCATTGTTTTATAATTCACGAATTTCTGAATTTATTTTTTGGTTAAACGTTGAATAGAAACTCCTACATAAAAATATAGAGCTATTTTATTTTATTTTTTTCAATTTCTTATCGTCTAGTAAACATATAATTACACAGAGAGGGTAATCGTGATGAGTTATTTACATAGCACGGTTGAAAGCCTGTCTTAGAAGAAGATTAAAAAAAACGATTTACTGAATTTGATACATTTAATTTTGTGCTTTAAGCTACAAATCTACAATGAATTGAAAGTCTTTTTACTTTTTCTATGTGATCATTGATCTTTGGAATTTTAGTCAAGGTCGGTTTAGCTCAGTTGGTAGAGCGTTCGCCTACAAACCACAAGGTACCGGGTTTGATGCGAACTCAGCGCAAGAGTAGCACAGGGATCTGTGCGGTAAAGTGAGGAGCCGATGGTAGGTGTGGAATCATATAAAAGAAAATACAACCACCAATGTAGCAATCCTTCACATGCTTACATTTACTTTAAATTTACATAGGTAATACATTTTGATATAAAATTATATGAATACTAGTAGGACCTGTGGATATACCATAGTATGATAATTTAATAATTACAACGTTTGATATGTTTACTTAAGAGCTATTGTAAAACATTTCAATATGTAAAAAGTATAATAATCTTGATTTAACTCTCACTCTTTTTTTTCTTTGTATTATGCTCAATTGAAACAGATTAGCGTTATTGCTTTCGTGCACTCACCTCCTCTCTCTATCTTTCCCCCTACTCTCTTTCTTTCTTTCTTATTATATTTTATCTGTGTAGCATTCCTTTTTCTTCCATTTCTTTCTTTATAGTAAAAAAAGGAATGGTCCAATTTTAGCTGAGGTGACAACACTCACAAGAAATAAGAATTCGGTGGATAAGCAACACCAGATGATCAGGATTTATATTTTTGAATTTCACGTTGGGCGATTCGGACGGTCTCATTTTTAACCAGACGGTCTTGCAAGATGATAACGGCCGGAAGATTAAGGAACACGAGTATTGAAATATGGATTCGTAAAAAACTATTATTAGTAATGAATAATTATCGTGTACCCCCCCCCCCATATAAGACCTACCTACAAAATAATTTCTTGGAAGATTTGGACGGTGTCATTTTTAACCAGAAGGTGTTGCAAGATGATAACGGTTGTATGATTAAGGAACATGAATATTAATGTATAAATATTAAACTTACTAAGTAACAGGTACGTATTTCTTAATATACAATACAAAAACATAAGTAACAATGGCAAAAAGTCTTCAGACATTTTATATTTTAATACTTAGTTGCATAATCCCAGTTTGCAAATTTTATCCTACTCTTTTTTTGCAAACGACCTTCAAGTCATTAATATATCCAAGAGTCTCTCAGTTTGAATACAACGTTAACTTGATTCAAGCCAGGTAACTAACTAGCCTACCTAAGCACCTCTACACTGTTCTTAACAAACCATTCGTGAGTTACTTTAGCTATATGCCACGGGGCGTTATACTGTTGAAATATCCAACCCTCTTCAAGCTCCAACTATTACAACTGAATAAAACAAATTAGCTTCCAAAAATCGCTCCATTTATCATTTATTCAATCACACAAAGTGTAGCCGTCCCACTGAAAGGGGACACAACATCCCTGCAAAGTGATTCACTGTGCGGATGGCGTTTTTCAATAAGCGTATCCATATGTCTCAATACACCATAAGCACGTGCTGAGGCGCGCGTGACATAACGGTTATATCATCGTGGGAAGTTGACATGGACCCGGAGTGGTGTCTGTTGGGGGGCCCGGCTATGGGCGAAATGGTTAGTATATGTTAGACACATGTCTCTTAAATATATCAATAAAAAGATTGCGTTGCTCACTTATTGTATTCTCGGCATTAAATAACCAGGAAAGTTTGATATACCGTAAAAATAAACCAACGAATGTTGATTCGGCTCAAGTTCCAATTCTGCCCGTGGCTGTTTGCTTTTCACTTTACGTTAATGTTCTTGAGAAAATCATGATTCCTTCTCTTTCCGACTCAAGTACCTATGAGCCTAATAGTAGGACAGACTAGGTTCTTTAGTCTTGTACGGCAACCGGTCTTTGGGGGAGGGTCTGATTTCAAACCACCTGTATTCCTATTTAAAACTGAGTTTGAGTTGCACCCTTGTCTGTGCTGGTGGGTTTGAGTAAATACATATATGACAGGGTGAAAATTTTCAATTTTAGTTTCACAAATAGCCGTTTACAGTGTAGATAGGAAGGTTAATTTGCATATTGGTTTGAAAATTAATTTTGATAAATATTTGCTTGTTATTTTGAATTTCTAATTGTTTGGTTTTATTTGAGCGAATATGCGAGAAATTCCCGTCAAGAAATCTTTCAAGAAATCGATTAACAAAAAAAAAAAAAAAATAAGTTTAATTTTATTCTTTACTATATAATTTTATGAATAGTTAAATTATGAAAATTTAGCAATGAAAGTCGAGTGATGGGAAGGAAGAGACCCTCTCTGTTTTAATTAATAATTAATAATTAATGATTTCATTTTAAATAATAATAAATGCTAGTTTCTTTATTCTATTTTTATATTTTTGCTTTGCCCAATATATTTTTAATATTTACACATGCCTACAAAAGAATAAGTAAGTCGTTAAAATGAATGCATAACAATAATTGTGCTCTTTATTGTCAATTATGTTACATGAGAAACATTTAGCAATGAAAGTAGTGAGTGATAGGAAAAGCTAGCGCCTAATCTACATTTATTTACCATAAACATTTTCTTTTATTCAAAAACTCATTGACGACAATTCATTCAAAAATAATCATATCGTTATCCTCTGGAATATTATTGTTCTGCAAGTCACTGGATTCCAAATTTCCTGCTCTCAACTCAGACTTAATTTAAGAGTGAGGGGATTTAATCAGCCTGAAAAATCATGGTATGTATTATTTTGCAGGTAATTTTTTAGGGAAAGACGGTAATAATTCATTACTAATAATAATTATTTACAAATTATATATTAATAATATTCGTGTTCCTTAGTTGTACGACCGTTATCATCTTTTTAAAAACGAAACCGTCCAAGTTTTCAAATGCAAAAATGTAAATCTTCATTATCTGGTGTCACTTATGCGCCGAATTTTTATTTCTTTTGAGTGTCGTCACCTTAGCTAAATAATGGACCGTTCCGTTTTTATTATAAAGAAAAAAAGGGAAGGAAAAATGACTTTATATAAAAAACAATTAAATATAATAATTATAATAAAAAACTTCACAGAAAAATATGATAAAAAGGAAGAAAAAAAGAAAGAAAGAGAGTGGAGGAAAGATAGAGAGAGGGAGTGAGCGCGTGGAGGCGATAACGCTAATCTGTTTCAATCGAACATAATGAAAAGATGAAAAGAAGTAAAGAAAGAAAACGAGAGAAAGAGAGAGAGAGAGAGAGAGAGAGAGAGAGAGAGAGAGAGAGAGAGAGAGAGAGAGAGAGAGAGAGAGAGAGAGAGAGAGTTAAATCAAGATTATTATATTTAATTTATAATTCACATATTGAACTATTTTCAAAACGCTCAAGTAAACATATCAAACATTGTAATAAATAAATTATCAGACTGTGGTATATTCACAGGTTCTGCTAGTAATAATTCCTCAGTAATAATCCTTTTTGCCAGCAATGTTTCAGTTGTTGTTAAATCCTGTGTTGCCTTTTAAATTTCTATGGGATTCGGTTTGATTTAACTATCGATCGAATTGCTTTTGAAGAAATTTTCCGGAGGGTGTTCGTTCGAGGAAGATTCTTGGTGGTGCCAAACATCTTCTCTTGAAGAATAATCGATTCAATCGATTCCGATTTAGGTAGATATTTAACAATTTGGCAAATGGTTCTGTAGCTGAGCTCTTCATTCTGCTGCTTAATTATGTCGTTGGGTTTGAGATCCTTTTACTTTAACTGAGAGGCGAACTCAAAGAGGTGGACGGCGACTTAGATTGCCACATATTCGACTGAACTATTGATGGATCATCATCATCATCATCATCATCATCATCATCATCCTGTCTCACTATCCGTCTATATTATTCATCGTTCTTGGCAGGTTCTCGACTCGGTATCCAGTGTCCGCACATAGCTGTTGTATATATATATTTACCAACTCCTCCGGACGAGCAGGATACAATTTCTTAAGCGGAGTTTAACAGGTTTGAATTCAGAGTTTTCCTTCTCCTAGACTGGTTACCAAGCCATAGTTAAAGAACCCAGTCTGCCCTGCTATTTACCCATAGCTGGAGGGAGATTAGGATCCATACCTTTCCCAAGGGTATTAGCGCTAAGTGAAATGCAATTACCACGTCCAGGATTTGAACTCGGGGCGACGAGTCCATTTCCCATGACTCTAACCATTACACCACGCGCTGTTGTATATAAGTCTTTGCTGATCGGTTAAGACTGGTGTGACCACGTTTAGGAGTCCATGTATGTGTGAATACATATATATATATATATATATATATATATGTGTGTGTGTGTGTGTGTGTGTGTGTGTGTGTGTGTGAGAATGGTAATGAATCCGACAATATGAGGAAAAAATGAGTAAAAAAAAGAAATGTAGATGGATAAAAATGAATTTTATCGAATATCACTTTTAATCGATATCACTTACACAATACTCGAGTATTTCGGTTTTATAGAGGAAACCTTCTTCAGGATTAAGAATTTGTGTGAATAGAAGATGAAGGATGTTTTGTATGCGTTGAATTAGAAAAATGTGTGGGAAAAAATGTCCACACATTTTTCTAATCCAACGTATACTAAACATCCTTCATCTTCTATCCACAAAAATTCTTAATCCTGAAGAAGGTTTCCTCTATAAAACCGAAATACTCGATTATCGACAATAAATTTTCTATCAATCGTAACATCCTGTGTTTGTTTTTCTAAATTTTCTCCATATATATATATATATATATATATATATATATATTGAGCAGTTGAATTTCCTTTTGTTTAGACACGTGCTTGCCTGCAATAAATCCAAGTGTTGTCATTCTGTTGAACAAATCATCCATCTTAAAGCAGCAGCAGCAACAGCAACAGCAGCAGCAGCAGCAGCAGCAGACTTGCCGAGGTCTTCTGGTCGATTGGAATTCCTATCATTCAATACTAATTAATAAAAAAAAAGGAAAGAAAAGAAAAAGACACCCACAAAAAATACAAGTGTTAATTAGTGACTGTTCGCTAATTACACGTACTGGCCTCATCTAGAAGAAGAAGAAGAAGAAGAAGAAGAAGAAGAAGAAGAAGAAGAAGAAGAAGAAGAAGAAGTGTGAGGTCACTGGATTAAAGGGAGACAATTCTTGCATACAGAATAAGCTCAAAAGTTGCAGATGGCATCGATTTTAATAGACCTACCCGTGTGGTGTAATGGTTAGCGAAAAGGGCCAGAAAGACATTCTAAGTGAGTATCATTCTCACCGGGTGGACATATTTCTGGCCATGTGCCATACTAAACTAAGTTCTGTATTATATAGCATTGATTCAGTATCTGGACAGAGAGAGAGACAGAGACAGAGACAGAGACAGAGAGAGATAGAGACAGAGAGAGGGGGAAGAAACAGAGACAGGGACACAGAGAAAGAGAGAGAGAGAGAGAGAGAGAGAGAGAGAGAGAGAGAGACGGGGTGAGGGAGAGAGATAGATAAAGTGAGAGAGATAGAGGTCTAACTTATGATATCGTAAACACAGAGTCAGCGGTACTTGATGTGTGTGTGTGTGTGTGTGTGTGAGAGAGAGAGAGAGAGAGAGAGAGAGAGAGAGAGAGAGAGAGAGATTTTTTGTATACATAAAAGGATCTCGGCACAGGCCTGTGGATAATTGTATATTTATCAGCAGTTGCGTATGCTGTAGCTTTTCTCACTTTATGATAGGAGGTATGTTATGGAAAAGAAAACTATTGCTACGCAACTTGGCATCACAACTTGGCTTCAGTGTCGCCGATGTTGACAGGATATCGTGCTGACTTGAGGACACATTTGCCAGGGTAAGCCACCCTGTCACACAGCAAAGGGGTTATAATTTATATATACAAAAGATGTCCAAAAAGATACCGATCCTTTTTTTCAAAAGACAAAGAATATTTAACCCCACCACACCCCATCCAACTTCCGAGGCGCCGTCCCAAGAGTTTTTTTTTTCTTTCTTCTTAAAAATCTCATACATCCTGAAAGTCTTCGTGAAGGAGTTTGTAGGTATTTTAGAAATTGTTTTTCTCTTTCGTAACTACTTTTTTTTCTATCGTCTTTCACATATTTTTGGTCAAGTAATCGAATTTGAATATTTGTTGATCGGCAAATGAAATATCACTTTTTATTGCACCCGTTGACTTTTTAGATTAATAACAAGCGATGATTTATATTACAGATTGGATATCTACAATTTTCTTCAATACTTGTATACAATCTACTATTTATCAATCTATACATATATAAAGGGCAGCTGTGTGTATGTATGTATGTATGTTTTCGCGGAGGAAACTACAAAAAATAAAACAGTTAATAACAAAGTAAATATATATACACATTCACTATCACCATAGTTTGCTTTTTGTGCAAAAATAATGAAGATTTATATATATTTGGGGAAAAATTCCTGACATTCCACCAGGGTTTTTTTACATGAGGATTTTTATTAGGCATTCAGTGAGGATCTAACTCAGGATTAGTAATAATGGATCTGCGAGACTAACTTTTTTCATCCCCCCTCTCTACCCAGGCAACGCTGGGTTGCCGCCTCTAGTACATATATATATATATGGCAGTTGGTGTGTATGTATGTATGTGTGTATGTCCTGATGAAACTATGAAAATAAAACAATTAACGAGAAAGTAAATATATATACTCATTAGACATCACCACTTCTTGATTTTTGTGCAAAACTCATGAAGATTTGATTTATATTCGAAGATATTTAAAAATTAGAATATACATAGAAATAGCATTGAAACTCTATTTAAAAATGTCAGCATTTTTAAAGCTCAAAAGTAAACAAAGTAATACACCAGGGTTTTCCTCTCTCTACCCAAGCGACGCTGAATAGCCGCTTCTAGTCTCTAATAAAAATTATGGAATTAGCACACATAGATGTTCACTTCGATTCATTTTTATTTAGCAGTAAATAAACTCATAACAGTTTTTAATAGCTGAGCATTCAGGCTTCAGAAAATATACCAAAAAATCTAGATTAAATTATTTAGATTAATAATTTTTCAAAGCCATACAGAGGAAAATATGGGGAAAAAAACATTATTGAGGAAGAATTATGGAATTAGAATTTTAATTTACATTCCTAAAAGAAATAGCAGGAGAAGCCTAGATATGAAAATCTGTCAAAATTTAAAAGACAGTTCTTTCAGAATGATGTTGGATATTCCTAATTGAACATGGCTCCAACAAAAAGAGAATTGTCAATTGAAACAATGGAAAGAATTGTAAAACTCATTCAAGAAGTCAAACTGTAGTTGACTTTTCCCAGTCAGAAATGATAAAAAAATTTGCTGTAAATATAAATGAAATTATGTGGGCTTAAAAAAGGAAAACAAACTAGGAAATAGATCAAAGTGTCAGGATAAAAAAAAACTCAAATCACTGAATGCCTTGAAAATAAAAAATGTACGGCAAAACAAAAAATAAATGGGTCAAAATAAGAGTCAATGTTTGTAACAGAACGGTAAGAAATCGGCTAAATGTAATTCACAAAGAAAAGAAAATTAGGAATTAAATGGGCTAAGGAGAAGCAATCATAGGGTGTGGACAATTGGATGAAAGTTATATACGGTGATGAGTCAAGAAAATGTACTGATTAAGGCAATGATACTGGAGCTCTTTTCTCATCACATTCAAATAAAACATAAAAATGACTGCCTGAAGAAAACAAGTAATTTTCTCAAGTGATCCATAAGACGGGGTTGCAATGTCATTTAAAGGACTGGCAATAATTACGGTAACAGGTGTGCATTGAAATCCTGGAAAATTTTCTCATTTCATCAATAGAAAATTGGTTTAGTGATGAGAATGTCATTTTTCAGGATGATAATGCATCTTGTCACAGAGCAAACGGGATTAAATTTTTTCTTCAGGAAGGGCATATAAAACCAAGGAGATGCCAGTGAAAACCCTGGATTTAAATTCAATTAACAATTTATGGTGGATTTTTTTTTTCAAAAGGGCCATGAGAAGGCTTCATCCACCAAATAAGATCTATTAACTGCGATTCGCGAATATTGGAACAACTTAGATAAAGAATATTGCTTTAAGTTATTGAAATCCATACCCAAAAGAATTAAGGATGTCATAAAAGCTTAAGGAACAGCAACCAGGTATAATTTCTTATGTCTTTGTCAGCTGTCGTATTTTTAATAGAGTTGTGAGTTTTGATTTTGCTTTTTCATATTTAAGTTACATCAGTTTTATTGATCGAACCTAGTGCTTCAACAAAAATTAGTGCAACTGTCATCTTCATATCATTATTTTACTCCTTGCAAGTTTTTCACGCCAGCTCTAACTGAGGCTCTTTCACTGAAGTGCGAGTAACAGAAGGGTTTCACAGGTCTCCAGGACTCTTCGGAGTATTTTACCCGCTCTGTACAATCCTGTAATCTGTATGGTTTTGATTTTTCCTCTGAATTCCAAATCTTCCATTTTTTTGAAATTCTTGGGTGACTGTTTCAAATGTAAAAGCTATAATTCATATAATTGTCCTTCACGTGTTCCACAGATTTTTTTCAGATTTCTGACAAGAGAATTTTATGCTAGAACGAATTCTGGTCTGCGTATATACCAATGCTATTGTCTTGGTATTCTGGATATTTTCCTGGATTTTCAATTCCTCCAGTCTGTTTTCAAAAACCCTGGGGACCCTTTTAAGAGCACCAACTACTATTGGTATCACCTTCACCATATTCCACAGTACTCTGGCAATGTCTAGTTAGTTGTCTATTCTTTCATTTTCTTTCATTTTTATTCTGTGCAAAATCAACTAGATGATTTTTTTAAATTTGTTAACACGTGGTTTAATCTTTTGGCCGGGATTAGGTTATCCGTCTGTATCTCAGAATCCCAGACAATTTTATGAGTATCATTTTCTAGAACAGATAGTGGTTTGTGCATATACCATTTGGCAGTATGGTTAGAATTTAATTAATTTTCCTTTTCCCATCCAGTCGTACCTAGAATTGTATTCTCTTTGTTTGTTGTATTCACTTATCATATGATTTCTCGTTTTGTCTCTGTCTCCATATATTCTATACTTGCTATTCCGTTGCGTCTTATCTATTTGGGAAATGGACTCGTCGCCCCGATTTCAAATCCTGGACGTGGTAATTGCATTTCACTTAGCGCTGATACCCTTGGGAAAGGTATGAATCCTACTCTCCCTTCAGCTATGGGTAAATAGTAGGGCAGACTGGGCTCTTTAACCTTGGTTAGGCAACCGGTATAGGAGAGGAAAACTCTGAATTCAAACCTGTTAAACTCCGCTTAAGAAATTGACCTTGTGTCGCATCCTGCTCGTGCGGAGGGGTTTGGTAAATATATATCTATTTCCGGTTTGATATAATTGGTCCTCATGACATTATATTATGCTGCTGTTATTATAATAGATTCAGTTTCTTTCTTTCTCAGTCATGTCCAGGTCAACCCGAGTGCAATCTCTTCAGTTTGTTGCTTGAAGTATACATATAGTTGTTTTTCTTCTCATTTCGGTTTTCTAGTTTTTGTCGGAGCTTTCATATCGTAATCGAATGCCTACGCGGAACTTTGAACTGAACACTTTATTCAATCCACCGGGGTAGACTCTTTTTATTCCATCTAACCATGACCGGGTACACGTGTTAAGCTATATTAAATATTCCATGTAATTATCGTCCTCGGTCAGGATTGAACCTGCAACCTGAAGATGATTGTCACTTTGAACTGTATTAACTCAACCTCTATATTCCGTTGCGGTATGTGTCCAACTGAAATATCGGCCAAAAAGTTGTGTGTGTAACAATTAAGATGAAGACAACAGTCCGAAAAATCCAAACAATACCAATTATCCTCATCTTAAAGATTCAGATAAATCCCATTCTTTATTGTTAAACATCTTAATTATTTCCTTGCTAGATATTTGTGTTTCTTTCGTTGTTTCCTGTTTTCCTTTGAATATCATCAACATTGCTCATAAGGGTAGGCCGATTTTGGAACTGTAATGTCTCCCATGTGGCGAAAACTGCAAATTAACATAAACAATTACCACACAAAGTATTTTTCTTCAAAACTTTCTCTTTGTTTGAGGAAATAGATTTCAATCTTTTAAAATGTTATCCCTGTTACAGCTTAATTATTTGGTAAACATCAGCAAATCGGAGGTGTCGGTGGTGATGGGAGGCATATCTTCAATTTGAATTCTAGTTTAAATACTTTATTCGTTTCGTTTAAAATGACAATCTTTTCTGTTTTAGATATTGAAATTGCTAAATTTTCTAACCAATTTCTCGGCTAAATGTTGCAAAAACGAGGATTTTTAGTGCATTTTAGTAGACGATCTTTGATGCTTTTTCCTCAAACAATGGTGCAAGTAAAAGAGCTAGTTTTTTATATCAGTATTTATTATACCAACACACAACTTCCGCTGTTTGAGAGAATTTGATATTTTTAAAAAAGGGAAAAAATCGCCCTACCCATTTGCTCATTTCTGGATTCTGAAGACAAGTTGAAGATTTCGCCTTCTTATAACAACGAATACAAATTCCTATTTATTTATGAGAAATATCCCAAGGCCACTCACATACATTAGATATTTGCGCTGCAATGTTGTAAATTAATATTCTCTATTACAATTTAGCAAAATGCAACATAAAAAAGTAATGAGGACAGAGAATCTCTCTAAAACATTTCTTCTTCCGGTGACGTCAACCAGGGATTTGGCCAATTGTAAATTTATGTTATTTGCTAAGAAGCTTACAACGTGCTTTGACTTTAAAAAAGAAAGAAAAAAAGGCATTCTAAAAACAATGATTTTGCATCGTATTTTGTCTCCTATTTCTTCTAAAACAAGAGGATTTCTTTTACCTATGAATAGTAAGTAATTTCTTACATTTGTTCAGCATTCTTTTTCACCTTCGAGTGGGAGTTATCGGATATTAAGCCAGTAATGTAGTTTTCTGCGTGTTGTCCTATAAAAAGTAAGGACAACAACAACAACAACAACAGCAACAACAATAATAATAATAATAACATTAATATTAATCTTATTATAATGGAGATTGATTGTTTTTCTGTCTGTAAGCGAAACTATATTACTATACAAATCACAATTCCCTTTGTTATCTGCATCCCATTCTCCATGATTTATTTTTATTTAAATCTCAATTATTAATAAAATTGTTTTACATCATTAAGACTGTTGACCATATCTACATACAAATATCATGCAGTTGTATTTATATATACAACAAAACAGCGGTTTACAGTGTGAATGGGAAGGCTAATTTGCATATTGATATTAAAAAATTTGATTTCAATAAATATGTGCTTAATATTATTGATTTTTAATTGTTTAGTTTTATCTTATTGAATATGAGCAAAATTCTCTTCAATAAATCTTAAAAGAAATCCCTTAACAAAAAGAATAACTGTAATATTATTCTTTACTTCCTATTTTAACTAAATAGTTAAATTAGGAATAGGAGTAATTAAAAATGATGGAAGAGTTAGTTTCAAAGTTGTTCTATTTTTCAATCATACCCCCTCTGTTCCAAATCATGTTATCTGCATTTTTATTCAGTTTCATTGGCCTTTCTAATTTAATATGATATTTTATTATATTAAAACTTAAATACTTGCACCCGGAGTGTGCATATATTTGCTAGTAATGATAATAATAATTAGTTGGAGCACTAAGAACGGTCTCCAAAAGCTTAGACAAAAGACTAGAGGAACTGGAAATCAGAGAAATAATTAAGACCAACCAGACAACAGCATTGATAACATCAGCTGAAATACTCAGGAGAGTTCTGGAGACCTGATGAGATTAGAGGTCACTCAAACTCCAGTGAAATACCATCAGCTTATGCTGGTGTGAAAAACTAATAATAATACTAAAATTTTCTGGGACTGAGATACAAACGGATCACTTAATCTCGGCCATAAGACCAGACCTAGTGTTAATTATCAAGCAAAAAATAAAACTTGTTATCAATTGGATTTTGTCGTTCCAGCGGACCATTGAGTAAAAGTAAAACAAAGCGAAAAGTTGGAAAAATACCTGGACCTTGCTAGAGAACAGAAAATACTGTGGAACATGAAGGTAACGATGATGTTGATTGTTGTCTGTATCCTTGGAGCGGTTTCCTAGAGGGAAAGAGACTGGGAAAATGAAGATTAGAGGAAGGATCGAGATAAATCAGACCACAGCACTGTTAAGAACAGCTAGAATATTCAGAAGAGTCCTGGAGACTCACGGAGACATGACTGTCACTCGGACTTCAATGGAAAAAAACACTTTCAAGAGGAGAAGTAGTTATACGTAAATTACACAAGAATTGTTTTGAAGAAATCCTGGAAGCAGCACTCTGCAAAACAGCAGCTAGACGGTCACTTACCTACCATCTCACAAACCATCCGAGTAAGAGGATCAAAACATGCTTGGACTGCCGGAAAAGTAAAAGTAAAGACGAACTCATAAGGGACCTTCTCCTGTGTACTCCTGTGTATTGGACACACCGGGAAAAAACTTACACTTACTGTACGGACACTGGATAGCGCTTAGAGGGCTTTACAAGATCGATGACCGGTATGGCGAGTGAGAGTCAATGGAATCCGTAATGTTGGCACGCCTTAATGATGATGATGATGATGATGATGATGATGATGATGATGATGCATACACAGTGATGCTGATAGCTTTTGATTCAGTGCGTTCTGGAACGCACAGATTTGCTTGAATGAGTCCCCGGGAAATTTGATGGGTCCCAACTAAAGTTTCTTAATAAATTGTAAGGTTTTTATTAATTATCTGGGGAAACAACTAAAGCCATCTAACCCCTACCTTGTAACCTATCCTATGTAATTCGTTTCTGATAAACTATTGAAATGTATCTACAGTTAGCTTGAAATGGTAAGGAAAGAAAAAAGAAAAATACAGGGACGCATGGATATGATTTTACTGCGTCCTTTTAGATTTTTATGCATCAGGAACGCAGGACGCGTACCTATCAGCATCTCTGCATACATGATATAAGTTTTGTTTCCCTTCAGAAAACGAAAATACTTTTTCATGCATCCAAATATAAACTCTGACAATAGCTAGCTTATCCTGCCTTTACAGCGAGATTGTCTAAGTATTAAATGATAAAATCCAGGCGCTGAATTATTGATTTCTCAGTGTGATAAATTACAAACAATAACGCTCGTTTATGAACTGGAGAGAAATCCTGCTTCCATTCCCCCTCGCCAATCTTACCGTTGAATCAGACAGGATTGAAGACGGCATGAGTTATCTTCTCTTGACCTGTATCATTTTGGTAGTCCGGTACATTCTGACAGGAATACGAGAATTTCATGTGTCCAGAATCCTTCTAATGAGAAACCAACACGAAGTCTTTCTTCTCTCCCCCTCCCCTGCCGCATTGGTCTAATCTATTTAAATTCGGATTAAAACTCACAAGGGACTTTGACCACCTGTCAACGAAATGCAGTTTAGAGATCTTTATAATGACAACCATTTGGATGCGAGTATTCGTAAGTGTTATTTGAGGATGCGGTGTCGTGTGATTGTGTAGTAAAGTGTACTGAGAAAATTAACACATGTCTAATTATAAATTCGTCTTCATTCTGTGACTGGAATGCTTTTATTCTGAGTAGGTGCAATACCATTTGTGTTATTTAACTCTTTAATGTATTAGTGCCGTGATCTAGAAGTAGATGTTATGAGAGTAGGGTAAATTTAGCAAATTATTCTGAAAGAGTTCATAACAAAATCTTTGCCTTTTCTCTGCTTATTATCGTTTGTAACAATAGAATTTTCCGGTTGTTGTATATTCTCTTTACTTCTATTATTCTTCTGCTCATCTTTGGTATCTTACGTTCTTCTTCTAGCGTCTGGACTTCGTCTTGGGGACTTCGTGTCTGGTCTTCCATTGGGGATTTCTCTTTATCAGAAGCCCTGTGTCATTGGTAGTTTTTTAGATAATAACCCAAGACTTTGATTTGATTTAGATCATATTTTATTCCGAAATCCCCACCAGTCTACCTGCGCAGATTGAGTCGGCCGTGTGCTTAACACGACTTACCACTTTCGTGGTTTGGCCGATACTGAACTAAAACTCTCTTTCTGCTCTAAACCGGAAGAGGGTCTTCTCCACCGATTCTCACGGTATCCACCGGAAGGATCAGGATGAGGTCAAGCCGTGTCACTCAATTCTTCAAGGCCGCCGGCTGCAACTTGGTTTCTACACTACTGTAAATAAGTGTTAGGTTACTAACAATTATGTAACACTGTGTATACCGATATCAGCTTATTTGCTTTTTATCAACCTGTTCATATCTATCTACCTGTTTATCTCAATTTGTTCTTATCTATATTGGCCTAAAAATACCATGGCGTCAAAAGTTCATATGATGACGTCATATTTGCTGTTGATGACATTTTTTATCAATGGGATGTTGGCACTTCAACACATCTGGAAAAAGTGGGGCTATATTGTGGTGTAATGGTTAGCAAGCTAGCTTCGCAAACCATCTTTAGTAAGCTTTATTCCCATTGGGCGCCATATACTTCTGACATTGTGCCACATCTAATCTAAGCTTAGTAAATGTTGTGATGTTAGTCCCAACAGTAAAAAGAAGTCAAGTCGAGATAGGGTAAAATAAGACAAGTGTATTTACAATCATGGTACATGTACGACTAGCTTGTCGTTAATGGGAACAGTACTGCCTTTCCACTCAGTGTCTCACTATTTATAGTGAGAACCGGTGCATGTTCTCCACTGTAGGAACGGCCGGTACAACAGTAAATAATGATATTGAAAAGTAAACCTCATTTGCTGACATTCCATGAGAGTCTCTTTGTCAGCGTATGAACTTTTCAGTCGAATTTCGTATATATATATATATATATATATATATATATATATATATATATATATATTGTCATCCACGTACAGTTCTGTTTCGCCGTTTCATGGCTCATCAGTGTGACTAGATATGGCAGGTTGCTTCAAGCCGTGGTCATAACTCGACCGATTTATCGCCATTCAGAGTTCTTACCTACGCGCTATCTACACACCCACTTTCAGAAAGAGAATTTATAGTTATAAACATAGGCCACAGGACATGCTCTATTCGTTTTAAGGAGAGCTATGCAATTTTTGCGTAATTAGCGGACAACAGATAATTCCAATTCCAGAGGGCTCAATCCATTAGGGGTAGGGAGCATATATATATATATATATATATATATATATATATATATATATGTGTGAGTTTACTTAGCGTAAACTTGGAGTCAACACCTGGTTACTGACAGTTTCTCGCTTATAAGATCTTCATCGCATTGGTGAGAAACTGTCAGTAACCAGGTGTTGACTCCTTGTTCACACTAACTTAACTCCAATATAAACGTTCTATCAATTATTGTGAGCACTATTTGCTTAGAAATACAGCACCCATATTATCTACAATACATATATATATATATAATATATATATATATATATATATATATATATAATAGAAAAGTATATATAGATAACGGGGAATAGAATATCGAGTTAATCGGTACTTCGACCAACTTATTCGGTTAATAATTGTATCGTCGAACTTGCGATTAACTGGATATTCTATTCCCGACTAGGAAACCCAAGGTTCCGGTTCGATATCGGCCCTCTAGTATGAGTAGCACAGAGATCTGTGCGGTAAAGTGAGGAGCTGATGGTAGGTGTGGCGCCCTGTCTCAGACGCCAAAACAATCTCCTTGGTCTACTGCTAGTGAAAAGGGGATAGACTCCCTTGCTGTCC
>CM042139.1:53337615-53347615 GCA_023376005.1 Doryteuthis pealeii
CCGTCATTGAATTATCTTTCCAAAAATATAGAATTCATTTTCTTGCAAAAAAACAAACAAACAAAAACAACAATAAAACGAAGAAACTTGTACTGTGGATCAATACGCGAAACAAGAATAACGAAAAAATAATTAGCCTTTTCAATTTAGAGTACACATTTACTTAGAATAAAAGTTCTTCTTTTATTACTTCATATACCGAAAGTGTTACTAAAATCGGACAGTTAGTTTATTTCAGTTGATTTTTAGAAGAATTTCCTGTGATCCCCCCTTATCAGTAGGTGCGCGAATATGAACACCCTTATTTGTCATTGTCCATTCATTATTTTTATTTTTCTCATTGTCCATTCATTATATTTATTTTTCTCATTGTTCATTCATTATTTTTATTTTTTTCATTATCCATTCATTATTTTTCTTTCTCATTGTCCATTCATTATTTTTATTTTTTTCATTGTCCATTCATTATTTTTATTTTTTTCATTATCCATTCATTATTTTTATTTCTCATTATCCATTCATTATTTTTATTTCTCTCATTGTCCATTCATTATTTTTATTTTTCTCATTGTCCAGTCATTATTTTTATTTTTCTCATTGTCCATTCATTATTTTTCTTTCTCTCATTGTCCATTCATTATTTTTCTTTCTCTCATTGTCCATTCATTATTTTTCTTTCTCTCATTGTCCATTCATTATTTTTATTTTTCTCATTGTCCTGTCATTATTTTTCTTTCTCATTGTATATTCCTTATTTTAATTTTCCCCATTGTCCATTCATTATTTTTATTTTTTTCATTGTCCATTCATTATTTTTCTTTCTCTCGTTGTCCATTCATTATTTTCCTTTTCTCATTGTCAATTTATTATTTTTGCCTAAAATATTTTTATGCTGACTTGATACGGTTTTTTCTTCAAATTAAAATATTTTTGGATTTATTTACAGGTATATTTTTCTGATATATAATCAATAAGAAATAATGATTGATTCTTTGTAATTGGTATAATTACTAATTAGATAATTATTCAATATCACAAATAATTTCCCTATTCAGTTACAATTTAGGGAGGTGCTCGTTGTGTAATGAATATTGTCGTAGGAAATTGACAAGGTGACGCTAGTTCAAATCCTAAACGAGGCTGTTAGCATTTCACATAGCGATAATACCAGTTGGAAAGGTATGAATCCAAATATTCTCCCTCCAGCTATAGATAAGTAGTAGGACATATTGGACTCTTTAACCTTGGTATGGCAAACGGTTGGAGAAGGAAAACTGAATTCAAACCTGTTAAAATTCGCTTAAAAATTGATCTTGTGTCGCATCCAGTTCGTATGGAGGGGTTGGGTAAATACATAAATAATTCCTCTAATAAAGAAAATTACTCATAATTGTAGGTTTGTTGTATTTTAGGTCATCAAATATGCGCTCCCAGTCAAAGTAGCTACGTGATTTCCAGATCTGTAAAAATGAATGGAATGGAGTTTTCACCCACAAATAAGAAGATCTTAATAGAAATTGTTGTGCTTGGTTTCGCTTTACTATATCATGTAAAAAAAAAAGTCGTCGGGATGGCCTAAAGTCGGTATCAGCCAGACAGTGAGGGAGTCTATCCCCTTTTCACTAGCGCTAGATCAAGGAGATTGTTTTGACATCTGAGGTGGGGCGCCACACATACCATCAGCTCCTTACTTTACCGCACAGATCCCTGTGCTACTCATACGCTGAGTTTGCGAGGGCTGGTATCGAACCAGGAATCTTGTGATTCCTAGCCGAACGCTCTACCGACTGAGTTAATGGAATGTAACTTATGTTTAAAAAAAACGCTAATTTAACAGCATAATCTCTAGGGGAATTTGATCTCCAAAGCTAAGAATTTCTTAAAAGATTTCATTGATACATTTACAGTTCACAAAATATCAGTGATTTACTATTTCTCTGAAAATACCTGAAAAAGACCGGAGGGTACATCGGCCGAAACATTGTACAGATAACAATAAAGATGAGGACAATAGTCCGAATAATCCAAATAATCCAAATCAGTGATTTAGTCCACTAGTGACACGGTAGATGCCCAATAACAATTGTCTTGATCCTTCTCCATTCTGATAATGGCAGTCCTTACAAGTGCTGTAATTGTTGGAATATACACTATAGTATATCATAAGTGTCATTTTTCTATTGTTTTCCATCTTAGGACTTTTTAAGTGTATGCTTCATTAAAATCGCTCCGTTGACGTAGGAGGAAAAGATAATATGCCTTTGTATTTGTCATAGATTTTAAGAACAACTTTAAGTTGATAAGAAACGGATGCAAGTTTTTCAAAGAGAAAATAAAAACACATTTAACAAAATCAGATAATCTTATGTCAAAGCATTTTAATAATTTTTTTTTTAGAGATACCGAATCTCTTTTAATAGCGGCAAAAGATAATGCGATAAGGACCAATTATATCGAATCAAAAATTAGTTTTACGCAAAAGAATAGCAAGTGTAGGTTTTACAAGCTGATTGAAAAGTAACTTTAAAAAAAGTAACACTTGAAAAGTGACTCTATTTTAAACTATTCATGATTCTTTTATATGCAGTTACATTTTTCTCAATTCTTTAATGTATGTTCCTTAATATATAGGGTGATTAAGAAGTAACTCTCTATTTTAAACTAGTTACTATTATTTTTTATATACAGTTACATTTTTCTCAATTCTTTAATGTATGTTCCTTAACATATGGAAATTAAATCTGTGTTTTTGTTGATGGTGCTCCTTTATAACTTCCTATTGCTATTTGTGAATATCTGAATCACCATTTTCCTGGGAGATGGATGGGTAGACGCGGTCCGCATGAGTGGCCGACCAGAAGCTCTGATTTAACACCCTGCGACTTTTTTTCTTTGGGGTTGGTTGAAGAATCAAGTCTACTCTACGTATCCAACGACTTTGGAAGAACTTAAAGGACGAATACGAGAATTTTTTTCCGCCATTCCACAAGAATTCCCGAGGAGATAAGCTGATGCGATTCCCGAGTGGCTTTAGAGGCTGGAGGCGAATGCTAGTGCCCATGTAGAATTTTAAATAAAACTCCATGATATGTGTGTTCTTTTCATATTCACTTTTGTAAAAATAATGATTCAGAAATAAATTATAAGATTTTTCAAATTAGATGAGGAGTTACTTTAGAATCACCCTGTATATATAGAGAGATGAAACTATTAATCATATTGGCTTAACTTGTTAAAATAGTGTTAAGAAGAATTAACGAGTTCAAAATAGTAAAAAAAAAAATTAAAAAAAATTTAAATAAAAATAAAAAAAAGGAAGAAAGAAAGAAAAAAGTGTAATTTACGAATCTTTTAAAAATGTAAAAAAATGTTAATAAGAAGAGTTGCCTTTCTTGAACTGTTAGCCAATAAACAAAACAGGCGAAGAAAAAAAAGACGACCACTTTCGAAGAGAATAACCGTAGACGATGAAGCGTAGACGATTAATTTCGGAGATGAAGTAGAATGAGAATGACGAGCAATTTTTCGGAGATTAAACGCAGAGAAATGAAGACAGACATTGTATGTAGAGACGACAAAGACAAACATTAAATGTAGACAGATAATTTTGGAGAATGTTGGATAAGAAAAATGCCGAGACAGTGAAGATATTTTGAAAATGGATTTTTTTTTTCTGGCAGAGCGAGATTGTAAAGGAATTTATGAATTTGAAATCGAAAAGTATCTTAAGTTTTTTCTCCCCGGAAATAACAAAAATAAATTTCTCTGTGCTATTACTTTTAATGTTTTAATTATTTTATTGTTTTTTTTTTTTTTTGTTTTGTTTTTTTTTTGTTTTTTATCTGTGTGTTTAAAAAACAGAGTCGTCTATCGAAAACTAAGAATACATTTTCCTTTACAGAGAAGGAAAGAGTTCTTAAAAACACAAATAACACTTTCGAACTCAGTTGTTATTATTTTACGTTTTGTCGTCTGTGTGTTGAAAATAATTATTTTAATAAAGATAATTATTTCAAATTATTTCTGTTTTCTTGAGTTAGTATTTCTTGAAATTGGACATTTTTTAAAACTTCATCTTCCCATGTTTTTTATTTATTTTCCTGAATATTTTTCCTCCAACAAATACGATTGATCTGCTGCCTTTTCTAAACAACTTTTTGCCAAGACGTGAAAAAAAAGTTTAACATTTCTTAAAATTGATAACTTCGTGACACATATAATAAATGAATGCAGCTAACTGACACAAATGGAGTACAAGAATAAACGCGACTGGGATGGAAAGGTGATTCTCTGTGAATTGTGCAAGATATTAAAATTTGACTATATCAACAAATAGTATTTGCACAAGAATCTGTCCTAAAATATGAGACCTATAAAATTCTCTGAGATTTTGCGATAAAAACGGATCACACAATCCTGACCAGAAGACCAGACCAGTATTGATTAACAATAAACTTAGAAATCAATTTTTTCTCCCACTCTCTCATTGGACCAAAGCATGAGAGTGCTATACGTGCTATAAAAGCGTGTAGCATCAGAAACCATGGGTAGCAGCGTGGGGGATGTGACACATGGTGGATGAACCCCAAAGCAGGCCAATGACATGTTCCACAGGATGCTGGGTAGATGAACCTAATATCTCAATGGCCAGGATCAAACAGTTCAGTTAAGGCAACTACTGCTACTCATCTCTAAGCTTGGCAAACTATTGATGAGTCGATAAAACAGCCACCGAAAGGGTTCCATATTATACTAAGTTAAAACTTACAAAATTCTAAGTGAATTTTGCCCTTCCAGTGAAAATGAAAGAAAGCGAAAAGATAGACAAATACTTGGATGTTACCACAGTGATGAATAGGCTGTGGAACATAAAATTGACAGTGATCCCAACTGTAGTTGGTGTACATGGATCGGTACCAAATGCTTGAAAAGTAATCTGGAGGAGCTTGAAATCTGAGAAAGAATAAGAACCATCCAGGCAACAGCATTGTTAAGATCGGCTAGAATAATCAGAAGAGTCCTGGATACCTGAGGGCACTTGTTGTCACTCAGACTCCAGTGAGAGACCATCAGCTAAAGGTGGTTTGAAAAACTCACAAGGAGTATCATAGAATACAAGTACTTAGGAATATTTGAAACAGACACTAGCAAGCAAACAGAGATGAAAGAAATAGTAAGAAAAGAGTACCTCAAAAAAACAAGAAAACCCCTCGATACCAAGTTCTTCAGCAGAAATCTCGTCAAAGGAATAAATATCTGGACTGTCCCCCTTATAAGATACTGTGGACCATTCTTAAAAAGGAATACGGGAGGAACTCGGACAAAGAGTAAAGGATGTTGCACACACAAATGCTGGTAGTAGGGATTGGGTGTTCTGTGAACGCTAATCAAAGACGATGGAATTCATCCATTCGCACTCTTTTGGTTGCTGGTGTACGAGATACAGGTGTTTACGTGAACTGAGAACGGGGAACCATTCAAAGATACGGGGAGTGTCAGCTCTAGCCTGAACAAAGAAACTAACCCCGCGCTTTGGGTCCTTTATCCATTGTCCCCTATTTTCCCGGCCCCAGAAACGAAATGGTAAGAATAAAGCAGAAGTCATAGTATGGCCAATTTTACTTTTTGTCTTTGCCATTCCCTTTCCGACAATTAGCCATCACCAACATAACATCTTCGTTGACAAGGCAACACTTTTGCTTAGTTTAAAACACAGACGGCAGGTTGCTTCCAATATCAGTGATACTGAATGGTCACCCATCTAAGCACTGAATAGGCTCATCGTTTCTTAACCTGGTCGATCATAAATCATTGGTGACTTGTTTTTGCATTTAGATCAATAATTGTTTTATTGATATTTATTCAGCTTAATATGGATTAGGATCACAAAGAAAAATGTACATAAGAAGATTGTATTGCGCCAATTTTCCAATTAGACAAAGGACGCCAGCCTAGAAAATCAACATCTACTGTCTTTTACTTAAACTTGAACACCGATACCTGCCATCGGTGAGAAATTCGTGACTCACCAAGTCGACTGATAATAATTGTAAATGAAACATCAGAGAGAAAACAAGCAAGTATCGAACTTTGTGGGGGTTGCTGAAAAGTTCTTAGCATAACCAAGAAATAAATTACACATTTTTTTCAATTTGTATTGTCTTTGTTTGTAAGGGTTAAAGAAACTCAAGTTTTAGAATCTAACAAAATAAAAATGAATATGATGAAAAGATAAAAGGAAGATCAATGGTATAGATTGTGCTAACATGCGCCTGTTTCGACATTATGATGTTTATACAGTGTAATCTAAATGGAACATAAAATAAAAAGAACAGTAGAAGGCATTGTATAAACCGTTCATCTTCTTCAGAACGTAGTTATATGAATGATGAAAGGGAAAATTAAGGCTGACACGAGAAGTTATTCCATTTTTATATGCTCACAAAAATGAATATATAAAAAACAAATCCGCATACATATTAAATTTTCATATTTATTATTGTTCGTTTACCAACTCATGTTTCTACTGTCAAGATCCTCTTCAGGCATTATCTTAAAAAAACGGATTGCTTTTATGTAAAGTTTTAAAATAATAAAAATCCTTATGGCCAGTGTCGGGAATGAAACAATGTAGGAAATAAGCCAAGAAACAAAGATACGTTTAAATATACTTAAGTTACAAAATGTATCGTGAAAGAAAAGCGGAAGCCAAAAAAATGCACTGAATATTGTCAAATCAGACAGTTTTTTTTACCACAAAGAGTAAAAAGAAAGAGAAGAAAACAACAGAAAAAACAACGGGAGACAGAAATCATAGAGCTTTTTCAATTTTTAAAACATTACATAAAAAATCAATTTTTTAGAATAAAATCTGAAGAGGCTGTTGACAGTTGAAACACGCGCCATAAAATATAAACAATAGATATGAAAATTTAATATGTTTGGCGACCTTATATATATATATATATATATATATATATATATATGTGTGTGTGTGTGTGTGTGTGTGTATATATATATATATATATAATTTAATATGTTTGGCGACCTTTTCATATATATATATATATATATATATATATGTATATAATATATATATATATATATATATATATATATATATATATACATGTATGTATGTGTATTATATATATATATATATATATATATATATATATATATATATATATATATAAGGGAGTAAAATGCGGAATTAAATCCGACAGTATGTAGAAAAATAGAAAAACACGAAGTATTCCAAAAGAGTCTATTCTTGATGGTAATGTCGACGCTATAACGTTTCGGTTTTTGCAACCTTCATCTAGAAACGTGGTGAAATCTACTGTGGTGATGGTTGGTGACTTGTGGAATATGAGAAGTCCTGGTTGAATATGAAGAAGGGGGGATCAGTATCAGCCGGCATAGATTTCTGGAATGTACGAGGTTTATTCAATAAATAATGTGAATTTTTCCTTTATTATATAACTGATTCCACACTTAAGCAAATCGTCGGTTCGAGGAGTCTACCATAATAAATAGAATAAAGTACGCCAATAAATGGCTATAAACTTAGTCCAAAGAGATATATGCTGTAAGAATACAGATTTTTTTTTCATGGAAAATATATTTTAAAGAATTCACATTATATTAAAAAATAAAGCATTATTTATTGAATTGTCCACGTAGAACTATGCAAATGACTGGAATTTTACTATAAAATAACAATGAAATATTAACAAAGCAGAATTTGTCTTATAATAAAAGAAATTCTCTTACATATTGAAAATGAATCTGACCACACAAAGGAGACTAGGAAGCCGGATTCAGTCTCCGTAAACAAAAATACGATTAACATTATATATACTAGCAAATATATGCACCCTCCGGGTGCAAGTATTTAAGTTTTAATGTAATGAAATATTATATTAAATTAGAAAGTCTAATAAGAATGCAGATAAAAAGATTTGAAACAGAGTGGGGTTATAATAGAAAAATAGAAATTAAATTTACTCTTCCATCACTGCCGTCTTTCATTGATGAATTTTACTTATTTAACTATTTAGTTAAATTAGGAAATAAAGAATAAAATTACATTTATTTTTTCTTGTTAATGGATTTCATTTAAGATTCATTGGAGAGATTTTTGCTTATATTCATTAAAATAAAACCAAACAGTTAGAAATCAATAATACTAAGCACATATTTAATAAAATCACATTTTTAATATCAATATGCAAATTAGCCTTCCCGTTCACACTGCAAACCGCTATTTTTTGTATATATAAATACAATAGCATGTTATTAGTATGTAGATATGGACAACACTAATAAAAAGGTGCAGCAATTTTATTAATAATTGAGGTTTAAATATAATTAAAATCATGGAGAATGTGATTAAAATAACTATGTTAATTGTGACTCGATTAGTAATATAGTTTCGGTTACAGTCAGAAAAACACACAATCTCCATTATAATAAGATGTTGTGTCAATATTCTGAGTAGGAGTCCCTCACTCACTGGTCACGTGACAGATGTTTTTACCAAGACTCGCTCTTATTATATGATTTTCTTACCACATATGCCCCGTGTCATGTGATAGTTAGCAAAAAAGATTAAGTTACTAATGAGTATTATTTGTATTATTAGGACTATTGTCCTCAACGTTATTGTTATCTACACAACCTTTCGATCGATGTACTCTCCAGCATTCTTCAGGTATTTTTTGTCGGACCTTCTCGAACTCTGGAACCTTCTTGTTGAACTCGGAAGCCTTCACGGAACTTCGAACCAAACCCTTTATTCAATCCACAAGGGTAGACTGTTCTCATTCCGTTAACCATGACCGTATACAAGTCTTAATCTGTGTAAATTATTCTATGTTACTATCGCCTTGGCCAGGATTGAACCTGCATGATGATTATCACATAGAACTGTATTAACTCAACGCCTATATCCGTTGTGACATGTGTCCAACTGGAAAAATTCAGGGTAATAGTTATTAGTGAATGCTATTCCCACTGGGTGCCCTATAATTCTGTTCTTGGTAAATTATTGCTTAGTAAATAGCAATAGTTGACTTCGTAGTTGACATTTTAAATAAACCAGAAACATTTTCTTGGCACAACTTAAAAAAAAAGAAACTGAAGACTTAAAAAGTGCATAAATGTTTTGGTCGCGTGATTTCATACATTATTCTCCCGACGATCAAAATTAGGTTATCCGTTTTAAATCTGTCCACAAAACTATTCAACCACTTTATTAGATCAAAATATCTTTACTGCTTTAGTAGGTTAGAGGTGGGGTGAGTAAAATAATCAATTGGACAATAAAATAAAAATAACAAATATCATCAGTAAAATTTTACCTTTAACTCTTTCTTTTTCGTTTTCACTTTTACGTTCATTCGTTTTGACAACCAGTTTTTGTTTTCTTAGGAAAAAAAATGAATAGAAAAAAAAAACGAAAAAGAAAAGTCATCCGAAATGATCGAGACAAAATGGCGATAAATTAGCCTGTGTGTTTTATTAACTGCCGCCTGATTATTAAAAACATTATTTTTTTAGATATTTTGGTACAATTGCAGAATAGCGCGCAAGAGATAATATCATTAGAATTGCATTTTACGTATAAATAGCATTAGAATACGGAAACTCCCGAAATAGCCTAACCCTAACCCTAACAGTAACCTTAACCCTAACACAGACGCTAACACTAACCCTAACCCTAAAATTATCCCTAACCCCTACCCTAACCCTAATCGCTATGATTAGGGTTAGGGTAGGGGTTAGGGATAATTTTAGGGTTAAGGTCTAAAAGCTTTCCGTGAAATGCTATGAAATGTAAAGCTTTTTATACGTAACCTAATGATATTATCTCTTGCGCGTTATTTTGCATTAGTACCGATTACGGAAACTCACGAAGTAGCTTAACCCTAACCCTAAAACTAACCCTAACCCTAACACTATCACTAATATTTACCCTAATCCTAACGTCTTAAAT
>CM042139.1:53352615-53430115 GCA_023376005.1 Doryteuthis pealeii
AATTATCACATCACTAAAATCAAAGTAGAACGTTGCGGATATTCGATGACATACACTGTATTATTAAAAAAAAGACGTTTTCTTTTTGTATTTTTTCTTTTATTCGGTCACATTTTTAATACCGAATTCTGAAAGAGGATAAGGGTACATGCTATCGATTTAAAATCAAACCATGTGCCGGTTCCAGATACATCACCAACTTAAACAGCATTGAACCAACTTAGATAGTTGATCTCTTAGTTAAAGCAGTTATTGTAAGTAATCTTAGGTTTAGGAGCTAGATTAAGCAAAGCTAATTAAATACAAGATATCTATAAATGCTACCTAACTAAAACTGAAACAAGAGGAACTGGAAATTAAAGGAATAATTGAGACCATCATTGTTGAAATCAGCTGGAATACTCAGGAGAGTCCTGGAGACATGAGGAGACTGGTCATTTAAACTCCAGTAAAAGATCGTCTGCTAACGCTGGTGTTAAAAAAAATGATAATATTAATACCTTGTCAGAGAACTGAGACAAGTGTGGAGCCTGAAGATTAAGGTCGTACCAATTGTAATTGATGCCCTTGGAACGGTCCCCAAAGCCCTGGAAAAGAATTTGGGTGAATTGAAATCAGAGGAAGAATCGAGACCATCCAAACTACAGCGCTGTTAAGATCGGCTAGAATACTCAGAAGAGTCCTGGAGACCTCAGGAGACTTGCTGTCACTCAGCCTCCAGTAAACCACCGGCTAAGGCGGGTGTGAAAACCTAGTAATAATAATAATAATTACCTCTTCCTTTCAAATCTTTCTACCTTGACTTGCTTTTACTGAGTGTACATTTAATCTGATAAAATCATCTAAATATTATTTTTAAATATGTTCAATATTATTTCACAATGAAATTCTATTTTACCAATGTAATATCTATGTGCTAATACGCGTGTTCCTGAATCTACCATCCGTTACCAACCTGCAACACCTTTTGGTTAAAAATGAGACCGTCCAAATCGTACAAGATGCAATGCAAAACTGTAAATCCAGATTATCTGGTGTCGTTAAACGCAGATTTCTTATTTGTCCCATTTTATTTCACCCAATTAAAAAAAAAAACATTCCAAATGGTCTTGTGTCGCTTAAATGTCCAACTTAAAATTCAAATAAATTGAAAAAAGAAAGAAGTTACATGTTTCTTTTATTTGCAATATTGAAATTGGAAATTACGAAATAGAATTTGGTAATTTTGATCTTATGTCGTTCCAGCACCAGCAATACTGTTATCAACAAAATAGAATATGAAACTATATTGATCCTGAAGTTTCTGTAGAATTAGATACAAATGGTATGTGTATTAAGTATTATATCGATTGTTATTGTATATTTTTGCATTGTTTGTTACAAAGACAACAGTAGGATATGTAATGAAATTGTAAATCATCGTTTCTGGCTTAAATAGCTCCTCTTGATTTTTGTTTCGTTTCGAGGAAATTCCACGTGTACCGCTAGTGTAATATTAATGTATTATGGAATTATTGCATTGATGTTTCCTTTAGACAAGTTAAAGCTTGAAATTGATGCTTGTACCATTTCCAATGTATATATAGTCAGGAATTTTATTTTGAAAAGTGCGTGACTATGTTTCATTGTCATGTTTTGTTTTATCCTTATGATTTTTAATGTACATTAATTGATATCTTTATGTTTTTGCTTCAATTTTGTTTTGTTCTGTTACTTTTCTTCTTCTTTCTTTATGTAAGTTAATTGCATAATCACTATGTGATGTTTTTCTATGTTGAATGAATTTGTATGAACCTATGAAGATAGTGTTATAGTTTATTCGGTTTGTGAATGTAAATTCTCCAATACTTAACATCATCATTATCATCATCATCATCAAGGTATTTCGATAGCACAGATACCATTGACCCCCTGTCTGTCTGTCTGTCTGTCTGTCTCCTCTCTCTCTATCTCTCTCTCTCCCGCCCTATGTCCCTATCGGCCATCGCTTTTAGTTGATCCTTTAGACCGGTATCCAGTGTTGATGAATGTAATTTACGTTATGTTTTAGCGAGCCAGCGTCAGGCGAATTTCCGGCCCAACTTAGATATTTTACGAGTCGTGTTTTTGACAGCAAATTAATGTAGATATTTTAAAGCCCCCCCTCCAATTTCTTTATAGGCAAATCAATGTAAATATTTGACAACCCCTCTTTGAAGAAAGAGTGGAGAGTGTTAAATCAATATATTTATATTTTTTACATATTGAACTATTTTACAATAGCTCTTAAGTAAACATATCAAACGTTGTAATAATTAAATTATCATACTGTGGTATATCCACAGACCCTGCTAGTCAAGAATAAATGTCTGTAGTTTCTGTGTGCGTGGAAATTTCACATTTATTTTGAAAATCATTAGACATAAAATATGAAAATAAATCTCATTCGTAGATTGATTGACTGATTTTAACGCCATGTAAACCCACCTTGTGTTATTTTATGTCTAGGGTTAGGGAATCACGTTCATTGTACATTTATATTTACACTAGAAGGATCTGTCGATATATCACAGTATGATAATTTAATTATTACAACGTTTGATAGGTTTACTTAAGAGCTATTGCTAAATATTTCAATATGTAAAACGTATAATAATCTTGATTTAAGTTTTTCTAACTCTTTTGTTTTCTGTCTTTCCTTCTTTTCATCTTTTCGTAGTGTTCGATTGAAACAGATTAGCGTTATCGCTTCCACGCGCTCATCCCCCCCCTCTCTCTCTCTCTCTCTCTCTCTCTCTCTCTCTCTCTCTCTCTCTCTCTCTCTCTTTCTTTCTTATATTTTTTTGTGGAGCATGTTCCTTTCTTTCTCTATAATATAGCTGAGGTGACGACACTCATTTGAACGGTCTCATTTTTAACCAGAGGGTGTAGCGATATGATAACTGTCTTATTTTGTAGGAACTCTAGTATATTATATAGAGTTTTTTAAGTAATTGTTTTTTTAAGAGTTTTCTGTGCACAGTTATATGATATCGAGTATTCCAGTCTAATACTAATATCTAATACTAATATGGTTTGAAGTAATTACCTACATTTAATGATAATCTTTTTTTTTTCGTTATATGGTTTCAAGCAAGCAATAATTTACGATTATATTGTATCAAGTATCGAATCCGCATGATTTTTAAACAGATCTATTTGTCTCATAGATGGAACACTTACACTCCGGGTCAGAGTGTATCTGGGAGTAATGGCAGTGAAGAGGTACGCCCCACTCCCTAGATCTCCATAACTGGAGCCTCAATGTCAGATACAGTTTAATGTAATGTACCCCTTATTGTGAGTGGATCCAATCCTACTGTAAGATATACAGTCAGCTCATATTAAACCCCGCCGATAGGGCCATTATTTTGAACAGTATAAAATGTAATATTTCCAAAAAAGATAGAAAATATTGTTAATTAGATTTTCACAATAAGAGATGCTAATCGTGAGATTTCCAAGCTTCCATAGGTTGGGCAGAAGAGCTTTGTGAGTGTGTGTGTGGTGGTGGGTGGGGAGAGGCACGTTAATCGGAAATACAGATATACGCTATCATCCTTTCAGAAATTGAGGAGAAATAAAAACACAAACAAAAAAGTTACTACAGCAAAATAAAAAAAATAAAAAATAATGAATGAATAAATAGACAGAATTTAAGATCTCTTTTAATGTAACAAAATAAAATTGGAAACGGTCATCGATATTTTCATTGATTTTCTTCTTATTCCTGTAAATATTATTATTATCTTGTTCAGTTTTTGTAAAGCGTACATAAATGCATATTTTTCTCTAAATGACAAAGGTACCATATATATATATATATATATATATTATATATATATATATATATATATATATATGTATATATATATATATATCTATATCTATATACCATATATATATATATATATATATATATATATATATATATATATTATATATATATACAACCTAAGGTAGCGTGGACATGGAGTCAACGGTGCCTGGTTACTGACAGTTTTTCGCCAATGCAATCTTCAGACCAAGAGGAAAATGCTCTATCCATGATATTGAACACTTTTTACTGATAAATATGGCATCTATATTATATTACACACATACACATACACACACACACACACACCACACACATATATATATATATATATATATATATATATATTTGTGTGTGCATATGTATATATATATATATATATATATATATATATATATATATAGGGTGTTCGGGATGAATTTGACATACATAAATTTGGTTATTTTTCTCCGTAGGTTGGGGGTATTGACGCACACTACGCATCATTCAAAAGCTTAGACCCGTCTTCATTCATATACTTGATAACAGATAGAATAGATGACTGGAACCCACCTGAATCATGGAAGAGAATAACTTCTATCATGATGATCTGCGCCGGCCATCAAAATAAGGAGATTATGGTTGCTGTCCAATGTTCCTGAACACTGTAAAAACAATCAGGCATGAACTGGAGAATTGCAATGGAGACTACGAGGCTGTGGCTAGAAGAAAGCAACAAAACAGACGATCTGATTGCGTTCGTACAGCAGAATTCCACGAACATCTGCAGAAAAAAGTGTTGGAGGACCCTCAGATGCCTATGTGGAGTTGCTAAACACTGAAGTCAAGCCCTGGATAACAAGGGTAGCCAATGGTAGGCCATATGTATGGGAGCAGGATTCGGCCCCCTGCCACACCTCTGGGAAAAGTAAAAAATGGTTATCGGCGAATTTTTTCAACTACACCAGTCCCAATGTTTGGCCTTCGAACTCACCATATCTTAACCTCATGGATTATTATGTATGTGGCGCTGTTGAGAAAGACACCAATCGCCGTGCCAGTACTACAAAAGCCCAGTTAATCGACAGAATTAAGGTAGTTTTTGAGACCCTTCCCAGGGAAACTGTAACATCAGCTTGTTCCAGGTTCCGGAGCAGGATTGAGGCTGTGATCGACGCTAATGGCGTGAGTGAAGCTTGTTGACAGTAGTGTAATTTCAGTGCCTGTATGAATTTCTTTACGATCTATTAAATGTTGTAGTTACCAAGCACTTTTTCTTTTTCCTCATGAAACTGTCAAATTTCTCCCGAACACCCTGTATATATATATATATAAGTCATTCACAGACACCGTGTTTCAACATTTCACGTCTCATCAATGTGGCTCCTCCGACCAGGAGCGAAAACCGACTGACTTTTTGTCAGCTCGATTCGTTAACCTCTCGGCCATCGACAGCTACATTAAGGAGCGGTGTTTTAACTGTTAAATACATACATCTGTGTATATATTTAACGATCACCAGAGCGATTAAATCTCTAAACAACAGACGATCATTGATTTATGCTGGCGGTGAAAATCAATTGAAATCGCTCCTAGAGAGCTCTACCGAGTTTTGGGAGCATATATATATATTGGTGCTATATTTATAAGTAAACAGTGCTCAATATCATGGATTGGTCATTTTCCACTTGCTCTGAAGATTGCATTGGTGAGAAACTGTCAGTAACCAGTCGCTGTTGACTTCATAATTGCAAAACGCTTTTTTAAAATACTGAATGTTATTATTTATTTTGAATACACGTGTAACACAAGAGGAGAACTAAAGCTAAACGTTAATTTTGCTAACCACACATGAGTTGAATGTTTTCACAACTTTGATAAAATGATTACTAATAAGGGTTTCTAACCTGAAAAATAATCTAGTTGTTAGATGGCGATGTGCATATCATTAAAAATATAAAACTATGCTGACAGCACCGAAGTCGTTTTTCATGATAAAATTTATTCACAGATTAGTCATCGCGTTCACTGAATATTTTAATCTAATCTTTACTACGCATTACTTGAAAATATCAAAGGTTGTTTTTTTTATACAGATTAGTCGAGTTATCTTGACAATGCGGAAAAGCAGCTAAAGTTTAAAAGGTTCTTATTGAAAGGAAGAATGCAAAAGACTTTAACCAGAATATCACAAAATTGACCTGAAAAGTCTGATTTAAAACAGCATCTTATTGAATGACGAAAAAACAAAAAACAGAATGCCCTTAAGATACCTCATCATAAAACAATGCTTTGCAAGTTGGTTTCATAGAATACTACTGATCTAGTGACTTTGACTCTCTGTTAAAATTTTTTGAAGCTGATGGCTTGGTTGGTTGGTTTTTTCTTCGGCATGTAAGCCTTTCTTTGGTAATATTTTACCGAAGCCCCACTCCCTTTTGGAATTATTGGATTCAAATAACAATTTCTATTTATTAATAATCATTTGTGTGCACTTATATGATTTCAAGTAATTAATGATAATAATCTTTAGTAAAAAAAATTATAGCTTCAAGTAACTATTCTTAATACAAATATTTTGCACAGTTATGTGGTTTCAAGTAACTAATAATTATAATCCTTAGTAATCAATTATATCTTCAAGTAAATGGTCTTAATACAAATGATTTACAGATATATGGTATCAATTATTCCTATCTAAACTAATTATAATAAAGATTCGGTGTCTGTCTGTAATCGAAACTACACCACTAGTTACGTCACAACATCTTCAGGAATTGCGTATGTTTATTATTTACTTTATAATAAAAATCCTTAATACATAGAAAAATTATTATTTATTAATGAGGTCTCTATGAAAATCTGTGCTAGATTTGTCTTAAAACAGCCCATGTTATTAGTGCGTTTAAGATTCTGCAATGTGTCTTATATATCACTAAGAAATAAAGGTTTACATTATATATGGTGTGGTTAATTTTCATACTTGTTTTAATAAAACCGGGTTTAATAAATAATTACTTGGTGTTATTGATCTCATATATTTTTATATGCGTTCTTGCTAGTATTAATAATTTTCAAACAAAACTATTTGACATATAGATGGGACCCTGAGTCAGGTGTACTGATTGTAACAATTATTGTTATCGTAAAATGGAATCCTGGACGAGGTTGTTTGCATTTCCTTCGTTTATAATAACTGGATATAATCATTTTTGCAACTGGAAAATGGACCAACCGAATTCATATTGCTTCTCCTCCCTGCATTTCATGGGATTAGTTTACTCTAGAAAATGACACAAATGGTCGCAGGTATGTCTTGTAAATTTTAAATGAATGTCCGTCCGATTGCATTTTGTCATCTATAGTTAATTCCCAAATATTGTTTTGATTATTCATTTGTTTGGACTAGGAAATATATAACTTTCATAAGATAGTGACATTAAATGTTGGTTGGTTGGTTGGTTGGTTGGTTTGAATTTTACGGCATGTCAATCCATTTGGATTATTTTATGCCGAAGACGTTTTTGTTTTATTCATTCTTGGTGGGTATACATTTTTTTCTAACTCAATTGTTTTAAACATTTTTTTTTTCATTAAACTCACGTTTTTCTATTTAACACATAGATGTTATCCTAACAGGTACTAACACTTCGGATCAGAGTGAATCTGGAAGTAATGGTGATGAAAGCGTACTCCACATTCCCCAGAGCTCCAGAACTGGAACCTCGCCATCAGATAGAGGTTAACGTCATGCCCAGAACATTCATACCCTCAGCCACCACATTCTAGCACATATATGATAAAAGGGTTGGGGTTTGCCATACGGACAAGAGGACTGGGACAATCATATAGGTGCTAGGGCTTGACTTGACCAGCCGATTTCGGCAGGTAAGGACCTACGTGGAGTGTTGAATGTCATGGACTGCTCAGCCACCAGTATTCCATCCTTAAGCATTGCCAACAGGTAGCCACATTGGGGGGTCTTACCCCTCTGCAGAGGTGCAGTCGGTGTATTCTAAAGCCCCAGCTGACAGGGTTTGACATTCAATGTGCTTAGCTAAAAGAACCTTGTGGCTCCCGTTTTTCGGCTATAAATAAATCTATTTTGTTGCGGTAAAACAAAACAATCTTTACGGCTCGACATAAAAAGACTGGTGAAGGCAAGTTGTATTTATATAAAGCACACAAGTAATATCTTCAAGAAGAACGGGACTCGGATCAAAAGAATTCCCAAGATGGAAGGCAAGAAATATGAGATCAGAAATTCAAAAACAATGACCACTCTCAAGAGGAACGATGATCAGTCAGTTTAGAAGGAAGTTGATTAATTCTAGGGCTATCTAAAAACGGACGCCCACCAACAAAAAAGAAGAAAAGAAAGATGGATGCTCTTTAAACGTAATTGCTGTCAGAAAATGTTTGAAGCATTAAGTGAAAAAAAAAGTCTCTTAGCTTTATTATACGATGGTGTTGTCTTCTAAAAGCGGAGACATGCCAGTGTGCTTTCGCAAATAGCTTCCGGTAAAGCAAACATGGCACCTTTTTTTATGAGGCTTTATTTTGTATGAACACCGTTTCTGCTTTACACCAATGACAGAAGGTTTCCTGCTGCCTGTCAAGATCCCCGTTCTCGGCAAACAATTTGCTTTTTCTCTTTTTCCTTCTTTTCTTTATTTTATTTTATTTTTTACTTATTTTCATTCTTTTCTCATCTTTCTTTCCTGCCTTTTTATTCCGCCTCTTAGAATATAGATATATTACTTTTATTCTTCTTTCTTTCATCTACCAGTTTATTTTACTTTTTCATTTATTCTTATCTATTTGTTGGTGGTGTCTCTTCCTAAATACAATTACTAACTAACTTCTATTCAGCAGTAAATAACATGAAATCGGCTCCGAGACAAAAACGGACAGTTAATCAGATTTCCTACTTTCCTGTACATTTTTTAAATTTTTGCACAAATGCATTTCTCGCGGTTTTGGAGTTTTGTATTTTTCTATATTGTCTTGTTTTTAAGCGTCGAATGAACTCTTCTTTTGAACATGTTTTGCAATAGCAAATTTACTTAAACACAGATGTTTACTAATATGAAAAATGTTTAAAAAGCAAAGTAAATTTCCACCAAAAAAATTAGACCGGCAAATTAAATATTTAAGGGATTATTAACGGCTGTGTCTCAAGGAATTTGTAGGATGCAAGTTAATAAGTGTGTCCCAATTAACTTTCAGATTGCGGTAAATTAATGTATCTCAAGGGATTTTCTGGATGCAGTTAATGAATGTGTCTCAAGGAATTTTCTGGATGAAGTTAATGAATGTGTCTCAAGGTATTTGCAGGATGTAGTTAATGAATGTGTCTCAAGGAATCTGTAGGATGCATTTAACGAGTGTGTCTCAAGGAATTTTCAGGATATATTTAATGAGTCAGTTCTGAGAATGGCATGATTTAAGTTGGTCTTCCTAAAATAAAAAATAAAACTGAATTAAAGAATCCTAGAGATTCCTAGAGACATAATCTTTGTTGTAAGAAATGAGTTACATTGCAGGGGAGAAACCAATTCATTGGTTCTATTTTTGACTTGTATCAGTCTATACCAAGCAAAATGTGTGCACCGCATTTCATGAGATTATTTTGGTCAGTCTATGAACTTTTCAGTCGACTCTCGCATATCAGTGGAAAACAGAGAAGAACGAGCATATGACATATTCTCCCAGAGGAATATTTCACCTAAATCTGTGAAACACTCATAAAAGAAGTCTAAATAATGCAAAGTAGTAATTATTTACACGGGCTTTACTTTATTCCACAACCTGCTGTTCTTAAATGGTCTTGGATTGCCTCTATCTGTTTGAATTGATAGTTACCAGAAAGGTTGTTATCGAAATTAAAGATGAGGTAGAACTCTTCTTTTTTTTTTTTTTTTTTTGTCAGCCATTTTAGACAACTACACACAGCATGACGATTGATGAAACGAAGTGTAAGAGAGGTAAGATAATGCTTTTTCCAAAGCTGTCAGAAAAGATATAACCAGCTGAAACTGGTATTAACTATTAACTTGTGCCACCCAATCACAAGCATTATGCCAATTTGCACTTCACACATACATACATGCACATGCGCACACACGAGTATAAATACATGGCGTGTATTAAATACATGGTGTGATTAGCATAACGGTTATCGTAATAGGAAATAGAATCGGCGACCAAAGTTCGAATCTTGTACTTGGCGTTTCACTTAGCGTTTGGGAAAGACAAGAATTTATTTCTACTCTCCCACTAGCTATGGGTAAATAGTAGGGCAGACAAGGTCCTTTAGTATTGGTAGGGCAATCTGTCTAGAAAAAAGGAAAACCAGCTGTGCTCCGCTTAAAAATTGATTTTGTGTCGCATTTCAATTTAATGATTTATTGTATATTGCCTGTTACGGAGGCTGTGGGAAAATGCACACGCGCACGCACGCGCACGCACGCCACACACACACACACACACACTCACACACACACACACACACACACATATATATATATATTATATATATATATATATATATATATATATATATATATATATAATCCTATGAGTAAATCCATGTGGTAAGAAAAAAAAACGGCAAATAATTTGTTAGTAAAAATATACTACAAACTTCACGTGGAAAAAAAATTTAAAAAAGAAAAGACCAAGAGAGTCACACCAACCAAAAATAATCGATTAACGCTATAACACTTGGCCGAAAGAAAAAAATATTTATAAAAAACATATATATATATATAAGCCACTAGGCTCGTCTAAAGCTAAAATGCAAAAAGTGCTCGATACCTAAGTAGAGCAAATAGTAATGTTAATAATAATGAGTCAGATATACCTACTAATAGTTTCGCTTAGTAGCTCATCAGGCCAAGAATCTGAATATATATATATATATATATATATATATATATATATATATATATATATATAAAACCAAAACCGGCGAAAAATATGTGGGAATAGTCCAAGGGGATTTCAAACATATTCTACTCGCATAATGAATCATTCAGGAACGAGAAAATGAGGGCAGCTACAACGCTCGCAAACCGCGTATGAAAGTAAAAAGACCAAGGAACCCCATATAGTATAGTGTGGAAGATTTTAGACCAATCCAAACCATATATAAATGGATCGTCTTTGCTCTCCAGAAAAAAATTCTGGATCCTACAAGGACCAGCTTCACTGCAAAAACACCTAAATACTAAATCGGAAATATTCAGAGCTTGTCCACATAGAAAAAATGTTTTATTAAACTCTTGAACTGAAAAAATAACTACACAAAATCAACCACCTTAAAAGGAAAAATCTTTCCAAGTCTTATTTTAACATCACACACGCACGACGGGTCACACGCGGTTAAATAAAGCGAGAATGCTATTCATAACGTATATTCATTTGGATGTCATTTACAAGTCGATTTGTCTGACGATAAGCAGATAATGCTTTGAAACCAGTAGTAATGAATCAGTCATTAAATGTATAGATAATAATAATAATAATAATAATAATAATATATATATATATATATATATATATATATATATATATATATATATAAAGCGAAATGGAAAATTATCCTTATATTTGCCATAATTTACACAAATTAGATAATCATTATCTTTTTGCAAGATTCTACACAAAGTGCAAGTTAATCAATTCTAATTTAAATACGAGGTGTTTCAGATAAGAAACGGAACTTTTTGAAAAAATAAATTAATAGCTTTATCTATAAATTAACGAGATTCATCTCCTTCAAAATAGTCCGCGACATTATTGTTAGTTACCCAAGATTTACTCGGTATGTTCACGAAGCTTTGTCAGAAGATTTATTTGAGACAATGAACTACTGAGTGTTTATATGTTGAAAAGCTAGAGAGAGGGTAAGAAGATGTGGGGAAGGGCTGATGGGTTGAAAGGTGTGAAGTAGCTTCGTGAAAGAGTGCTGTGGCTTGGTGGTGAAGAAGGCTGGTTTGCAAATATTAAGCGTACTTAGAGTGGCTTTTAGTTCCTAAGGGGTCACCCATTTTAGAAGTGAACAAGTTTAACGCTGCTTAACTTCAGTGTTTTGATAGTCGTACAGTTCATAGCATATCAGTTTTGCCGTCCATTCTGAAAGTTGTTTTGAGGGATAGCATGCAGGTCATGTATTGCATTTTCTTCGTTTTTTTCGTATTGGATGAGATCGATAAATTTTGGGTGTGATTTCAGCTTCGCGAGGGGAAAAACTGCGCGGAAGCCAAATCTTAAGAGTAAGTACATTTGTAAATGAGAGTTTCTCTATGCATCGCTAAGAATACTAAATTAGATTCTAATCATTGACGAGGACATTCTTCAAGATTTTGGGATTGTTGATGAATGTTCGTCCCAACTTGAAACGAGGATGATACCTACGGCTCAACAATCCTTTCCATATGAATGTTGTTACATTGGCAAAGTTTCATTAAAGACTTTCTTTTGAAATTAGAAGTGGCCACTTAACGTCGACTGGATAAAGGGGGGAAACCCTGGTACATTGATTTGTTAACTTTTGAGATTTACAAATGCTGGACATTTGTAAGTAGAATTCCAATGCTATTTCTATGTATATTTTAATTTTTTAAACATCTTCGAATATGAATCAACTCTTCATTATTTTTGCTCAAAAAGCAAGATATGGTGATAGTAAATGTGTGTGTATATTTACTTTGTCGTTAATCGTTTTATTTTCGAAGTTTCATCCGGACAAACATACATACTGTCCATACATCTACTGTTCTTTGTATATGTATAAATGGGCATTTTTGAGTAAAATTTCAATGCTATTTCTATGTATATTTTGATTTTTAAATATATTCGAATATAAATTCAATCCTCATAATTTTTTCACAAAAAGCAAGAACTGGTGATATTTATTGTGTATATAAATATATTTAATTTGTCGTTAATTGTTTTATTTAGTAGCTTCCTCCAGACATACATACATATATACATACATACACACCAACTGTCCTTTATATATGTATAGATTTAAAACGGAATCTAACAGAAAGCTTCTTTTTATTGGCAAACTCTGGAGGGAAATAATAAAGGACAAAATGACAAATGCATTACACATATGTTCAATCCAAAACAAGTAAGTTAAATACAAACAAAAAAGTCCGCTTAACAGTTATTCCCCTAGGAAACAAATTCGGCGTTCCAAGTTCAAATATTGGACAAGGCTGTTTGCGTTTTACTTCGCTCTATTGAGAAAATCATTTTTGTATCTGCTTCGTAATTAAATAGTACCGAGAGGGGGTGGGTGGAAGCGCAACTAGTCCAAATACATTGCTATTGAGAAAGGCATAAATAAATCTGATCTCCCCCTAGCAGCTATGGGTAAATAATAGCACAGAATGGGTTATTTAGCCTTGTTTATGCAACCGTTCTAAAAGAAGGAAAACTCTAAATTAAAACCAGCATTACTTCGCTTAAAAATTGTCATTCTGTTGTGTAAATATGAACTTCAATACGAACAAACATAGCGAATTTTTTTTTTTTTTTTGTAGAAAGTCACTGCGAAAAAATTTTAAAACACACGAACATGCCTTCTGTTCTTTCGGTGTGGATTAGAATATACTGACTGCAACTCTGTTTTGTTTTTTTGTAAACAAACAAAAATTTCAAATACTCGAAGCCTTATACATTAAACAAAAAAAAAAAAAAAACACCTTAAACAAGATTAACTTCGAATACAGCCGTCAATTTTTCAAATTCCTATAATTTCGCGCCAGTTCTTCTCTCCCCATTTCCCATAAGATTTCTTATAAATCTGTGGGTCCTTCCTCCTACTTACTCCTACTGCTACTCTGTTTGTGTAAAAAGAACCGCGGAAACATCTCACTACTCTACACCTGACAATGATAGTGGCGATTCATTCACTAATTCCACCCAGACATAAAAAAGATGGCCAGACAATTGGAAAAGATCGAAAAGAAACTTGTCAGACAGGAAATGTATTTCGTGTTCAACCAAACATATGCTCTGATGATGATTGTTTATAATCGAAATATTGTTCAATATTATCTATGAAAATGATATAAAATATATTCATTTTTAACAATATCGTGTGTTTTCATTTTCATACCTTTTTATTTATCTCTCTCTCTCTCTCTCTCTCTCTCTATATATATATATATATATATATATATATATATATAGAGAGAGAGAGAGAGAGAGAGAGAGAGAGAGAGAGAGAGAGAGAATGTCAATAACAATATATCATATCTATTTTTCATATTTCTCCAAAAAGTTTTTGGCACTTAAACACGGATATAAAAGATTAACCCGGCTCTCAACTCTTCCTGTTTAGTGCAATAAGAATCTCTTGTTTACCGAAGAAATTTCTGACACGTAAAAAAGGATTTGGCAAAGTCTTCAGATTTGGACAATTGAACTTCACGCAAACTTGCGATAACAGAAGCAACTTTTTTTTTACTTGAGTAAATACTTAACATAATGGTAAAATTATTATCTTTACACCACACACATACAGATACATACACACACAAGCGCGTGCGTACGTACACACACACACACACACAATATATATATATATATATATATATATATATATATATCTTATTATAATAGAGATTGTGTGTTTTTCTGTCTGTAACCGAAACTATATTCCTACTCAAGTCACAATTCTCTTAGTTATTGACATCATATTCTCCATGATTTTATTTTTATCTAAACCTCAATTATTAATAAAATTGTCTTACATTATTAATACTGTTAACTATGTCTACATACTGACAACATGCAATTATATTTATATATACAACAAAATAGCGGTTTACAGTGTGAACGGGAAGGCTAATTTGCATATTAATATTAAAAAATCGAATTTAATAAATATGTGCTTAGTATTATTGATTTCTAACTGTTTGGTTTTATTTTAATGAATATAAGAAAAAGTCTCTTCAATAAATCTTAAATGAAATCCATTAACAAGATAAAATAACTGTCATTTTATTCTTTACTTCCTCTTATAACTAAATACTTAAATTAGAAAAAAATAACAATGAAAGACGAGAGTGATGGAAGTGTAAATTTCAGTTGTTCTATTTTTTATTATACTCCCTCTGTTTCAAATCTTTTATTATACTCCCTCTGTTTCAAATCTTTTTATCTGTATTCTTATTTAGTTTCATTAGCCTTTCTAATTTAATACAATATTTTATTACATTAAAACTTAAATACTTGCACCCGGAGGGTGCATATATTTTCTAGTATATATAAAGAACATTTGAAAAAACAAGTGTTCCAAAAATAGGATGAATTTAATTATCGATGTTTAAACATTTCGGTTTCATTAAACCTTCATCAGAATGTATCTTGGGGTGAAGAAAATGATGGATGTTTTTATAGATGACAGGAGATGAATTTTCCATATTTACTCTCATATATATATATATATATATATATATATATATATATATGAGAGTATATATATATATATATATATATATATATACTCTTTCACTAATATTGCGCACTCTTCATAAATATAGCAAACTACATTGCCAATATATATATAATATATATATATTATATATATATATATATATATGGGGGGGAGCGCCTGAAAAGTTATATAAGAACATATATATAATATATATATATATATATATGTGTGTGTGTGTGTGTGTGCGTTTTTGTGATTATGTGTTCCAAAAGAAAACTAACCTATATATATATATGTGTGTGTGTGTGTGTGTGTGTGTGTGCGTGTGTGGGGGGGGGCACCTGAAAAGTTTATCGGCTGACCCGGATACTCTCATGGAACTTGACCAAATTAGATCTATTTTTCAAGATAGTCCCCCTTGTGGTCCACACACTTCTCCCTTCGGTGATACAGTGTTTTGATCCCATTGGTAAAAAAAAAGTCAGCAGCAGATATGACCTCATTACATTAATCTTTTAGCCCATAAATATTTCAGTCTACCATTGTATATATATATATATATTATATAATATATATATATATATATAAAGATAATCTAATGAGTCAGACGAACCTACTATTAGTTTCGCATAAAGCTCTTCAGGGCTAAAATCAGATTTTAGCCCTGAAGAGCTTTATGCGAAACTAATAGTAGGTTCGTCTGACTCATTAGATTATCTTTATTATTGGCTCTACTTAGGTATCGAGCACTTTTTACATATTAGCTTTCTCCTAGCGGTTATATGAATATATATATATATATATCTTATATACATATAAATTGTTTTTTCTTTTGGCCAAATACTGTACCAATAGATTAATTTCTGTTGGTACGAATATCTCAGTCCTTTCTTTTTTTCAAAATTTTTTTTCTTCCTGCTTGATAATCAAACTTTCTGCTTTTTTTTCTCTCCGCAAGGATCTACCAACACGCTTGGTATATTAAATTATATATATATATATATATATATATATATATATATATAGATTTATCCAAAACTTGGTAGTAAGGGATGATTCTATATGTGATTTCTAAGATCCACTGTACAAATATTGATGATCCAGTATGTATAAATACAGCGAATCTTTAAATCACTGAAGAGAGCTCAATGTAAAATAACCTTTTAGATTATATACAGATAAATATTTATCAAAAAATGAAGGAAGAACTCAATACAGTGATCCCATAATAAATTTATTTCGACGAAAATTGGGGCCCATATAAATCTAAGTTGATTTAAACCGGCTCCCCAAATTTTCGCCTCATCAGATGGGTCTCAATTCACTTATGGACAAGCATATCACAAAAAACCCCAAAGAGCTGAATATATATAAATTCAAACAAAAACAAAAAATAATTTAAAAATATATATATATATATTAACAGTGTAGGATTGTAACCATAGAAACAGGAAGTGAATGAAAAAAAAGAGATACATCTCAAGGTTGATTCCTAGGTCGTCCAGACAGACAAAAAAAGTGACATGATAGAAAAAACAGAGTAGTATATTAAAATATAAATAGACAAGTAAAATAAAAAGATTTTGAATTTAAACATTAGAGTATAATGATGTATAAAAGAAAATACTAGATAAGATATAAATAATAAAATAAATTAATAGTACGATAATAAAAATTAAAATTAAAATTAAAAAATAATAAATAATAGAAATAAAAATCAATTAAAAATAATAATACTAACAATAAGAATAATACTCAGAAGAGTCCTGGAGGCCTGAAGAGACTTGCTGTCACTTGGACTCCAGTGAAAGACCATCAGCTAACACTGATGTGAAAACTCAAAAGGAGTAATAATAATAAAAAAAATGAAATAATTTGAAAAAATATATAAATTGAAAATAATCATAATAATGATAAAATAAATTAAAAATAATAATAATAATAATAATAATAATAATAATAATAATAATAATAATAATATTAAGGTAAAGTAAAGATAATAATAATAAAAATAATAATAATAGTAATAATAATAGGATAAATTAAATAAATAATAATATAATAATTTGAAAAAATATATAAATTACAAATGATCATAATAATAATAAAATAAATTAAAATTAATAATAATAATAATAATAATAATGATAATATTGAGATAAAGTAAAGATAATAATAATAATAATAATAATAATAATAATAATAATAATAATAATAATAATAATAATAATAATAATAATAATAATAATAATAATAATAAATTAATTAAAATAATAATAATAATATTAAAAATATTATTAATAATAAAAATAATAAAATTAGATAAGGTAAATAATAATAATAATCATATTGAAAATAAGAAAAAGTAAATAATGATAATAATAATATTAAGGTAAAGTAAATAATAATAGTAATAATAATGAAAAAATAAGATAGGGTAAAAAATAATAAATTATAATAAAAATAATAAGATAGGGTAAAAAATAATAAATAATAAATAATAAATAATAATAATAAGAAGAAAAATAAATAAATTGAAAATAATAATAATAATTAAAAATAATGATAATATTAAGATAAAGTAAAGATAATAATAATAATAAAAATAATAATAATAGTAATAATAATAGGATAAATTAATTAAAATAATAATAATAATATTAAAAATATTATTAATAATAATAATAATAAAATGAGATAAGGTAAATAATAATAATAAAATATTAAAAATAAGAAAAAGTAAATAATGAAAATAATAATATTAAGGTAAAGTAAATAATAATAGTAATAATAATGAAAAAATAAGATAGGGTAAAAATTATAAATTATAATAAAAATAATAATAATAAGATAGGGTAGAAAAATATATAATGATAATAAGAAAATTAATGAATTGAAAATAATAATAATAATAATAATAATAATAATAATAATAATAATAATAATAATAATAATAATAATAATAAAGTAAATTAAAAATAAAATCATAATAAAAAAATTAAAAATCGAAATAGAATAATTTAAAATAAATTAATAATAATAGAATGAGATAGATTAAAGATAATAATAGTAATAATAAAAATAAATATAAATAATAATTATATATATATATATTATATATATATATATATATATATATATATATATATATATATATATATATTAGTAATAAAATAAAATAAATTAAAGATAATAAAATAATAATCAAGATAATTAGATGAATTAAATTACCGATAAAAATAATACAAATAACAGTAACAGGTTACAAATAATACATTTTGAACAAGAAACCATTCCTCAGAACACCACAACTCTAATCATTAACTTCCAGTCCTATAGGATTATACTAATTTGAATTTGTTTTTATGTCTACATTTAAAAATCAATTGATTTCTTTTATTGAGTAATTGGCCAGTGGGTCTATATTTCAGGATACATATCTTCTCATCCAGACAGAGGTTACACCTACCTTTAAATCCATTTGGGGTGGAAGATTGCTTGATAAATTCCCATTTTATGGAAGGGGTTAAGCCTCTGTCTTTCAGATTCCAATAGTAGCTTGATAGTGTAGTCTGATTTTTGATTTTGTGGTTAGAGAAAGAATGTTTATGGGTATAAAATCTTTGTTTCCACTTCCCAGCGGAGATACCTATATAAGCCTTAACATTAGTTTTGTTTTAATTGAGATAGTTGCTTTGTAAAAACCTTCTCTGAGTTACAATTTACGGGCACTCATCTTTAATCCTACAGTTGCAGTTAACCTTATATGTATTTTGAGTGCTCACCAATGATTCGTCAATTAATTTTTTATTTTAGTTATAATTTAGAGATGTTATTAGTGCATGAATAACTAATTCCTATTGAAGATCTTATTTAATCTATCTATCAATTTAAGGAAGTATCTACCTATTTCAATGTTTGATAAACTACAAAAGGAGGGTTAAACCACAAAATTTTTCTTTTTCTGTTTTTAGATTTTTTACACTTCTGATTATTCTCACTGCTATAATCACTGTTGGTACTATCATTGTTGTTAGAGATGTTGTTAGTAGTATAGTTGTGCCCACTGGCCACAGGTTTATTATTGTAAATTAGTTTATGTTGGAAACCACTTTTATTACGGGCCTCTTGATACATTTTACTGTTAGCATCGAAAAGCTGAACATAATCTACTTATTCTAATGTTAACAGCGTTAGGGATTTGTTTAATAATAGATTTAGGATGATCTGAATGTAAGATTTTTACGATAGCTTTACAAATCTGATTTGAAGATTCAAGGAATTAATTATTAGGGATATATTAGTCCGTCGTCTCGATATAGGCCTACATATTTGAGGTCTATTATCCTGCTAAGTGTATCTAAAATGTATAATCCTATTAAGTCCGCTATTTGTGATGAATCATATGCTCCCATAGGAACATCAAAGTTATCCAGGCTATTTTTGATGTGGAATCATGGAGTTTAAGAACAGATTTTCTACATATATATATATATATATATATATATATATATATTATATATATATATATATATGCAAGTAAGTCGCCGAGCAATACACTTATGAAAACTAATAAAATAATACAATTTTGAACACATTTTGCTAAAGAATGGTTTCACACTAATAATATAGATCCCAGCATTCCCTAAAATGTTACTCCACTACTTGGTAGATGCTGAGTGGGAGTTGAAATAAGAAGTTATGTCTTTCTTAGACCGTTTTGATGATTTACATTTATAATAATGTTATCAACTCGAGAATCGGTGACGTTCGACTTATTGAAAATTGAGCCACCAACAAAAGGATTTTATTTCTTAATAAAAATAGGAGTGGAGATGTGATTGACAGGTAGCGGGTTAAGTTTCAATCCCGGCTAGTACAACCATGGGAAATTAAAAATCACTGGGGTGTTTATTGGTTTATTGGCTATGGGCGGTTTCACCGTATTTTGAAATATCTAGTTATCATTTCTGGCTTTGTACCAAACCATGCTTAGCTTAATAAATAACTATTATGATGCAAGCCTCTAAAATTAGTATACTTGTTCCTATACTTCGGTAGCAATATCTCATCTACTGAAAGCGATGTCAACATAAGTATAGGTAAAGCATGGGCTGCTATTGACTATTTAACGTCCATATGGAAATCTGATAGAATAAAACGGGAATTATTCCGAGCTGTAGCCGTATAAGTACTATTGTATGGCTGCACCCTTTGAACTTTATAGATGGGAACTATGCAAGGTTGCCGCGCACTCTTTTGAACAAATCCTGGAAGAAGTAGCAACAGTTGTATGTCCACTACTCCCATCACACTTACCATCGAAGACGAGAAAGACATATTGGTCACTGCAAGAGAAGTAAGGATGAATTCATAAGTGATGTTCTCTTATAGACTCTGACACATAGATACACTAGTGTTAGTCAACCGGCAAAAAATGATATTCATTAACTCTGTTCGGACACTGGATGCCGTCTAGTAGACTTACTATGACGTTGATGATTATGATATTTCTCGATAACTTTTATCTGATTTGCCTTTAATATGAAAAGCAATTACATTTAGATTTCTCCGTTATATTATTAAGATCCACCCTTGGATGCAATTAGGGTTCTGTATTGGAGTAAGGGAATCAATCAAATAGTTAAGTAATCATTAAAAAAATCTAATCTATCTGAGTATGCTAATGTGCCTTCTGTGGTAAGGTTTATCACTATCGGAGATGGATCCAGTGGCTTCGGCCCTGGACCTTACAACTTATATCGTTGATCCCAGGGGTCCATCCCCCAGGCAACACTTGCCCCCTCGATTTAAAGGGGCAGGGCTGGGTTTATTGCCCAGTGCCTAAGGTGCCCCCTTGAGGACGAATGCCGACGGGATCAACGTATTTTTTGCAACTGCCTCCCGTGAGCTTCAGTTCCTGAGTGATCCCACATTAATAGGCCACCCTGTCGGCTGGGGCGTTAGAATGCACCGACTGAACCTCTGAAGAGGGGTAAGACTCCCCCAATGGGGCCACTTGTTGGCCGTGGGTGGCTACCCGTGATGCTTAAGGATAGAGCCCAGGTGGATGAGCAGTTCATGACATGCAATACTCCACTTTGGCCCTATCTTGGGCTAGACGGGCGGTCGGAGAGGCCCCCTCCGATCAATCGGCAAGCCCCACCCCTTTTCATCATATGGATGCTAGAAGGCGGTGGCTGCGGGTCTACATGTCCTGGGAATTACGTTAAACTCTATCTGATGGTGAGGTTCCAGTTTTGGAGGTTTGGGGAATGTGGAGCACCCCTTCATCACCATTGCTCCCTGGTCCACTGTGAGTGGTAGTACCTGTTAGGGTCCCATCTATGGGATAAATAGAAAATGTATTTATAAAAGAATTGTATTATCCATTAAGAATTGATTTATTTCAAAACTTTATCGGCATTAAATGACCCACTGAGGTTGATACGCTGTAAAACAAAGCAAACCAAACCAAACATTAATAGGGCCTTGTGCCTAACACGTACATGAGGGGTGCGTGGTAAATACCTCAACATTGAATTCCTATCGAGAGTCTTTACATATTTATGACACCAATGCACCCCCACTGAGAAAGGCATAAGTCCAACAGCGCCAAGTGAAACGCTAACAATCTCATACGGATTTTGAATTTCGCCTTCCGAATTCATTTTCTCTCCGATGATAAACATTATACCATCCGTGCCATCAAGATAATTACCAAGCTTTATTTAGAATTGCCCATGACCCCAGGCCGACAGCACCAGACCCCCATCCACCCCACACAGCTAATCCTAGAGATAATCAAAAGTATTTCACCTGAAATAAGTCTGCGAGACACACTAGCAAACCATCACTCATTAGTAGGTGAAACAAAGAATTTAAGCTAAGAATAAACGAGTGGAACTTCTGAATACCATTACCAGCCCTGTCGGCTGGGGCTTTAGAATATACCGACTGCACCACGACAGAGGGGTAAGAACCTCCCAATGGGGTTCTTACCGCTCTGCAGAGGACCTGGGTATGCATTGGTGGCAACCCGTGATGCTCAAGGAAGGAATCCTATTGGTTGAGCAGTCTATGATATGCAACAGTCAACTTTTGCTCTTACTTAGACTAGACGGGCGGTCGGAGAGGCCGGCTCCGATCAATCGACTGGCTACAGCAATCCCTAGCACCTGTACGATTGTCCTAAACCTATTGCCATTATGGCAAGCCCCAACAATTTTTATCATATATGTGCTAGAGGTCGGTGGCTGAGTGTCTTCATGTCCTGGGAATAACGTTAAACTCTATCTGATGGTGAGGTTCCAATTCTGGAGCTCTGGAGAATGTGGAGCACTCCTTCATTACTATTGCTCCCAGGTCCACTCTGACCCGGAGTAGTAGTACCTGTTAGGGTCAAACTATGGCTTAAATAGAAAATTTTATTTTAAAAAATAGTTTAAAAAATGTTCTTCCAAACTATCGCTACGAATCTTTCAAAACTTTGTCGGCAATAAATGACCCACTAAGGTTGATAGGCCGTAAAACAAAACAAACAAACAAACAATACCATTACCGATTGAAATATGGTGGCATTTCTGTTGGTCTTTGGTCATGGAACTAGACATAGATGCATAGAATATTGTGCAAGGCGCGGCGCTACATATTGTTTCATTAAGGTGCGTTTGGACATTTTAGCAGCGACCAAAAATAAAACATGTCTGTCTGTAAATGTCGACTAATTGATTGGAAAGAACAGAGGATGAGGGCGGGAAATGGTGGAGTGGCGGAGATGGTGGAGAATGGGGGAGGATGAGTGAAAATTGAAGATTCTTCTTCCAATTGACTTTTGTCTGGAATTTTAATTAAATTACTTCTGATAAATCTAATTTGGTGAACAATTCTGTGCACCAGTTTGGATGAGGAAAACCTCCCCCAAAATGACGTAGAATTATTAATGGGTTAAGAAAATTGTCAAAGAATTGGTAATTCTTTTTTGGACACTTTGCAGATTGATTTTCTTTTAAGTATTGATTTTTATCATCTGTTTTTTTGGAATTTGTTTTTTGTCTGAGCTATTTACAAACTATCTAAACAGATAGATGATTATACCAGATTCAATCTGACAATTTTAACCTTTCAGATTATGTTTCCCCTCTCACCCCACTCTCTCTCTCTCTCTCTCTCTCTCTCTCTCTCTCTCTCTCTCTCTCTCTCTCTCTCTCTTTTCCATTCACCCTTCATCAATCTTAATCAGCATCAGTCAATACATATATACACACATGTTTACCCAATCCCTCCGTACGAGCAGGATGTGACACAAAGTCATTTTTTAAGCGGAGTTTAACAGGTTTGAACTCAGTGTTTTCCTCCTCCTCGACTGGTTACCAAGCCAATATTAAAAAGCTGAGTCTGGCTTACTATTTGCCCATAGCTGGAGTGAGAGCAGGTGGTTTCATACCTTTCCCAATGGTATTAGCACTATGTGAAATGCAAACAACTTCGTCCAGGATTTGAACACGACATAAAGAGGAGTGGACTGAAAAGTTTATGACGTTATATCTGCTGTCAATAACTTTTTTCCCAGTGGGATCCAAGTATTGCAACACAGACTGAAAAATGTATGGACCGCACGGGGACTAAGTTGAAAAATAAACCTCACGAGAATATTTATTTACAGTGACTCCCACCTGGTCGGATTGACATAAAGTCGTTTTTGTTTATGTGGAGGACCGCGCAGAAACCGATGATTATGAGAGTATCTTGGTCAGCTTATAAACTTTTCAGCCAACGCTCGCGTTACTAAAATTCTCATTATATTTGAATGTATGTAACCCGTGTAGTTTATTCACGTGGTTATATTATATTGATTTTGAGATTTGCTAATTTGTTTACACTATTATGCGTAATTTATGATTTTTAATGTTTTTATTATTTATTTATTGTCTATTATTATATTATCATATATATATATATATATATATATATATATATATATATATATATATACATCTAGCCCACATATATAAGAACGAGAAGACCCATAATGTCACACACACACACAAATAATATATATATATATATATATATATATATATAGAGAGAGAGAGAGAGAGAGAGAGAGGGGGGAGTGAGAGAGAGAGAGAGTTGTGGTCGTAGAAAATGGACTCTGCTAACCGAGTTCAAATCCTGAACGAAGCTGTTTGCCTTTCACATAACGCTAATACCCATGAAAAATGTATGAATCCAAAAAATAGATTCATACAAGGATTTTTATAAATCCCTAAGAGGACTCAATGTATAATAAATTAATTATATACAGAGCAATATTTAACATTCGAAAAAAGAAAAACTTGACAAACCGTCATTTGAATATAAATTTATTTCGACCAGAGACTTAATATGAATCCAGTCTCATCAGATAGTATTTACAAAAGAGTATATATATATATATATATATATATATATATATTGATGGATAGGTAGATAGGTGTTTGCATACAACTTGAATATATATGAATCATATCGATGACACAAATGAAAGCAGTCTAAAATACTTTCCTCTAATGAAAGAGGAAGATGATGGATTTTTCATACGAGTTATCACATCAAAGCAAGATGAAAGTAAAAATACAAATAGTGGATCGATATAAAACTATATTGTCCGTGAGGTGTTAATGGGAGTAAATGACGTTACGGATAAAAAAAAGACCCCAACTTCTGAACAATGAATGAATAAAGATAAAAAAGGACAACCCCAAGGCGATTAATATGCATTATATATGAACAATATATATATTATATATATATATATATATATACATATATATCTTATTATAATGGAGATTGTGGGTTTGTCTGTCTGTAACCGAAACTATATTACTATACAAGTTACAGTTCCCTTAGTTATTTACATCACATTCTCCATGATTTTATTTTTATTTAAACCTCAATTAATAATAAAATTGTTTTACATTATTAAGACTGTTGACCATATCTACATACTAATATTACGCAATTGTATTTATATATACAACAAAATAGTGGTTTACAGTGAGAATGGGAAGGCTTATTTGCATATTGATCTTAAAAAATTGATTTTAATAAATATATGCTTAGTATTATTGATTTCTAATTGTTTGGTTTTATCTTAATGAATATGAGCAAAAATCTCTTCAATAAATCTTAAAAGAAATTCATTAAGAAGAAGAAATAACTGTAATATTATTCTTTACTTCCTATTTTAAGTAAAGAGTTAAATTAGGAAAAATTTAACAATGAATGACGGGAGTAAAGGAAAATGATGGAATAGTTTCAAAGTTGTTCTATTTTTCAATCATACCCCCTCTGTTCCAAATCTTTTTATCTACATTCTTATTCAGTTTCATTAGCCTTTCTAATTTAATATGATATTTTATTATATTAAAACTTAAATACTTGCACCCGGAGGGTGCATATATTTGCTAGTATATATATATATACATACATACATACATATATATATATATATATCTTGCATTGAAACAATGACTGTCTAAATAGTATGTTCCTATTATCCTTTCATTGTATTCTTGCAAATTACTTGACATGGCCGACTAAGCAAACAACCTTTAGACATAAGTTGAATACGGCTAACCAAGCCGGCATGTTGTATTCAGATTGAAATAGGCTAGGTCCATTGCATTTTGTTTGAATATCACGCAACTCTAGACTTTGTAATTGGAGAGTAGGTTGAAATGTTCATAGATTGACACAGATACTCTCATGAAATGTGACCAAATGAGGTTGATTTTTCTGTATAATCCACCTTGCGATCCACACTCTATTGGTTTTGCAGTGCTTGGATCCCACTAGCAAAAAAATCATCAACAGTATCATCTTAGTGTAACGTCACGGCTCTTATTTCGGAATGGAGTGATGATTTGTCATATAGAAATACTAGTTGTATACTTATCAAATAATTGTCAGCCAACTCGACATCAACCCAGCAACCAGATTCGAGCCTCTCAAAGTACGGTACTACTTTGAGAGGCTCGAATCTGGATGCTGGGTTTATATTGAGTTGGCTGACAATTATTTGATGTTCGGAGCCTGGAAATCAACTTGGGGTGCTGGGGGACATCTTGCCTTGTGCCATTTATAGTTTTTAATAATGACACAATGGGACTTATTTGCTGCCATGAGATTTTTATTTTCCCCCAAGTCAAAACGGTCCTGAACGAGAGCCCACGTCTCACTCCATCAACGCATTGTCACAAACTCACCTTACATTCTCACCTCTCAGTCTTACTCTTTCACACTTCACCATGTGACGTCTCATCGACCAATGAGAACACGGCATGACGCATTGTGCTGATTAATACATAAACTTTTCCACGCTAAACTTCTGTCTGTCTGTCTGTCTGTCTGTCTGTCTGTCTCTCTATCTCTCTCTCGTTACAATATGAACTCTTCATGCTAGGAACTTTTAAAGCCAACCTCATAGATGCGAGATATAATAGATTATCAAGAAAAATAAATGTTAGTCTGTACACATCAAGAAAACAAGTTTAAAAAATATATTGTCCCTCATATGATTCACACACTTCTTCCACTGGTGTTGCAGTGTTTGGATCCCATTGGGTTAAAAAGTAATCAAACTCATAAATGTGAGATGTAAAAAAATGACCAAGAAAAATAAATGTTAGTCTGTACACATCAAGAAAAACAAGTTTTTTTTTAACATAGCCCCCCCCCTTGTGACTCATACACTTCTTCCACTGGTGTTGCAGTGTTTGGATCCCATTGGGTTAAAAAGTAATCAAACTCATAAATGTGAGATGTAAAAAAATAACCAAGAAAAATAAATGTAAGTCTGTACACATCAAGAAAAACAAGTTTTTTTTTAACATAGCCCCCCCTTGTGAATCATACACTTCTTCCACTGGAGTTGCAGTGTTTGGATCCCATTGGGTTAAAAAGTAATCAAACTCATAAATGTGAGATGTAAAAAAATAACAATGAAAAATAAGTGTTAGTCTGTACATATCAAGGAAAACAATTTTTATTTGAATCAATTTTGTTTTAATCAACTGAGAGTTCACGGAGAACATATCAAGAACCGATCAACGTTTATTAAATTTAATACTTCACTCTATTGTATATTTCACTGATCGTAGCCATTCTATTTTTCCTGTTATATAATCGCTTGGTGTAAGTCGTTTGGTTCAGATCATTGAGGGTCAGTACCCGTTTAACATTAGAGACATGATGTGTGAAAAGATAAGTTATTTTAAAAAGCCAGTTAACAGACTTCAAAATATCGTAGTATCGGCTAAATGCAATGAGATACTAGACAAAACGTGATCCGTCGGGTCACACATTGAGCTCTGGGTAGATATTGGGATTAGGGAAAAAGTGAGTTTGCAAAAAGAATTAGATTTTTTTAAAATAAATACGGCCGAGACATTAAAAAAAAACATTAAAATCATTTTGTAAGATGTCTAAGAAAGGAAACGTTTGACCTAATTTGAATTTATTGGACCTGATTTTAGCTACGAACTAGCTGCTTCTGAAACTTAACATACAAATATATTTTACACTCTCCAATTACTCTCTTTACAATCACAGAGAAACTAACGTATATAACTAGGAGGTAATCTAGATATACATAGGGAGGTGGAAAGTTACAGGCAGAATGTGAAGTAAGAGACGGGTCAGTTTTTTTACTTAATTGCAAATTACGTCTAATTAGATGCGTTTAAAATGGATTTTTCAAACATTACTCAATCCGAGAACTAAGCAATATTTTCATATGAATTTTGTGTCAGTAAACTAAATAGGAAAAAATCTTTAGCAAATAATCATTGATTTACTCAGCTTTAGTAAAATGATAAATGTCACATCTGCATCCCAGTTTGAAAGCAGCTTGTAATGAAAAGTTGGAGAAAACACCATCAGTGATTTTAGTCGTCACCAGAGCTGGCCCACGCAGGAGGAAGAAAGGGTTTGTATATACCAAATCCCTTCGCCATGGACAGGATGTGACAAAAGGTCAATTTTAAGCGGTGTAAAAACTGTTAAGGATTCAGTCTTCCCAGCTATTTATCTATAGCTTAGGGATAACAGATGGATTTATTCCTTCCCCAAGGTTATTAGCGTTGAGTGAAACGCAAATAGTGTAGTCAAGGATTTGAAGTCAGGTCGCCAATTCCATTTCATACGAGGATAACCGTTACGCTAAACACATAGGGGTAGGGGTTCGGTGTTTTGAGAACCCCAATAAAAGAAGCTGAGTTTTTCGATTCGACCTCGTTTTGGCTGGGGCACTAACGCGATTAGCCGCAACGTGGACTGAGCAAGATTGAATCACCCAAAGATCCAAAAAGAGCTGGTTCCCACCAGAACAAAGTAAGACCAATGAATCTACCCAGCATATTTTGCCCGTAATCAGTTTTTACGTATTTTCACTGCCACTATAACAGAACAAAGGAAAAATACAATAGAATGTCATACATTTAAGGAGAGGTGTGTTTTTGTCTTTCCCTTCATTCATTAAACGATTGCCATAACCGACATAGCAGTTGTCGGTGACTATGCTACACTTGCAGGAAGTTGAGAGAAACAACATGATCTCTAATTAACGGGATAGAGATCCTGTGACCATATTCCAGCATGAGAAACGAATTTAAATTATTTTTTATTTCTTCTAGTCAGAGTGGCTGGATGTACGTTCATTGGTTCATAGGTGTCACGTGGTATGAAAAAGAGATGGAAAGGTTAATTTTGAGATCCATTCAAGATTGTCTCTTGTTATGATTGGAACTTTGTGTCCTATCAATGACACTTGAATTTGACCGACCCTCAAGTTACAATAGTTTCTTATAGCGATAACTGATTCAGAACAAAAGATCTTAAATGCTTTTCTGCGCTCCTTTCTGATTAGCCAATGTTTACCGAAAATACCAACTGCTGTTGAGAAAGTTCATAAATTGGAGTGGTGATTTGGCGTTCATATCATACCTATAGATAATCCAACAATATATATATATATATATATATATATATATATATTAAAAGATAGAATAGCATATACACAGTCAATGGCGATTGTAGAAACTTGGTCCAATTATCGCATAGGCGAGAAACTGACATTCACCAAGTTACATTGATTCTGTGCCTACGCTATCCTAACTTATGAATATATGTATATATATACATATATATATATATATATGTGTGTATGTGTGTGTGTGTGTGTGTGTGTTCATTGAGTAATATATATATATTTGTGTGATTATTTCTCTTGACTCTCTTATAACAAATTGACTCTTATACGCGTTAAATACTCTTCTTATAATAAATTGAGCAATTGTCAATTAATTCGATGTAAAAGTATGGTGCCTAAGTGTCTAACCAATTATGTCATATCTCTGTATTTTCACACACATATATATATATATATGGTGAGGTCTATGTGTATATGTTTTCCTATATATATATATATATATAAATATAAATGTATGTGTATATATATATATATATATATATATATATATATATATATATATATATAAATATTGATAATACAGTTTGCTATATCTTGAAGGAGTGGTCAATATCAATGATATTGCATATATAGCTGTGGGATTACCCCCCCCCCCCCCATATATATATATATATATATATATATATATATATATATTCATTCGCACTTGTATACATTATTTATCTTTCGCTACTTATATATTCATAAAGGCATTCATGCATATCTTTATGTTCTTTATAGATAAATGCATTGAAACCATTCAATATAAAGTAGTCTTTTTAAATCTGAAAAGACACTAATAAAAGGACAAATCATATTTCTTATTCGCATGTCTATTTTAATTAAGTCTCTTTTCCTTTCCATTCGCTATTCTTTACCAAACACACATCACTCTTTTGACGACAGATAACATTTTTTTGTTAAATTTCATTGCTTTCTTTATTATTTCCCTTTATCATGTGTTTATTTTATTCATCTCTTTGTTTGCTTGTATTTTTGTCTGTTTTTTTATCTATTTTTATTTAGGGATGTAATTTTACGGGTTTTATTTACACTTTCAATGTTCCATCCTCGGTTTCGTGTTTGTCCGATTTCCTGTGAAAGCAATCTGCCATTTTTTTTCCACTTCCAATTTTCTTTTGCTTGCAGAATCTTTTTGGCACGAAAGGTTTGTGTATCTTCTATGCTCTCCGCTGATGGCAACACAAAAGCAGTCTTTACAAAATCATGGAACGTCAGATTCGAAATCTTCGTGATTGACACGTGATTCAAGCATTGAACACATTGATCAACCTCTCCAAGGATTACTTCATTTGGCCAGTATAGATCAATGGTTGTGAGAGTGATACAACGAATTGTGTAACAAATGTAGTTCGTCAAGGATACAGAAAAGTTTCATTTTAGCACCAGGCTGGCTGGTTGGCTGGCTGGCTGGCTGGCTGGTTGGTTGGTTGGTTGGTTAGTTAGATGGTTGAATGTTTGATTGGTTGGCTGGTGGGTTGGTTAATTAACTGGCTGGATGGCTGGTTGATTGGTGGATGGCTAGATGGTTGGTTGGTTGGTTCTATGACATGTCAACCCATATTAGATTATTTAATGCCACAGTCAAAGTAACTAATTATTGTTGAGATTTTTGGTGATATATATATTTACCAACCCCTCCGCAGGAGCAGGATGCGACACAAGGTCAATTTCTTAAGCGGAGTTTAACAGGTTTGAATTCAGAATTTTCCTTCTCCTAGACTGGTTACCTAGCCATGGTTAGAGAGTCCAGTCTGCCCTGCTATTTACCCATAGCTGGAGGGAGAATTGGATTCATACCTTTCCCAAGGGTATTAGCGCCATGTGAAATTCCAACAGCTTTGTCTAGGAATTGAACTCGTATTGACAAGTCCATTTCCTACGACTCTAATCATTAGACCACGCGCCTCCATTTTTGGTGATATAAGGCGTGTGCTAGATCGTCGCCCATACTTATACACAAGGCGAGATCATGTGATCTACTTCTTGGCCAATTACTGGCAGTACTCTGAGACTGATACAATACTTAACCGACCCTACTGGTCATAATTACTGTGACATTCATGGACGACAGACATAGGATTAAATCACTGGACCTTTACCAATACGTGGGATAGGACATACGCTTACCAAAAGATTCCATAATATAGGACTTTCTTTAAGCCCTTTTCAACTGGCCAAGGATGGCACTTAAAAACTTTGCAATTATAATAATTTGGACTTAGTTATAGCTTCAAGTAACTATTCTTGATACCTGTAATTTTCACAGCTATATGATTTCAATTATACGTATAATTTTTTATAGCTATATGGTTTTTGAGTATTCGTATCTAATACGAATAATTTCCAAATGGGATCCTAACAGATACTACTTTTTCTGGTCCAAGGGAATCTGAGTAATAACAACGAAGCGGTGACTCTAAATTCCACAGAGCTCCAGAACTTGAGCCCCATAATCGGATGCAGATTAGTGTCATACACAGGAGACCTTCTTTTCTTGGAAGCGGAGTCTTAATCTCTTTCAAGAGAAGCAGTTGGCCTCTTTTAAGCCCGGTCGTGTTTCATTTTAAATCCTGCCTGCTGGCATCAAGTCACCGATACAAGCCAATAAATACAGTGTAGCGCGAAAAGTTACTCCGAATTTTATAAAATGAATAAGTTTTGAATAATAAAAAGGTAAATAAATGTTTCGTTTAATTCTATTTGTTGTGATACTTTGAACTAATTTAAAATATGATATGCCTCAGCATCACAGAGTTTTACTTTTTAAAAGGTTTAGTCACTTTTTCACTCGTATATGCTCCCCATCCCCCAGTGGGTTGAACACTTTGGAGGGGATTTTGCTGACGACCGCCAACTAAAGTGTAAACGCAACGCTCTACTATAAAATGTGTGGAGCACTCTATGGCTGCCTTTACATACATACAGATAAGTGTATTTAACAGTTATAATACCCTACCCATTCTGTAGGTGATGATGGAGGAGCGGTTAAGCAGCCCGATTGATGATGAATCGATCGGGTTTCTATCCCGGCTGTAGGTAGCTTACAAATGTCTAGCCACAGTGAAGAGACGTGATACATCGAAACACGGTGTCTGTGAATGACTATATATATATATATATATATATATATATATATATATATATATATTGTAAGAAATTTATTACTGACGTCACTATGATAATCTAAGTTATAATTGCCTCAAAACAGTCCATTTTATGAGTGCATTTAAAATTCTGCAATGTGTCTTATATATCACTAAGAAATAAAGGTTTATATAATATATGGCATGGTTAATTTACATACTGGTTTTAACAAAACCTGTTTTAATAAATACTTACTTGGTGTTATTGACCTCTAATATTATTGTTTTATTCTCCTACGTATTAAAATCAATCATATGAATGATTGTATGTAGAAACCAATTAAAATGTAATGAAAATAAGTGTCATCTTTTTATATGCGTTCTTATTTAATTTTGTTAGTCTTTCTAATTTAATATATTTCATTACATTAAAACTTAAATACTTACCCCCCGATGGTGCATATTCTTTCTAGTAATGATAAAAATAACAAGAACGAGAATATTTATCTGAATGACTTGTGGCTTATTGACAATATTGTATGGCAACATTTCAGACAGCATTTTTCTTTCGTATTAATCAAACTTTACGGAAATGTTCATGCGGTAAAATTTAACGGAAACAAGATGGCTACTCTGATCATTAATCAAATTTGGACTTGGTCGTTGCATTGAACATTGTTCTGATGGGGGAAAGAAAAACAAGCAGAATGTAAATAGTTCTTTGAAAGTATTCATTTAATGAAGAATTCGCTTTAAGATAAAACTTCGCTAAACAATTTTTTGTAGAACACAAGAACTTATCATAAAGAAAAAAAATCTTCTTTGAGGGAAAGAAAAAAGACTTTCAAAAGCATTAATAAGCAAAGAAAGATATTTCTTTGAAACGACATTGATTTGCTTGGAGCTGATTTCTTTTCTTTGGTAAACAGAGTCTCGTTTCAAGTTGATTTATCCTGTTTGTCATTGGCATTGTTCACTTGGGATGTCTTTGATTGTCTCTTTTAGTAAAATCAGTAGACTTACCTCAGTTCTTTGAGAACAAATCTAAAGATGGCGCTGGTTCAATCATACGTAACATTATTAACGGACTTATTAGGCAAGCAATTTGTCTTATGTAGAGATTACTAAAACAGTTTCTGCTACGAAGAAAAAAAATGTTGATTATTTCACCAGCCATATTCGAATGAATATTAAGTTTCAGGTACAAATGCAGAATATATATTTCCGCACGAGCAAGATGTTACACAAAGTCGATTTCTTTAGCGGAGTTTAACTGGTTTGAATTCAGAGTTTTTCTTCTCCTAGACTGGTTGCCTAACCAAGTTTAAAGAGCTCAGGCCGCCCTACTATTTACCCATAGTTAGAGGGAGAAGAAGCTGTACGACTGCTTGTCCCTTATCACACAAAGTTAAGTTTCGGGTACAAATGTAGAATATGTATTTACCAAACCCTTCTGCACGGGCAGGATGAGACACAAAGTTGATTTCTTAAGCGGAGTTTGAATTCAGAGTTTTCCTTCTCCTAGACCGGTCACCTAACCAAGGTTAAATAGCTCAGCTCGCCCTACTATTTACCCAATTAGTGCCTCGTCTAGGATTTGAAATCGTCTCGTCGTGTTCATTTCCTATGATGGTAACCATTTCCCCACTACGCAACCCCTACAAATACAGAGTAGCGCGCAAAAGATATCATTAGAATCGCATTTTACGTATAAATAGCATTAGATTACGGAAACTACCGAAGTAACCTCACCTTTAACCTAACCCTAACACTAACACTAACCCTAACCCTAACAATAAAACCGACCCTAACCCTAGCGTCTCAAAAGTTTCGGATATTTCCGTGAAATATAATGCTTTTTTTTTTACGTAACATAATGATATGATCTCTTGCGCGCTATTCTGCGTTAATGCCAAGTTTTGTTATAATCATTTCTATATAACACGCACTCAAAACAACCCCCCAAAAACATGCACCCCGAACTTTTCGACTACGAAAATCTGGGAAATTTTAGAATATAACACTATAATACACCTTTTTAGAATTTGTAGTAACTAATTTTAACCTAAATTAAGCATTCGTACGTTTTTTTAAAATCTCATCCACAGAAAGCAATGTTAATGCACGCATAGGGAAGGCATGGTCTGATATAAAAAGATTATCAGTCCTATAGAAATCTGATTTTACTGACAAGTTAAAGCGACAATTCTTCCAAGCTGTAGTTATATGAGTACAACTGTATGGCTGCACCACTTGGACCCTAACGAAGTGCCCAGAGAATAAACTAGATTGGAGTTGCACAAGAATGCTGCGAGCAATCTTAAACAAACAACCGCAAGGAAGCAGCTGTACGACCGCTTGTCGCCTATAACACAAACCGAACAAGATATGCAGGACACTGCTAGAGAAGCAAGAACGAACTTATAAGCGACGTCCTTCAGTGTAAATTGGCACATGCGCACGCCAGTGTGGGCCGTCCAACAAGGACCTATATTGACAAGCTCTGTGCGGATACTGGATACTACGCAGAGGAACTCGAATGAACGATAGGGACGGTTGGCGAGAGATTGTAACGGATATCTGTGCTACTACCACGACATGATGATAATGGTAACCTTTTATAGGTTCGTATTGACTATATATATATATATATATATATATATATATATATATATATACTTTGCGATGACTCTATCATACGCCTTCCAAAACTGTGATTCCGGTGTCCTTATACGATTCCGTACCACTGGCAAGGTTTTCAATCTTGCCCGTTTCAAGGCTAGGACGAAGACCTTCCAGACCCTCGTCCGTGAGCTACTCTATGCCGACGATGCAGATTTCGTTGCCCACACTGAGGAAGACCTACAGAAAATAATGAATCACTTCTCTGAAGCATGTACTGCCTTTGGACTTACCATCAGTTTGGAGAAAACGAAGGTGATGCTCACTCCACCACCTGGACAAGGGTATGTGGAGCCCAACATCTACGTTAACGGAACCAGATTGAAGGTAGTTGATTCATTTGTCTATCTTGGCAGCACACTCTCCAGATGTGGAACCCTTGACTTTGAAGTTTCACTAAGGATCGAGAGAGCAAGCAGAGCCTTTGGTGACCTCGAAAAACGAGTATGGTCGGATAGAGGTATTACCATCAGGACGAAGCTCAGTGTGTACGAATCATGTGTCTTATCTATACTCCTGTATTCCTCGGAAACGTGGACTACACATCGTCGACATATCAAAGCCTTGGAGAGATTTCATCAGACGTGTCTCGGAAAGATAATAAACACAGGGTGGCAATCCCTCACTTCAGACGCTGAAGTTCTGCAACAAGCCAAAACGCCCAGCATAGAAATGCGCATTATACGTAACCAGATGCGCTGGGCTGGGCATATTGTCAGAATGCAAGACAGCAGACTCCCGAAGCAATTGTTCTACGGAGAACTGCAATGTGGGAAGCGTCCGAGGCACAAGCCCAAAAAGCGTTTTAGAGATGCTATCAAAAACAACATCAAAGCTCTCAACATAAACGTTCATGAATGGGAGAAAATAGCTATGAATCGCGCAGGATGGAGAAAACTTGTCTATGATAGCTGCGAGGGCTTTGAGGTAAAACGGCTCGAACACTCCATCCTGAAGCGGTCCCTACGCAAATGGCACATGACAAACGTCATGGATACATTTCCTACATTTAAGCCGGACTATATATGTGATGCGTGTGGCAGGGCCTGCCTGACAAAGGCTGGGTTTCTTAGTCATGTACGGTCGCACACGAGAGGAAACCGGGGAAGAGGCTCATATGTATAACAGCAAATAAAAACAAAGCTGAACGCCTGGGCACCGCGCAATCACCGCCGAACTTGTAGAAATGGCCTTATTCTGTCAAGAAGTGGCAATCACCATATATATATATATACACTTTCAGTAAGAAAGAAAAACTCAAAAGACGGTCATTTGGCTATTATATATTTATTTCGGCCGATAACTCCATAAATGAGTCTAATCTTGTCAGATAGCCATCACAAAATAGAGAAGAAAATATACTAAAATAAAGAACTGAAAACACATTTTTTTCCTTTTTCCGGTAGACTATTCCTCATTCAAAAACACACCCACATAAAATATATATATATATATAATTAATTAATTAATCATCTTACATTGAGTTCTCTTAGTGATTTGAAATAATCCTTGTATAAATCTATAGGTGTGCATTGAGTAAATACGGAGGATATAGATGATCCCAAATAGAATCATCCCCAACTTACCGGTCTATTGGATACTTATATATATATATATATATATATATATATATATATATATATATATAAAAGTAACAGCTCCAGACTTAGCTTTCAGAAATCTTCTGACGAAGGATCTTTATCCCGAAATATTAAGAATAAATCAAAGGTAAACAAAGAACATTATAGTTATCTCATTTTTCTTTACACTTGCATTGTGATAGCCTTCAAAATCAACCACCAAACCAATATAAACGCAATGCTTCAAACAAATTACAAAACTCTTTTGTGTATATATATATATATATATATATATATATATATATATATATATATATATATATATATATGAGAAAAGTAGACAAACACGGGATATTGAACTTGATGGATGCTTATTATAGGTAATGATGTCGACGTTATAACATATTTCAAAACACAGACTGAGTTCTTGTATTGAAGGATTCCGTTCGCATACTGACGAGAGTCTTGCGGTCGTGATTGGAGAGGGGCTGGTCAGCTGCTGATGCCTACTGTAAATATATAGGATAGTAGCAGGATTTTTATCTTATTTCATGAGCTGTTGCCGTGGTAGTGGTGTTTGTGGTGTCATCGAGTGGAATTGGGGAGATTTGGCGTGGAAATGGGTCGTCTGTGTATACTAGACGCTGGGTTGATAGAAATAGGGGTGTAAGTAGTATAAGAGTAGGGAATGGTAAAGTGGATTTTATATGTGTGTTTATTTATTTATCTATTATTTATATACATAGTCACCGTCACGATTGATGCATTTGTTCCATTGACGGACGATTGCATAAGAATCCTCCTCGTGGAAGAAAGTGCGGTCAAGTCAATTGTTCTTCAGTCAATTGCTTTTGGGCCAAAAGACATGACATTTTCCGATAACACAACTTCTTTCCTTGGATGATTTTTATGGGTCACCGACTCCGAAAGATGAAATTCTACAACAAGATCAGGAATTTTACGCTGTCTGTCATCTCGAATTAAAAAGTTTCAACACGTGCAATACTGTCTTCATTGATAGCCGTCCAAGAGATATCATCCACATTGATGCACAGGAATCAGCATATATATATATATATATATATATATATATATATATATATATATTTCCTCTGGGAAATGTATTCATTCAAGTGGTCTCCTTCCGGCTATGGGGAAATATTAGGGCAGACTGGTCTCTTTAATCTTAGCTAGGTATCCAGGATAGAAGGAAAACTCTGAATTCAAACCTGTTAAACTCCGCTTAATTAATTGATGCTTCTTGTTCGTGTGTAGGGGTTGGTAAATATATATATATATATATATATATATATATATATATATATATATATAGTATTCAATTGCCGCTGTAACTTTCTGTTGCAGTGGCATTAGTAAATTATCCCAAAGTGTTTAATATATAAAAGCATAGAGCAATAATAATATTATTAGTAATAGTAATAGTGGAAAAGAGTTAAGGATATTCCATGGTTTCGATCCCAATGATCTCATCAGGATCCTACCTTATACTTAACTAAGTTAACTTAGTTAAAATTAGAGTTTCTTGTGAAATGCTTAACAATTGATAATTACAATTCATTTTACATAAATGTGAATGATCATCAAGGTATCTGATACCGCCATTGTTTTAAGTTTGTTTCCTTCCCGCCAAAAATATTATGCGAAAAGGAGATAATTTTAGAAATAGGTAATTCAAATTAGTTCATATCACCGAGCAAAATTCTTGATCTAACTATCTACCCGATTTTCAAAATCGATGTTTTGACAGAAAGAATCTAATTTGATTTTTTCCAAGTTGATATTTTTACATATTTAATTCATTTTGCCACACTTTACGCAAAATAATTTTTTAATTATCGTATTTCGCTGCGGGATACACGCTACGTCACAATTATTAATTCATTTTACAATATTTCCAATTTTCTCGATTTTGATATTGATTTATTCATTGCTTTTTTTGTTTTTTAATTCTTTCAACTTTTGCTGGTGCGAATAAAACTGTCCCCTCCTCCGCTTTAAAATTTCCTGGTTTGTTTTACACAAAAACATTTATCTTCAAAAAGAAGAAAATCTCTTCATTGTCACTGATTAAGAATCTCAAAAACAAAGAAAACAAGTATCGTAATCATTCGTGTATAACACACACCAGGACAAGAAATGCCTTAATTACTGTCCTGGAATTTAGGCATTTTTACGCATTTCCTGTTCTGGAATTCAAAATTTGTTGTTTTTGCTATGATAAAAAGTTTTTTTGTTTTTTTTTTGTGGCCGTTTGAGAAGATTGAATTCTGGTGAATAGTTTTTCTATTCAATTTTTTCATTATTTTGTAAACTCTATCTGAAGAGACTAGACTCATATTGAGTCTCTGTATATAATTAATTTATTAGTTATTATACATTGAGCTCTCTTAGAGATTTATAAATATCCTTATATCATTCTATAAGTTTGATCATACATGATCATTTACTACGGACGTACAGTGAGATTTTGATGATCCCAAATAGAATCATCCCTTACTTACCAGTCAATTGGATTATCTCACACACACACACACACACACACACATACACCCACACATTATATATATATATATATATATATATATATATATATATATATATATATATATTTGAGTGTCCAATATAAAAAGTCAAATGTTGTATTCTTTTTCTTACTATCATTAATATCTTTCTCTGCTGTTTCTGTCAAATTCTCGTCTATGCCGAGGTTGGGCTCTCTTGTCTTCTCGTCTTCTTGGATTGGCTTGGGTGCTTCCGCGATTGTTGATTCTCTCCAATTTAATTTCTTGCTCTTAAGAATGAATTTTAAGATTCATTTCAATATTGTTCTTTCTTTATTTTCTCCAAGACCCAACATTCCAGCGCGCAGAGTAAACCTCAGAGCGTGTGGCTCCGTGGAGTGTTTAAATCCAACTCTATCTTTCTAAGCCTTTTCCCACTTATTTTGCTATCACGCAACATTCTACCAATCAGAATGCAACGCCATTGGTGAACAAGGGGTTAAAAGCTGCCAATCAAACTACTGGTTATTTTCCATGATCCTTCTAATGAATTACCAGTTAACTTTTAAATTAAAGCATATTCATTATAAAATGAATAGGCTACCTATCCATTATCTAACACAGAGAGTGAGAGATGACCGACTTGATAGATAGTCTAGGATCAAGGGTCACTAAATTATGGCCCCCGGGCCGGATCCGGCCCGCGAAGAAATTTCATCAGGCCCATCGACGGTACTTGAATTTGTTTGTTAAAACGTACGGAACGCGAGACGTTCTGATATCATTTGAATTTAAATATCATGTTAAGCTTACTAAATCTTCATGAACTAGACTAATCAATGAATGCAGGGAACGAATAGATAAGTTATCAAAAACGTGAGCAGTCGAAGTTCAACATATCTTCCAATGTGCTAACTGTGACGCGATACGCCTTATCTAGAAATCTAGGGCCGGTTTTCCCAAGGTCAGCATCTAGAGTTGAGTGTTCTATGAACCTCAGCACACACACACACACACACACACACACACATATATATATATATATATATATATATGTTATACTAAAGCTGAGCAAATCCAACTTTGCCAGCTAAAGGCTTTTTTTTCTATGCATACTAATGATCTCAGAATATTATCTTATCATTAATCTAACACTTGTTTGAAAAAAATCCCACTTCATTTGCTTCTAATTATCGTAATTTACAATTAAGTCAACGACCGACCAATCTCTGTCATAAGTATAGTTTATTTCTCTCACCCTCTCTCAATACATGTAGAATAGAGTATAAAATGAGGAGAAAAAAACATCAACAGTGGCTGACTGTTTTACCCTCTCTCCCTTTCTCTCTCTCTATCTCTCTCTCTCTCTCTCTCTCTCTCTCTCTATATATATATATATATATATATATATATATATATATATATATATATATATATCTTTATTATCTACATAAATTTATCGAGGGAAGCCTAAAATGCTTTTTTGAAGAAAAATAATTTACCAAAAATCAGGGAATTATCGGATTTTAATGAAATTTTCAGTGTTTATTTATCAATGAATGATTTTTATAATGCATTATTTATTTTATTTCAAAACTTTCTCATTTTTTTCAGTTCACTTAATTTTGACCCCCACCCTTATGTTGGGGGCGTAACATTTTTTGCGAGTTGGTCATTTTCGGTACTAATTACAGTATAAATAAAGAGATAAAAGACCAAAGTTATGAAACAACAACATTTTTTACGGTGGCTTTTCTATGTGAAAATAAGTACCGAAAATCGAAAAATAAAATATAAAAAAACAATATATAATTAATTTTTGGGAGATTTCTTTTTTACTCATTTCAATTATTATTTAATTATCTTATAAAAGAAAAAATTATACATCGATATTTTTTCTGCTTAAAAAGGGGACTAAATTTTCAATAGAGTTTTTCTTCAAAACTTATTACTTTTTGTATCTAAAATAAGGTTTGCATTAGATAGATATTTATTTCTAGAAACTAAAAATATAACATTTTAAACTTAACATCAGGGTTTTCATATTTTAAATGAATTTTATACATTAATAATTCATAGCAAAAATACTTAATTAAAGTTTTGAAATAAAATAACTGATGCCTTATAAAATTCATTAATTGATAAATCAATACTGAAAATTTCATTAAAATCGGATAATTCCCTGATTTTTGGTAATTTATCGAGGGAAACCTAAAAAAAAAAAGCAATCGCAAATGTTATATTAAATTTGTAAAAAAGCCATTTTAAGCCTTTTTAAACCAGCGTCTCAGACCGAAAGCGATAAAAATTGACCGAAAAATCGTTTTAAATGTTTTTTTCCAAAAATTGTATATGTAATGATATTTTTCTTTTTTTAATGATGGTCATTATGTTACTACTTATCGTTTTAGACAAAAGTTTGACCTTAAATAATAGATTTAATTAATTTTAATTCGTTTTTAAAGCAAAAGATCTGTCACGATCAGACGAATTATGGGCCATCCTACTATTATCTTATAAAAGAAAAAATATACTTCAATATTTGTTCTGTTCAAAAGGAAGGGGTCCTAAATTTTCAATATACTGTTTCTAAAAAAAATTAGATAACAATAATAAACTAAAGAAGTTATTAAATAGATATTTGTTTTTAGAATCTAAAAATAGGAAATTTGAAACTTAAAATTAGGCGTTTCATATTATAAATGAATTCTAAATATTAATTTACCATAGCGGAAATACCTAATTAAGTCAGAAAGTTTTGAAATAAAATAACTGATGGATTATAAAATTAATTTATTGATAAATCAACACTGAAAATTTCATTAAAATTGGAAAATTCCCTAATCAGTAAAAATCAATAATTAAATTTGGCGTGTTTCTTAGTTAGAAGGATATTAATATGTATGCAAGATTTCGAATAAGATTGACCTCCCGTTTTGAACTTATACGTCGACACGTACATACCAAAAACTTACTTTCATATATATATATATATATATATATATATATATATGATGAAATGTATTGGAAAAGTATTGGAAAAATGAATAACGAACACAAACAATTAATTTTAATTAATATTTCGCCTGATGATTTCATACGAAATTCCCACATCTATGACAACCCTTACTTCCCCCAATATTAGCATTAGTATATCCGTGATATACTAACACTGACCAAAAACTCGTCGCCCCGAGTTCAAATCCTGGACGATGCTGTTTGCATTTCACATATCGATAATACTCTTGAGAAAGGTAAGAATCTAACTATTCTCCCCCCAACTATGGGTAAATATTGGGAAGACTAGGCTCTTTAATCCTGGTTAGGTAATCAGTCTAGAGAAGGAAAACTCTGAATTCAAACCCGTTAAACTCTGCTTAAGAAATTGATCTTATGTCGTATCATACTCGTGCGGAAGAGTTTGTAAATATATATTCATTCAGGTGGCAGAACACAGAAAGAATAGAAAAACGTATCTATGCACGAGCATCATGTGGAAGGGGTCAACAATACCAAATGTCATGGACAGATACAATGTCTCTACAGGTCAATGACCAGAGACAAACCAAGGCAAACATGGGTTCTTGTCACTTTCATGTGACACCCAAGGGGGACTTTTACTAGGCAATGCTCAGCAGAAACTACTGTTCTATGATTGAGATCTTTTGTATTATTTGTACGTAGAGTAGCGAAAGAGAGAGATAGATAGACTGAGGGTCAGGCAGAGAGAGAATTAGAGAGAAAGAGAGAGAGAGAAAGAGAGAAAGAGAGAGAGAGAGAGAAAGAGAGAGAGAGAGAGAATTCGGAAAAGGAAAAATATTTCCTTGTTTTGGTTAGCAGTAGAAAAGCACAATATAAGTCGCTGCTCTCTTTTAAGAGTATCCGGATTAATTGGATGTAGATAGTGAGAGAGAGAGAGAACAGACAGACAGACAGAGAGAGACAGAGAGAAAGAGAGAGAGAGAGAGAGAGAGAGAGAGTTGGGGGAGAAGCAATCATACAAGGGAAAAACGTTTCCTTATTTTGGTTAGGAATAGAAAACACACAGTTTCCCCTTTTAATTCTCCATCGTCCGGTCATTTCCGACCTCCGACCGAAAAGTCACAAAGGAAAAGCTGAGCGTAAATACAGCGGCACATATTTAACATGTAACCCTTTTATCTGTATTCCCTGGTCAAATCAACAGCAGCATATCACGTGACTTAATTAATCATCTGATTTCGCAATGTGTACGTTCAATGACATCAGAGAGATGGGCTCTGCACATACTAAAACTATTCAAAAATACTTATTTTACATTGGTATATGTATTTACCCCATGATTTTCCCACGGTGTGACACAAGGTCAATTTTTAAGCGGAGTAAAGCCGGTTTAAATTTAGAGTCTTCCTTCTCCTAGTCTGGTTGCCAAACGAAGGCTAAAGAACTCACTCTGTCCTATTTACTCATAACTGAAGGGGGAACAGACATTTAAAAAATTGAAAGACTACAAACTTAAAAGCGTTATGTTATCTGCTGAAGTCCATCTTGGTTCTAGAAGTGACTTGATAAAACGTCTTGATGCCGGGATGGTCAGCACTACATGTGATTCTAAAGGAAGTCAAATTGGGCGCAAATTTACGCTTGTGCGTTGATTGGCCACTTACTGCCAAGGGCAGATAATTAATCCCCTATTTTCCCCAGTAACAACTCGTATTGTATTTTGAGCTAAGGCGAGCTCGGAGAAAGAAAGAGACAGACAATTAATTAAAGGTCATTAGCAGGAAGTGAAACACAAACAGCCTCGTCCAGGATTTGAAATGTTATCAATTCCATTTGCTACGATGATATGCTAGCGAGTAAGGTATTTTATGCATAGAAGTTAAGGAATCGCGTTCATTGTACATTTATATTTGCATTGTTGTGTATTTCTTCTTAAGAGTTTGTATGGTTTCAAGTATTCCTATCTAATACTAATAATTTATAAACAATTGCATGGTTTCAAGCAATTATTTCTATTTAATAATAATCATTTGTTTGCACAGAGTTATGTGGTTTAAAGTAATTAATGATAATCCTTAGTAAACAATAATTGGTACAAGTAACTATTCTTAATAATCTAGGTTTCCTTGTTTAATGGCATATCAATCTTCGTGGGTTATTTAATGCCAAAGCCATCATTGAAGAAGAACGGTTGTGTACTATTAAGCCCATAGCTGGGGGACTGGGGCTTCATACCTTTCCCAAGGGTATAAATAACTTACAGTTGTATCATATCAAGTATTTCAATCGAATATTAATGATTTTTAAACAGCTCTATATGACCCATATATGGTCTCCGGGCTAGAGTTAACACGGTGGGTAATGTTAATGAAGGGGTACTCCATGCTACCCCAGATCTCCAGAAAGGTAGCATCACCATTAGATGAAGTTTGGTATTATACCCAGGAGACTGCTTTTAGAGGAGTCCAACCCCTCTGATTAAGGTTTTGCGAGTTTTTTTATTCAGTAGTAATAATTCATGCACAATTATATGGTTTCAAATAATTATTTCTATTTAATAATGGTTTCAAGTAACTAATAATAATAATTCTGAGTAAACAATTATAAATTCAAACAACTATTAATACAAATAATTTACACTTAGTTAGTTGCAAGTATTCCTATCTAATACAAATAATTTTCAAAGAGGGATATTTTTACCCATAGATGGAACCCTAACAGGTACTACCGCTCCAGATCAGAGTGGCCTTGGGAGTAAAGACAATAATGGGGTATTTCATTCAGAACCTGAACCTCACCATCAGATGCAGTTTAGTCTAGTGTCATATCCAGGGCAAAGGTCACATGTCTTTTTTAATGAGCTCTGGGGATTGTGGAGTACCACTTAATTACCATTACTCCTAGGTCCACTCTGACACGGAGTGGTAGTACCTGTTAAGGTACCATCTATGGGTTAAATAGATAAATATGTTTTTTTTTAAATTTCGTTTGAAAATATATTTAATACCCCACAAGAATGAATATATAAAAATGTCTTCGGCATTTCGTTAAAACCAGTATTCAAATCAACCACACCATATATTATGTAAACCTTTATTTCTTAATGATATAGAAGACACATTGCAAGATTTTAAACGCACTAATAAGATAGACCCCGAATTTCCAATATAATAAGATGTATTGCTTTATTATTATTGATTTCTCTTGTTATTTACAATTTAACACTGTTCTTTGTCTTTCAAGAAAAGCAAAAATATTTATGAAAATATTCTTCCTTCTCCATATTTCACTGAAAATCATTAAGATGAAAACTCTCTTCTTCTGAATAATCTGAATAATTAACTTAATAAGTAACTTACTTTTGTTCTCAGAGGCGGTTTCCTAATAAGATTAAAAGATCTCACAGATGCGTGTCTTCTCTTCTGCAATTCCTTAAAGCGATTTTTTTGGAGAATAAAGAAATCAAATGCTTTCGTCACTCACGCCTTTTTATCTTTTTTTTTTTTTTTTTTGCTCATCGAATCTGGGCATATTTTTAAATACAAGTTTATAATAAAATTAAAAAACCTTTTGATGTTTATATTCATCCACCGGACAAATAAATGCATATTATTTGTCTGTAATTTTTAGATATGGCTTGATGTGAATAATTTTCATTTTTAAGACTGTTGTACTCATGTATTCGACGCTTATTTTTGATAGGTTGACTGTTGGTCAAACGACCAACGGTCAACCTATCAAAAATGATTTTCCAGGCTGGATCATTACTATTCTTGGATATACAGGGAACACCTGAGGAAGGCCGGAGGATACAGCGGCCGTAACGTTGTGTTTATACATACTACAATAAAGTTGAGAACAACATTTCGAAAAATCAAAATTATTTAGATACATGCTTGTTTCTTATGAACTTCAAATTACAAAATATCTTTAGCTATTTAATAATCTCAGTAGAGGAAAACCCAGTAAGGATCGAACTCAGTACGGCAGGGAATTGGATTGATACCCATCATTTTACGATAAAAACAGCTCAAAGAAACTTTCGGATCAAACCTTTTTTTAATGCAGGTTTTTTCTTCTATGTCGACCTTAATTGAAATTATACGCTTATATATATATATATATATATATATATATATATATATATATATGATTTTTGGATGTTTGTTTTTAGAAGCATTGTTGAATAAAGTATATATTATTATTTATATTTTTGCTTGAAGGCAATTACAATGCGTATATCGTATAACATTCGATAATTATAGAAAATAACCATGACAAGTAAATTTGGCAAACGATTATGCGATGCTAGAACATCGTACAGTCTGTTTCAACTTTATCAAGTCTCATCAGCGATGTATACTAACGATTTCCCTACTACAGAAATCGAAACCGATAAAGTTGAAACAGACTGTACGATGTTCTAGCATCGCATAATCGTTTGCCAAATTCACTTGTCATGGTTATTTTCTATAATTATCGAATTTTATACGATATACGCATTGTAATTGCCTTCAAGCAAAAATATAGATAATAATGATAATAATAATAATAATAATATATATATATATATATATATATATATATATTTTTTCTATTTTTCTATTTATTTACTTTCTATCTTTTTTTTTTTTGTAAAATCCAACCAACCAACCAACTTTTTACTTCTTTTTCTTTTATTCTGCCTCATATTCTTCTTTCTTTCTTTCTCTCTTTTTCTACCTATTTTATAAAGAAGGTGACTGTAAAAGCAGATTGTGTCTGGAAGAAAAATTATGTATCCTAAAACAAGATCATGAAAATCGAATCCCTTTCAAAATGTAAAAAATATCAATACATTTATCTTGTATCCTCCACCACCTGACCCTGATTGATCTCATAATTAATACTCCATTATTTTAGACTGCCAGAGAGAAAGGATTTTTTTTTCTTTACTCGTTTCAATATCACGTATGCTAACGAAAGCGAATATTACTCAAGCACGTATTATTTTTCTTGCAAAATGTCTCGCGAACTAACATCTCAGTACGTGAATACACCTCACGCTGTACAAAAACTTGACTTCACACTTGTTATCACGCTACTGGCTGAAGATGGCGTAAAACACTTGAGTAACGAATATATAGCGTCCATAAGTTTATACATTTTACCTGCTCTTCTATAATAACATTAGACACCCGGTTTATATATATACACACACACACACATATATATATATATATATATATATATATATATATATACCTTTTAAAAAAGAAACCTAGATAGGTAGTATATGACTCTTTTAGGTCCAATTATATATATATATATATATATGTGTGTGTGTGTGTGTGTGTGTGTGTGTGTGTTAGAGAGAGAGAGAGAGAGAGAGGGGGAGTGTATTTGTGTGTATGTGTGTGTGTGTGTGTGTGTGTGTGTCTAAAAACTTGGTTGTCTTACCGTGTGTATAGTTTTTACGTAATATATATATATATATATATATATATATATATATATAGAGAGAGAGAGAGAGAGAGAGAGAGAGAAATAAAGCGAGAGAGAAAGGGAAAGGCACAGATATATATATATAAAAAGAAAGAGAGAGAGAGAGAGAGAGAAATAAAGCGAGAGACGAGAAGCACAGAGAAATAAAGCGAGAGAGAAAGGGAAAGGCACAGAGAAATAAGCGAGAGAGAAGGGAAAGGCACAGAGATATATATATAAAAAGAAAGAGAGACAGAGACAGAGACAGAGAGACAGAGAGAGAGAGAGAAAAGATCAATATTTACCCTTTAAAAACAGTTATTATTAAAGTGTGTTCGATAACCTAAGTTTTCTGTTCCCTGATGTCTGAATATTTAAATAAAGAAATCCATAAAGTCATAGTTTTCCTCATTAATAGTTTTATTATTACTGAATGTATTTGCATATAACACTTTACCCGTTTGCTTGTATAATCTAATTGCATAATGTTCTATTAAAAATGATAAAATCCTGATATCTTAACTTCAGAAGAAAAAAAACTCTTCATGAAAATATTGTTTATCTATGGACGATATCAGACATTTGGAATCATTGCTTTAGTTTCGAATGTCACATTTACTAGTAAAAGTATGTGCCCCCTTGGGAGCAAAGATTTAAGTTTTAATATAATAAAATATCATATAAAATTAGAAAGACTAATGAAACTAAACGAGAACGAATATGAAAATATTACGCTTATTTTAATGTTATTTTGATTGGTTTCTATATAAAATTATATATAGGATTGCTTTTAATATGTTTGAGAAAAACATGATAATATTAGAAAGAGCAAAACCAAGTTTTGATAAAGTTATAACAAATTATGCAAAATATTCCAAACACATACTATGTGATATAATATATATTTCAGAATTTTAAATACATTAATAAAATGGGCACTTTTGCAGCAAATCTAATTCAGCTAGACTTTAATAGAGACATTGTTGATAAATAAGATGTTAATTAAAATCAAATAATGACTATTTCATAATCGTTGAGATATAAACTTAAATAACTAAGAAAATAGGGACGTAGTTTCGGTTACTGGTATACAAATACATAATGCCCATTATAATAAGATGCTAGGGGTTATTTTAAGAAGAGGTTAGAGAATTACGTTCATTGTGTATTTATGTTTATATTTTTGGAGTAGTTTCTAAAGACTTTGTTTTGTTTGCTTTTTGTTGTTGTTGTTGTTGTTGTTGTTTGTTTTTTTGCACGCAGTTATATAATATCAAGTATTCCTATCTAATTAAAATAATTTGCACACAACTGTATGGGTTCAAATATTCCTATCCAATACTAATAATTATGTAGTTTTAAATAATTATTTCTATTTAATAATAGTCATTTGTTAGTACACAGTGATATGGTTTGAAGTAGATAATTAGTTTTAGTCAACAATTGCAACTTCAAGTAACTATTCTTAATACATATAATTTGCAGTTATATGATATCAGGAATTATCAAATTATCAAATCTGTATAATTTTAATATATTTAACCCATACACGGGACCCTAACAGGTACTATCATTCCGGATCAGAGTATATTTAAGAGTAATGGCAATAAAGGGATACTCCACACTCCCCAGATCTCTAGAACTGGAGATTCACTATAGGATGCTGTTTAATGTCACACATAGGACACCTCTTTTTTGTGGGGGGAGGGTCTTACCTCTCTACAGGGGATACAGTTAGCGTATTCTAAGCCTGGCAGATAGAGCAGTCGATAGTGTTTGTCATCGATATCTCCCCGATTCCGTTCTAAGGGATCATAATTAATCACTGAGGGTCGTCCACTTCGGGATTTTGTTTCAAGTTAGACGTCATCATTGGTAAAAAAAGGCTTTAACCATTTTAAGCACTAAAATGTTTACCTCACAGTTCTGAGTACTACGTTAAAATGTTTACCTCACAGTTCTGAGCACTACGGTAAAATGTTTACCTCACAGTTTTGTACACTACGGTAAAATGCTTACCTCCCAATTTTAAGCACTACGGTAAAATGTCTACCTCTTAGTTTTGAGCACTACGGTAAAATGTTTACCTCACAGGTTTGTACACTACGGTAAAATGTTTACCTCTTAGTTTTGAGCACTACGGTAAAATGTTTACGTCTCAGTTTTGTACACTACGGTAAAATGTTTCCCTCTTAGTTTTGAGCACTACGGTAAAATGTTTACCTCTTAGTTTTGAGCACTACGGTAAAATGTTTACCTCACAGGTTTGTACACTACGGTAAAATGTTTACCTCTCAGTTTTGTACACTACGGTAAAATGTCTACCTCTTAGGTTTGTACACTACGGTAAAATGTATCCCTCTTAGTTTTGAGCTCTACGGTAAAATGTTTACCTAACAGGTTTGTACACTACGGTAAAATGTTTACCTCTTAGTTTTGAGCTCTACGGTAAAATGTTTACCTAACATGTTTGTACACTACGGTAAAATGTGTACCTCTTAGTTTTGAGCACTACGGTAAAATGTTTACCTCTCAGTTTTCAGTACTACGGTAAAATGTTTACCTGCTTGTTCTCGAATTTTGTAAGCAGCATTAGCGGTGTTAAGGTCCAATTTAAAACTGCTCCAAATTGCTAGTATATCAAAACTTTTATCCGTTATTATGATATACGCAACAGATACAGGTAAATAGTGTTGATATATATATATATATATATATATATATATATATATATATATATATATATATATATATATATATAACATCTCAACACTCAACGGCACGCCTCTCAAGCCTGTAGAACAATTCACGTACCTAGGTAGTAATATCTCATCCACAGAGAGAGATGTTAACACACGAATAGCAAAGGCATGGTCGGCCACAAACAAATTGTCAGTCATATGGAGGTCTGATCTCCCTGACAAGCTGAAGCGACAATTCTTCCAGGCTGTGGTTGTATCGGTGCTGCTATATGGCTGCACCACTTGGACCCAAACGAAGCGTCTTGAAAATAAGCTAGATGGAAGCTGCACAAGAATGCTACGTGCAGTCTTGAACAAATCGTGGAAGCAGCACCCCACGAAGAGACAGCTGTACGGTCACCTGCCTCCCATCTCTCAAACTATCCGAGTGAGACGGACAAGGCATTCAGGACACTGCTGGAGAAGTAAGGACGAGCCCATAAGCGATGTTCTCCTGTGGAAGCCAGCACATGGACATGCAAGTGTGGGGCGCCCAGCAAGGACCTACACTGACCAGCTATGCGAGGATGCTATATGCTCAGCAGAGGACCTCCCAGGTGCAATGAGTGATAGGGAGGGTTGGCGAGAGATTGTCATGGATATCCGTGCTGCAAGCGTGACATGATGATGATGATATATATATATATATATATATATATATATATATATATATATATATATATGAGGGGTTGTGTGAATAAATACATTTCATGGAACTTGATAAACCAAATATTAAGCTGAAAGCAAAAAAGAGTTCCCCTTTATCATTCTTTCTCTTTCAATGGTTAATTTCTTACTGTTCAACTATTTTCGTGGCTGGATATGGTTGTGTCTGTCTGTGTCTGTTGGGGGATCTGTTGTTAGGCTGGATGGCATTCTCATTATTTCTTTGAGTCTAGAAATCTTTTAGGATATCTTGTCCTGTGCTTTGATAACAAACACAAGACGTTCTCTTTTTTTTTCAGAGCTCATTTATTTTATCACAAGTAAAACTATCTTGGAGAACAGACGCTCATATTACGTCTGTTCTCTTCAACCACTCAGTCCAGACTGACAGCTCATCTCTCTCTCTCTCTCTCTCTCTCTCTCTCTCTCTCTCTCTCTCTCTCTCTCTCTCTCTCTCTCTCATATAGGGTGTGCTGGAGGCCACAACTTAAATGTATAGACTCTTCGTGGCCACATGGATTCAATCGACAAATGAACATGCTCGAATATGTGGTTGGTTAACTATTTATTGGCTTCCATGTAAAGTTGCTCGTGCTTAACACGGACGAACGGATCAACAATACAAGGATTCTGCTTAACACTGAGTAACTCAGGGATTCTACTTAACACTGAGGAACCCAAGGATTCCAGTCAAAACGGATCAAATTTAATGCCACAAGGGATCTCTACTGTAAAGTACTCTCACCTGTAGCCTAAATATGGCCACAAGAATCATAAAATGGTATATGGGTCAAAGATGACGATCAGTTAAGCAACTGATATTCAATCAGGGTTGCCAACCCGAAAAATTTAAAAACAGTCTCATTAATTTTCTTGACCGATCGCATATTGGGCTGGTAATCATTTCTATTTGTGAGATGCGTCTATTTGTTTATCTCTTCGTTTGATTGGGTGTATGATTGGGGGGTGGGGCAGATGGGCAGGTTGTTTAGGTGTCGGTAGAATTTAACTGATAAGTGGCTGATAAAAGATAACCATATTATTGGTACCAAGCGTGTGATTCACTCGGCATCTGAGGCCATTTCCTCGAATCTGATAATGATTACAAACTTGACGAAAACAATAAAGACGAAAGCAAGATGGCGATCTCTACAGCGCATGCTCACAACGAGTGCCTGTCTGTGTGTCGCTGCTGTTCTTATCATATTCAGATCAGACATATTGCCATAATAATATTAGACGTCGAAAAGAATGTCTTGATAAGTGAAAGGCTTTCTTGTTTTTCTCGCCGTGGAAAGCCGGATGGAATCACATGACGTTGTTTTCTTCAGTGCAAAATGGTCGCTGTTAAGTTTCAAGCTGCTCTTATAGGCATCTAATTGGATCATTAAATATAATTGCTTTGCTGATTTAGCTCAGTCGGTAGAGCATCCGCCTAGGAATTGCAAGGTTCCGGCTTCGATACCGGTCCTCGCCAACTCAACTATATATATATATATATAAACAAATTTTTTTTTGTGATGAAACAAAGAAAATACAGTGCTCAACCACAAATTGTGAGAGCTATTATTTATTTAATTTGTTGAGTTTTTTTTAAGGATAAATGCTTATTATAGACAGCTACCCAGGTTGTCTTGCTAGGTCGCAATCATCAGGTTGTCAAATTAGATCTTATGGTATTTATTTGAAAAAAAATATATATATGAAGAGGGAGGATTGGAGTAAATCCGACAGAATGTAGTAAAGATATGTGGAATAAAGGAACAAAACTCAGATAAGTGTATGTAGGAGATATATTTCGCTAAGCATTAAGCTCAGCTTCATCAGTCGTTTCAGTCGTTTATTTGATCATTAAAGCATCATACAAGTGTTTTATAGAAGAGAAAGTGGATGGGAGAGGGGTGGATTAGAGGAAGAAGTCAAGTGGATGGGATAGCGTTAGTGAGGGGAATTTGAATGGTCAGAAGGAAATCATTGGAAAGGGAGAGAGAGAAAATCAAAAGAGAGGAGAGAGTTAGAGAGGATATGCAGAGTAATGTGGAAAATACAATGGGAGAGAAATGAGTTCAAAAAGGAAATGGGTCAGCCTTCTCGGAGAGAAATTTGATCCAAAGAAGCAGAAAGGGAAGTAGTAAAAAGAAGAGTGAGTGGGCAGGGGTAAGATTTTGGCGAAATTGGTCACTAGGTGTGAGTAAAAAAAATAGAAGATGATGTTTGGTAAGTGTGGGGAAAGTGGTTAGATGAAGGGGGAAGAGAAAGCATAGTAAGTGGGGAAGTTAGATGAGTTGAATTTTTTTTTAGGTTGGAATATGGAGAGAAGTTTTGATATATAGGAAAAGAGGGGGGTGAAAGAGGTAGGTAGAGGCGGTGGGGTTTGGTTAGTAAGGGAGGAGAAAGTCAAATTCTTGTGTAATTTTTTTTTCTTTTTTGATTTAGCCATTCCCCCCACAGACAGTTAATCCTACCCACCAACACACAAAACAAACAACTTTACGACAAACTAACCTCCCTAGGAATAAAAGTCATACAAACTACTTTCCAAACAATCAAGGACCTCATCAACTCCTCCACGCGTACAAATGCTCCCAACACTCCCGACACTACACCAACAAGCTTTTATTTAGTCTGTTCCTTTCCACAGTTTTGTCCAAAACTGACTTCTCGTTGACTTGTCCTGACCAATTGTTGCATACCTCTTTCTTTACTTTCTTACTTCTATTCTTCTTCTGGTGTCTTTGATATCTTAAGTTCTTCTAACATCTCTTCTAGCGCCTCTTCTAGCGTCTCTTCTAGCGTCTGGACTTCGTCTTGAGGACCTCGTGTCTGGTCTTCCATTGGCGATTTCTCTTTATCAGAAGTCCTGTGTCATTGGTAGTTTTTAGATAATAACACAAGACTTCGATTTACTTAAATAATATTTTATTCTGAAATCCCCACCAGACTACCTGCGCAGATTGAGTCGGCCGCGTGCATTACACGACTTACCACCGCCGTGGCTTTTGCCGATCTCACTAAAAATCTATTTCTAATCTAAACCGGAAGAGGGTCTTCTCTACCGATTCTCACGGTATCCACCGGAAGAATCAAGATGAGGTCAAGCCTTGTCACTCATCCTTCAAGGCCACCGACTACAACTTATAACAGCCATTTTGATTTCTACACTACAGTACATAAATATTAGGAATCTAATAATTATGTAACACAATAAGAAATCGACAGGTTGCGTTGTGTTGATCAGTCAGAAATCGACAGGTGGCCTAGTTACTTTCCACAATTAGTTACATGTAATTTCTTGGAATTTTTTTTTTCACCTTATTATTTTACAATACGTAGGAAATGGACACTGTGACACAAGTTCATGTCATGAACGAGACTGTTTACATTTAACATAGTGCTAATATCCTTGGGGAAGATATGCAACCAGCAATTCTCCCTCCAGCTATGGGGAAATAGTAGGTTAGACTTGGTACTTTAACCTTGGTGTGACAACCGGCCTAGGAGAATAAAAATTCTGAATTCAAACCTGTTAAACTCTGCTTCAAGACGATCTTTTGTCACATCCTGCTTGTGTGGAGGGGTTGGGTAAATACATGCATAATATCCCTAATTGGCTGTCATGTCTCTACATAACTAAAATTAAAAAAAATCAAATTTTCCAGCTTCCGCACAGCTTCCAACGTGTCATAAGCAAACCGGTTCTTCGCCAATATGTGCGCCACAAAACGTCAAAATACGCCACACACACACACACACACACACACACACACACATATATATATATATATATACATATGTGTGTGTGTGTGTGTGTGTGTGTGTGTGTGTGTGTGTGCGTGTATGTGTATGTGTAAGTGTTTACAACTCAGTTGGTGTGTACAACTCATGCCGACAACGTCAACATAAGCTGAGAAGATACGGACACTTTGTCGCTTAAGATCTTATCAATAATATCATACAGAAAAGAACGAAACACTGCCCACCCCCACCCCCTAAAAATAAAATATAAAAGATATTTTTCTTTATAAAGAGATATAGTTGAAACATTCCTAACCTGATCGAAAGAACAAACATGATTTTCTTTTTCATTTTTTTTCTTCTTTTCTATTCCGATGATAATATTTCCTTCCTCATTAAAAGCATTTCCTCACTTCCTGACTTGTTCTTTTCATTTCATGTTGTTCAAGATTTGAATTAAGAAAATTCACAGCGAATTTAATTTCACAATCGCTTCAGGCTACAAGTTCTTTTCAGAAATTTCTTTATGTTTTTATAATTAATTTTTTTCTTCACAGATTTGTTCATCTTATTTGTGCGGCTTAGAAAAAGAAATTCTTACAATCTAAGATTATTGCCGATACTATAACTTCGTACAAATAAACAATAGAACGTTGAAGTGAGTATTTACCCAACTGCCTCTTCAGGGGCAGAATGTGACACAAGGTCAAATTTTGAGTAGGGTAAAGCTGGTTAGAATTCAGTTTTCCTTCTCCTCAACTTGTTACATAATTTATAAGCAGTCATAATTTATGAGTTAGAATTATGTAGTTAGAATCTTAACTAAATTTCGTTTGAATTAAAAGCGGAGGTGGGGTATTTTTCATACCTATTTGGGATTATGAGGGACATTTAGATGCCCCCAACTTCACCTTCCGGTAGAAAGCGCGCGATTGGACACGCGGGAAAAGGGTTTAGTTTAGTTAGTCAGATTCGACCTGGCTTTCAAGGAGCGTAGACGTTGTTGTCAGCTCCCGGGATCCATCTCCCCCCGCGGTAGAATCAACATGGACTGGGGAAATAAGTCTTGTTGTATTAATTAAATATTAAAGACAATGACTAGACCAGCGCAGTAAAAATAAGATGACCAATCATTAAAAGAAGCCCACTAGACGAAAGAACATGGTGGCCGGAGTAGAAGCAGAATGTAAAGTCTCTATCATCTCTAATCTATCTAATTATCTGTGTCTGTCTGTCTGTCTGTCTCTCTTTCTCTCTCTCCCACTTTCTATTATACACCCGATGTTTTATAAAGACTATATAACAAACTTAACCTCGACTAAAGAATCCAACCTACTCTACTATAGTATCCATAGATATGATTCCATGAATTTTCCTAGGGCATTAGCGTTGAGAGAAACGCAAACAATGTCGTCCAGTTTTTATTCGGATCACATTTTCTATAACGATAACCGTTACGCTAAGCATGCCCCAAGTAAAAGAATTGAGCTATATTGTGGAGACGCGTGGTGTAATGGTTACAGTTGTAGGAAATGGACTCGCCGATCCGAGTTCAAATCCTGGACAAGGCTGTTTACATTTCACATAGCGCTAATACCCTTGGGAAAGGTATGAATCTCTCTAATGGATACACCCAAAGGTGCCCCTGACCACATCATCAGTGATGTAATTCCCAAGATCCTAAGACGTTTCGGGTCTTTAAACATCATACACCTTCAACTGGGTGACCCAGCTAATGTTGATCAGCCACTCGCTTGTGGTCAGAGAATATCTTAGCAAATAATCATATGGCGATCTTTGAGGCTATGCTAAGCAGCACAAGTGGAATATCCAATCAAATGCGACTCCGGGTTATACCTCTCCCATAAAAAGGCGGATTCCAAGCAAATGGTTCCCTCCCCCCTTACAGATAAATTTAAAACCCGGAGACGCACTTTGACGCTCAGAATTGAATAAATAAAGGGTAAGTTCAACTAATCCAACTATTCTCCCTCTAGCTATGGGTAAGTAGTAGGGTAAACCGGTCTAGGATAAGGAACAATTAACAAATGTATTTAATGGATTTAGATTTCCACGTTTCTAACAGTGTAGATTAAAGAGCCCCCATTTTTGTCCGTATGTTAGTTCTTCAATCGTTTGTTTGTTCGAAGGAGAAATTATTGAACAAAATTATTTCGCATTACCACTTAAAGTCTTCGTTCCAACCTTCGGGGAGGGTTTAAGGGTTCACTCTCAATTCGCCTCGAAGCTGGGTCTCAACTGATATTTAGGATATAGCTAACACGTAATATCGTTTACCTAATCAGAATGTAACTTCCGACGAAACTTGTTTCCTCTCCTAAGATACCCAACCGGAAGTACTTAACTATGACTTCCAGCCTGCTAATCATCGTTTCCGCAGGTGTTTAACCTCGGGGTCACTTTTCCATTGTAAGTTTCTGCATCAATTCTCTGACATTAATATATATATATATATATATACATATATATATATATATATATAATATATATATATATATATATGGGGGGGTAGTTAATGAGTGTGTACCAGGATTATTTTTTGTAAAATTTCTGTATTCTTGTTGATGGTATTTAAAGAAATAGAGTTAAAGCTGTTTGTGTCACTGAATAAGTCCATAGATTTATTATGGTAATCTATTGTGTTTAATATAAAAATTCGCCATCTTTGCCAGGGGATGTTATTGTGATGTTTTTGTTTTTGGCTAAGTTAGTAAAAGCTGAAATGTGTGTAAAACTACCTACACGTTGCGATAAGACAACAAAAATGAGATAAAAGGAAGAGAAGATAAAATTAATAAGAAGTCCAGACAGAATAAAAGGCAAAAAGGTTATCTGGAAGATTTACTTTAGTAGTCATAATTTGTTCTTTAAAAATAACAATAATTTATAATTATACAATTACTCGCTTGTCCATCTTATTGATCACAACTCGGTCTTATATTCTAATGAAGATTAGTTAATCCGCTTTTAGCTAAAAATAACAGTGAATTTCATCAGTCTATTATTATTATTATTATTATTATTATTATTATTATTATTATTATTATTATCACTCCTTTTTAGTTTTTCACATCAGCGTTAGCTGGTGGTATTTCACTGGAGGCTGAGTGACAACAAGTCTCCTCTGGTCTCCAAGACTCTTCTGAGTATTCTAGCTGATTGCAGCAGTGCAGTAGTCTGGATGGTCTCAATTCTTCCTCTGATTTCAAGATCCTCCAGTCTTTTTTCCAAGTTTATTGGGACTGTTCCAATGTATCCATCTTTTCATTTTCCTTCAGCATTACGCTGGGTTCTGCTGGAACCACAAAGTCCACCAGTCGACACGTTCTCTTTTTTTGTTAATCAACTCTAGGTCTGGTCTCCTGGATGGGATAGGGTGATCCGTCTTTATTATTTTACTCCTTTTGAGTTTTCACATCAGCATTAGCTGATGGTCTTTCACTGGAGTCTGAGTGACAGCAAGTCTCCTCAGGTCTCCAGGACTCTTCTGAGTATTCTGGCAGATTGCAGAAGTGCAGTGTTCTGAATGGTTTCAATCCTTCCTCTGATTTCCAAACTTTCCAAACCCTTTTCTAATCCTTTTGGGACTGTTCCAAGTGCACCAACTACAATTGGTATCACTTTCACTTTCATGTTCCATAACTTTTTCAGTTCTCTGGCAAGATCCAGATATTTGTCCATTTTTTTCATTTTCCTTTAGCTTCCCCCTGTGATCTGCTGGCACTGCAAAATCCACGATTGGACACGCGGGAAAAGTTCTTTCTTTTTTGTTTATCAACACTAGGTCTGGTCTTCTTGCTGGGATAAGGTGATCCGTTTTTATTTCAAAGTCCCAGAGAATTTTATGCGTTTTTATTATTATTATTATTATTATTATTATTATTATTTTATTTTTTCATTTTGGTTTTTCACACCCACCTAAGCTGGTAGTCCACTGGAGGCTGAGTGACAGCAAGTCTCCTCAGGTCTCCCGGACTCTCCTGAGTATTCTAGCTGATTTTAACAGTTCGGTTGTTTGGATGGTTTCGGTTCTTCCTCGGATTTCCAATTCTTTCAGACTCTTGGGAACCGTTCCAAAGGCCCCAATTATAATTGGCACGACCTTTACCTTAATCTTCCACAGTTTTTTCAGCTCTCTGGGCAGGTTCAAGTATTTGTCTATCTTATCGTTTTTTTTTCTTGTTTTTTTTTTTCACCTTTACTCGGTGATCCACGAAATTACACGTTTTCTTCTTTTTGTTAATTAATACTAGGTCTGTTCTCCTATCTGGGATTAGGTGATCCGTCTGTATTCCAAATAATTTTATGTGTCTCATTCTCTAGGACAGATTCCAGTTAGTGCATATACCATTTAGTAGCAGAGGAGTTGACAAAAATATATATACCGTCAATTCTCATAAACACCATTTGACACCAAAAGGGGTCCACATTGCTTCTCAAATATATCAATTATTCTGAGGTCATTTTGCTTTACAGAACAGAAATATAGAAGAGAATATAAGAGAATGGGAAGAACAAAAATTGTTGGATATTTTTATCCTGTTTAGCGCCAAGAGAGTTTGCTTATAAAACAGTGGTATTTTTGTATTGTTCTACATTTTAAAGATATTCAAGCACCCACTAAATCACAAAAAATCATAGTGTTGTGAAAGGGTTTATTTAAGGATGAAATCCTGATGTGTAAGTGAATGGGGAAAAATACTTCACGTAATAAAACAAAACAATTATCGCTAAATTAATGACAAACCCCTAAAGTAGAAATAGAGCAATAATCAGAAGGTTTTACAAAAGATAGAATCTGTGGTAATTTGGTTGTTTTTGCCCGGAGCTCTGGGTCGAAAGTCAGTCTTGCAGGTTCATTAACTTTGGTTCGTATGCCATGCATTTTTTTTCATTTTCTTCTTCTTCTTCTTCTTCTTCTTCTTCTTCTTCTTCTTCTTCTTCTTCTTCTTCAAACAAGAATAAATAAACTGAATGTTGGTTCCTTTGATTCCAAACTCAGATTGCGAAACAGAAATAGATTCAATGTGTTTAATTTGGGATCCAGTCTTGAATTTAAAATACACTTTTCTTAACTTTTATTTGGAAAAGGAGTTCTTTGTTAATCACGTTGAATGTTAAACCTCTTGATTGTGTTTATTTTAGCAATGACAACAAATGTACACTTTTTGATTGAATAGTGCTCAAGCCTCATTGGGTGTAAATATAAACATTACTAAATTGAAGCCAATCAATTTCAAATATAATCATGGTTTCAATCTATAAAAAAATCTGACTTCGTTTCAATAGTTAGTTATTTGTAGCAATCCAAGGAGATGGGCGTCTTCCCTTATATAAAAATCTTGAAAATACCCAAACAGGTAAATAGTTTAAAATCGTTAAAGGGATACGGGTTTGAAGTGTCGACGTCAACAAGACTTTCAGGGTTCGCAGAGAAAAGTGTCAAATGCTTGGTATAATTGTTTAACGGCATATCAACTCATTATGGGTTATTTAATGCCTAAATTGGATTTGTTTATAAGCATATGATTGTAATCATATTTTCAATGTTGCATTGAATTCTTTTAATTGTATCTTTTTAGTTGTCAAGAATCATTTACTTTCACACAATTGTATGGTATCAATTATTTCTATCTAATACAAATAACCTATATACAGTTTATTAGTATCGAGTATTACTATATATAGCGATGTTAATACACGAATAGGAAAGGCGTGGATGGCCACGAACAAATTATCTGTCATATGGAAATCTGATTTCACTGACAAGCTAAAGCGACATCTCTTCCAGGCTGTAGTCATATCAGTACTGCTGTATGGCTGCACCACCTGGACCCTAACGAGGCGTCTCGAGAATAAGCTAGATGGGAGCTGCACAAGAATGCTGCTGGCAGTATTGAACAAGTCGTGGAGACAGCACCCCACAAAGGAGCAGCTGTATGGTCACCTGCCCCTATCTCACAGACCATCCGAGTGAGACGGACTAGGCATGCGGGGCACTGCTGGAGAAGCAAGGAAGAACTCATAAGCGGTGTTCTCCTGTGGAAGCCAACACACGGACATGCCAGTGTGGGCCGCCCAGCAAGGACCTACATTGACCAGCTATGTAAAGATGCTGGCTGCAGAGAGGAAGAACTCCCTGGGCGATGAATGATAGGGAAGGTTGGCGAGATATTGTCAGGGATATCCGTGCTGCCTGCGCGACATGATGATGATGATGATGATTACTATATAAGTCTAATAATTTATGCACAACTATATAGTTTAAAGTAACTGTTATCATGTAATAATAATCATTTGCTTTCACACAATTGTATGGTATCAATTATTTCTATCTAATACAAATAACCTATATACAGTTTATTGGTATCGAGTATTACTATATAAGTCTAATAATTTATGCACAACTATATAGTTTAAAATAACTATTCTCATTTAATAATAATTATTTGTTTGCACACAGTTATATGGCTTTAAGTATTCCTATCTAACACCAATAATTTGGAAGCAATCGTAAGGTTTCAAGTAACTAATACTAATAATGATAACTAAACAATTATAGCTTTAAGTTAATATTTGGTTTGGTTTGGTTTCTTTGTTTAATGGTATATCAAAATTTGTGGGTTATTTAATTCAAAAGCCATCCTCGTAGAAGAATAGTGGTGATACTATTTAACCCATAGCTGTGAAATGAGGGGATTCATGCCTTTTCCAATGGTATTAATCCGAAATTGAACGTAATACCGCGGCTGGAGTTTAAATTCACTAACTACAATGTCTCAGTCCAGTACGCTAGTTACTACGTAACGTTGGCGCCTCCACTCCTGCGTAAATATTCTTAATACAAATAATTTTAACACAGTTATATGATATCAAGTATTGTATCTAATATATATATATATATATATATATATATATATATATATATATAAAGTAATCTGCAGACGCGCGTTTCGGGGTTTCACCCCTCATCAGTACAGCTAGACTTATTTTTCAGCAGCTACCTCTGGTCGGGATCGAGACCCGAACGAACTTTCGCTCGTCAAGTCTCTTACCGATGGGTCCACAAGCAGCTGCCTAGAATAGAAGGCAGAATAATCGCTATATTTCCTAAACCGGAAATAAACTCACCAGAGGTCTCTAACTTGTAAACAAGTGGGACTAGCATTTCGCCGAAGCGGTGAATTTTCGCAATTAGTCCCTTCTACACAGAGTGCTCAACCTGAAAATTGGGAAGCGTATATAAAGTAATCTGCAGACGCGCGTTTAGAGAGAGAGAGAGAGAGAGAGAGAGAGAGAGAGAGAGAGAGAGAGAGAGAACACTAAATTGAGAAAATTAAATGAATAAATTTAACAACTAAAAACTAGTTTTTTCAATCGTTTGATGTACGCATATTTGCTTTTTAAGTAGTTTCAAATTTTATTAAATTACCAAAATAAAAGATAGTCATTGTATTAATTACAGTATTACAGCAATATTTCAGTGAAAGTTTGATGACGTGTTAGAGTGTGATTGATTGAGACAGATCTCACGGCGATGTCGTCACGAGAAGAGATGCCGTGCTAAGAATTAGTCTTGTAAACTGATTCGTCTGCCGACCCAGGTGTAGCTATGAAACAATCAGCTTTTACTTAACCGACTCTACTAGTCCCCTTCGGCCTAGCGTGTCGTTTATCTGTTAACTTTCTATATAAGCTTTTTGAATTTGCAGTATAGAAGTTTTTAATGTATCTCTTATTATAATGGAGATTCGGTGTCAGTCTTTAACCGAAACTACATCACTGCCTATGTCACAATACCCTCAGGAATTGCACAAGTTTATCAATGAGTATTTAATTTATAGCCAAAATCATTAATATTAATACATAGAATAAATTGTATTTATTTATTTAACGATGTCACTATGAAAATATGTGTTAGATTTGCCTCAAAACAGTCCATGTCATTATTACGTTTAAAATCCTGCAATATGTTTTATATATCACTAAGAAATAAAGATTTACATAATATATGGTGTGGTTAATTTTCATACTGGTTTTAACAAAACCGGGTTAAATAAATAATTACCTGGTGTTATTGATCTCTAATATTATTGTTGTATTGTCCAACAGATTAAATCATTCGTATGAATTATTTTATATAGAAACCAATTAAAATATAATTGAGATAAGCGTAATCTTTTTATATGCGTTGATTTTGTTAGTCTGTCTAATTTATTTAATTACATTAAAACTTAAATACTTGTGCCCAGAGAGCGCATATTCTTGCTAACTTGTGTAATAAAACCAACTCATAATATTATCGGGCTACAGTGGCAGATGTTGTGTTTACCACGGAAACTCAATCCATCTCAAATTGTGTGTGTATATGTGTGTGTGTGTGTATGTGTGTATGGTAACGAGCCTCGTCTACTTGAAAATGTCTCTGGAGTTTGAAAATCACAGGCAAAAATGGCGAGGCTGGAAACAGGCGACTGCTAACTCTTTGGTAATAGCAGGTTCTTTCTCCAGGTCCAAGACGAAAGTCTCAGCTGCCCTTTGTTCCTTGTAGGACTGCCTATACACCGTGAGTGTCCCATCTCTTAATCGCAAAGGGAGGACATGTTGCAATTCCCGAAGTTCACACAGCTCACAAATGAGTTCAGCATCCTCGAGCCATTCCACTATAAGTAAATCGGTAACCGCTTCACTAAACTCGGAAATTATGTTATATACCTACTTCATATCGGGTATATAATGGCGAGAGAGGAGAGGAGATGAGCTCTTACTGGTTCATCTGCGACCATCTTCTTCTTTTGGTCTGATTCCTTTCTTCTTCTGGGCTGTGTTGTCTGTGCTCATTTCGTTGTTGGTAAAAGGGTTGGTAATAATTAAGCAAGACTTGATTGTTTTACAAGACGTCTTTATTCTTTATTAAAAACCCGAAGCCCAAAAGGGTTTTCAACCGCCCGGTGAGAAGTTGGCATCTTGTGACAGACAAACGTTACATCTAGTCCCTTTTACTAACGGCCAAAATCTAACTAAACCAGTTCCCTTTCACACGCCTTTCCTTCAGACAAGTTTATTACTCGGTGCCCAGGTCAGCGAAATTTATTTCTTAAGAATTTTTTGCACATAGTTATATGATATCAAGTGCACCTATCTAATACAAATAATGTGCACACAGTCGTATGACTTCAAGTATTCCGATCAAATACTAATAATTATATGGTCCCAAGAAATCATTTCTATTCAACAATAGTTATTTGTTTGCAAATAGTTATATGCCTTCGAATAACTAATTATAATATTCCTTAGTAAACAATTATAACTTCAAGTAACTATTAATAAAAATAACTAGTACACATTACTTATTATGATGGTATCAACTATATCTATCTAATAAAAATAATTTTTCAAATTTGACCAATAGATGGAACCCTAACAGGTACTACTACTCTGGGTCAGAATGGACATTGGAGTAATGGCAATGAAAGGTTACACTACACTCTCCCAGAACACCAGAGCTGGAGTCTTACTATCCGATGCAGTTTAGTGTTACTAGTGGATTAAATGTATTAGATCGTAATGTATGCTCGTCTATAGGTTTCATCGTTTTGCATGTTAATGTATTTGGAGTTAACCGATGTTGACCAAACGACAGAAACTTTTCTCAAATCTTCATTACTTTTCTAATTAATCTTAATTAACGCCAATGTTTGAAGAATCTCAATTTTATCTTCAATTTCTAATTCATCTAATATTGATTTCAGTATTTCTGGCATAATTCCCAGTGTGTCTACGATTATTGGCTCGACCTTAGCTTTTATGTTCAAAAGTTTTATCATGTAGTAGGAGTTATAATAACGACAAGTGAAGATAGGCCTGCAGACATGGGGTTGTCAAGGAGTACCATAACTCGCAAAAACCAGAAAAGCGTGATGAGTAACACAGGAACATGTATCATACATCAAAATGAAGCTGGTCCTCTGTGAATCACACCCCTCCTCCTCCACATAGTTACTGTTTCTCTCAATAGCAATATTCCACCTTCGAATGAAAGCATGTATCCCTGCCCTGTAAAAGTCTTTTGACTTTTCTTTGAGACACTTCTTCACTACAGGTTTCACTACCCCGTCACTGGAATAATGTTTGCTTCAGACTATCATCTCGTCGGTCCCATAAAAGAGGGTTTGAGAGGCAAACATCATTCTAGTGACGAAGAAATGAAATCTGTAGTGAAGATGTGTGTGGAGAAAATGTAGAACAAACACGGGATAATAATAATAATAATAATAATAATAATAATAATAATAATAATAATAATAATAATCCTCAGGTTTCAGTTGCTCCTAACATTAATAATTACATTTAATAATAAGTATTTGTTAGTACTGTAACGGTCCGTAATGGAATATCTTTTCAATGGGGAATTCTGGCAATCCCTGATATTCCATTTGTCGGCCGTATACAATTAATAAAAAAATTAAAAAAATTAAAATCATAAACCGAAATGTTCGAAAATCGACTAATAAATTTCCATCCATTATAAGATCCCGTGTTTGTTCTACATTTTTCTCCACACACACACACACACACACACACACACAACACACATATATATATATATATATATATATATATATATATATATATATATATATATATATATATATATACCAACCCCTCAACAAGAGTAGGATGTGATAAAAGGTCAATTTCATAATCAAAGTTTAACAGGTTTGAATTCAGAGTTGTCCTTCTCCTAGACTGGTTGCCTAGCCAAGGTTAACTATTTACCTTTAGCTGGTTGGATTGATACCTTTCCCAATGGTATTAACGTTATAAGAAATGCAAACAGCTTCGTTTAGGATTTGATTTCGTCTCGTCGTTTCTATTTCCTTTGATGATAACCATTACACCACGACGCGCCTCCATTTTATTAATATATAAGTTCTCCAAGAGACCTAAAGAAAGTTGTTTGTTTATTCAATTGGTTTTATGTGTCTTTTGGCCTTTACTATCGCTAAGAATGAGCAAAACTACAAGTACTTTTATATTTTAGGAGGAGGGGTCATTCTATACATGTGACAAGAGCAGATTTAATTTCTGTAAACAAATGAAAATGTGCCAAATAGTGGCTTTAGTTCCCCAGGTGACCGCCAGGGTGAAATTAAAGGAGGAATAGAAGGTAGATAAATGTTAAGACATTGCCACAGATGTGTGAAGATTATGAAATATACATTTGAAGTTAGTTTCAATTTGGAACATTGGAAACGCTCCCAATTGTTATATACCCACGTCTCGGGTATATAATATGAGAGAGACAGACAGACAGACAGACAGACAGAGGATGATGATGATGATGATGATGATGATGATTTTTACTTGTTTACCTCTGCTTACTGGTTCTAACTTGGCCGCCATTTTCTCTGGCCTGACTTCTCTTCAGGGCTTTCTGTTAAAGGTTGGTTATATTTCTTGTTGGTTCTTCTTCATTTTGGGCTGGTCATTTCTAATTTTTAATAATCAATTAACAAGATTTGGTTGTTTTCTGATAAAGCTTTATATCGATAACCCAGCCCCTGATTCCACCGCGGGGGGAGACTGACTCAAAGAGGGCGGCCTACAGGTCCGCTCACTCTGGATGCTCTGTCGCATTAGACTACCTATCTCACACCTAATCGCGCGTTTTTCAAAGGGTAAAGTAAATAGGTTATTACCCGTCAATAACTGTCGAGTAACTTTCCATTGGACCCCGTCATTCTGAACCTAACGGACCCTATTCAAAATATTCTAACTACACGTACGTACATAAATCATGAGCTGCTTATGAACTATATAACACAATGATTGTTACAATGACAAACAGTTTGTTTGCTTGGTTTGTTTTACGGCATATCAACCTCGGTTAATGCCGAAAAAGTTTTGAAATGAATTCAATCTTAATGGATACTCAATTTCTTATAAACATATTTTCCCATTTAACCCATGGGACCAAAACAGGTACTACCACTCCGAGTCAAAGTAGACCTGGGAGCAATGATGATAAAGGGGTGCTCCACATTCCCCAGACCTCCAGAACTGGAATCTCACAGTCAGATAGAGTTTAACGTTATTCCTAGGACATCAAGACTGTAAGCCACCGCCTTCTAGCACATATATGATAAAAACAGTTGGGGCTTGCCATAAGGGCAACAAGGTTGGGACAATTGTATAGGTACTAGGGCTTGACATGACCAGCCGATTGATCGGAGGGACTTCTCCGACCGACCGTCTAGCCTAAGTAAGGGCCAGAGTGGAGTGTTGCATGTCATGGATTGCTCATCCACCAGGATTCTGTCCTTAAGCATCACGGGTCGCCACCCACGGCCAACAGGTGGTCCCGTTGTAGGAGGGATCTTATCCCTCTGCAGAGGTGATGCAGGTGTATTCTAAGCCCTGAGAAAAACAGTAGGAGAACCGACAGAAAACTGAAATACCTAAGTTTTGAAGGAGACCAGGAGGCTTAAAAGAGTATCAGCATTAATCATTTAAGTAATTATTTCGTCCCATTCTCCTTAGGTTTTTTTTATTGCAATTCCCAGGATTTGGTGTGATTTTAATTAGCATCTTTAAAAATGTAACAGTTTGCGATTCTATGATAATTACTTGAAGAGGCACTAGAAATGTAACGGGTATCGTCATAGGAATTAGATTTGGGTATCCGAATTCAGTTCTTGAACGAAGCTGTTTGCATTTCACATCACGCCTTGTATGAATGCAGCTGTTTTCCTCCAGCTATAGGTAAATAGTAGGGCAGACTGGTATCTTTAACCTTGGTTAATTAAGAAACACAAGTATTAATATATAGATACTCGATATCATATGCTTCCGTAAGTAAGTAAAGTCGTCGAGGTGGCCTAAAGTCGGTATCAGCCAAACAGCGAGGGAGTCTATCCACTTTTCACTAGCGCTAGACCAAGGAGATTGTGTTGACGTCTGAGGCGGACCACCACACCTACCATCAGCTCCTCACTTTACCGCACATATCCCTGTGCGACCCATTTGCTTAGTTGGCGAGGGCCGGTATCGAACGCAGAACCTTGTGCTTCCTAGTTGAACGCTCTACCGACTGAGCTAGTTGTCTTTATTTTTTCTTCTATTCATTTCCTCTTTTAAGTATCACTTTCCTTTTTTTCCATTGTGTGACGCACACGAACAATAGGTACAAGCGTCTTGATATGTAGTTGATGATGATGATGATGATGATGATGATGATGGTTATAAAGACTCGTTGTCAGTGAGAATTGCAATAAGTCTGTTATCAACGAATTTGAAGATTACACAATACAGAATCTTCGAAAAATGAATAATGAGTGGTAAATACTGTAATAAAATTGTCAGGTAGAGGCAAACAACAAAGACCACCAAAAAAAAAAAAAAAAACAACAAAAAACAGACAACATCAAAACAAAAATTCGTAAATAAGAAGAAAAACAGCTGCAATGGCATTTCAAGATCCAGGAAACAAGGAAACAAAAAAAATCAGCAGAAGACGACATGTTTGCCAAGAAATTTGAAGACAAACAGAAATCTCTATCAATTACGGTACACAACTATTCAGTAATAAAATCATAAACATCAAAATAGATGACAAGGTAGATGAAAATTATGCTGAGACAGGCATTGTTATGCAATAACATGAGAAGCATATATATGTATTAAGCAATGAAAGAAAATGGTTACACACTAAACAAAAAGGCAAGAAGGAGACGATATCCCACGGAAACTATTACTGATTCAGACTACGCAGATGATCTAGTGGTTCTTGGAAATAAACCTGCTCAAACTGAATTGCTGCTACAAAGCCTGGCACAATCAACGAGGAGCATAAGTCTCCACGTAAACTTAGATAAAACGGAGTTCATGTGTTTTAATCAAGGTGGTGTCATCTCAGTAAATATCAAGCCTCTGAAATTTGTAGACCAGTTCATATACCTCAGAAGAAAGATACTCCACACACACACACACACGCACACACACACACACACACAGATACACACACATACATACACACACAAATATATATATATATATTGGTGTGTGTGTATGTGTGTATGCGTGCGTGTGTGTTTGTCTGTGGAGTATCTTTCTTCCGTGTGTCAGCGTCCCGTGTACTCAAATCTTAGCACGTGACTTTACACCAGATCGTAATTACGATTGATTGAAAACATTTCACACTTTCCGTCTGATGATTGTGCACACCACACGAATCTTAAAGTAACAGAATTATAGTGTTAATAATTTGATAATTTGATATTTTTCTGGGTTTTACGCCTCCTCTACTGTAGAAGCAAGGATAACCTTTTCTTGCAAACTTTTCTCATTTGCATTTATCGTTTTATTATTATATTATATACGTATATGTTTGTTTATGAGTGTTTGTGCATGTGTGTGTGTGTGAATGTGTACGTGTGAGTAATTAAAACTCGAAAAGTCACCGCTAGATAAAATCTAAAACGATAGTAAAAAGCAACAAAATTCTGACTGTGCTCAATACATGAAAGTGCAAATCAAATATGACAATATTATTTTTCAGAATTCAAAGAAAAACACACATGTCCCGGAGTTTCATGCAAGCCATATATTTGGCTCGTAAATCTTTGATATTGCAATTAGGTATGATGTATTTGCCTATTCAAAAAGATTGTGGAGATATATGTGTTATATTGTATATAAATTGATTTAGGCTTAAGATAACCCGAGAAATGTATACAGAAAAAAACGTACAAATGCAGAATAGCGCGAAAGAGATAATATCATTAGAATTGCATTTTACATATAAATAGCATTAGATGTCGTAAACTCACGAAGTACCCTAACCCTAACCCTAACCCTAACAGTAACCCTAACCATAACACTAAGCCTAACCCTCAAAGGTTTCGGGTATTTCCGTGAAATGTATTACTTTTTATACGTAATCTAATGATATTATCTCTTGTGCGCTATTCTGCATTAGTACTGTTTCGGGTATTTCCGTGAAATGTAATGCTTTTTATCTAATGATATTATCTCTTGCGCACTATTCTGCCATAATAACCCAAACAAATTTTTAAATATTTATACATTGGCACGTAAAACATTGGTATTTTAACTATGTATAATGTATTTGCCTATTTGATATGATTGTGAAGAAATAAACTTTTTTGTATTGTATATAAACTGATTTCTGTATGAAATAACCTAATGAGGTTTGACATGCCGTAAAACAAACCAGCCAATTTATTTTTTTAAAGTTGGAATTGGATTTAAGTTTTCTAAAGTGGGTGGCATTATTTTGCAAAGCGACAAATCCTGATCAAAACAGACATCGTTAAAACGACACAACGACACGCACCTTTGTTTGCAATACGATTAATAAAAAATCGACACAACGTTGAGAAATCCTAATTGGATATTTAACAGTAACATTTTGAACATCGAATTTATTTCAGATGTATTCTTATTATAATGTAGATTGTGTGTCTGTCTGTCTGTAACCGAAACTACGTCACCACCAAAAATAAAAAATAAAAATAAAAAAATTGACACATTTCGACCGATTCATTCAATATGCATTTTTATAGTAAAATCTTTGTTCAATGCTTTTCTACAGTAAAATCATTGTTCAATGCATTTTTATAGTAAAAATATTGTTCAATGCATTTTTATAGTAAAAACATTGTTCAATGCATTTTTTATAGTAAAAATACATTGTCCAATGCATTGTTATAGTAAAATCGTCGTTTAATGCATTTTTATGATAAAATCATTATCAAATGTATTTTATAGTAAAATCATCGTCCAATGCATTTTTATTGTGAAATCATTGTTCAATGTATTTTTTATAATAAAATCGTTTGCGATTCATCTTGGTTTTTAACTAAACTTGTTTAAACAATATATATATATATATATATATATATATATATATATATATATATATATATATCAGTGTGTGCGAAGTGAAAGAGACTTTAAATGAGATAGACAGATACATACCGACATATACATGTAAGTATATGTATAGATATTACATACTTTTATTTCTATCTAGCATTGTCCCCCCACATTCACACGATTTAGCTCAGTAGGTGAGTCCCTGTGGCATAATGGTTAACGTGCTGGACTGTAACATCGTAGTGAGTTAGAACTCCAGTCACGCTATTACATTCACTTTCGGTCTGATACCCTTTGGGAAAGATATGAACCCACCATCCCCCCAGCTATAGGTTAAATAGTACCACTACTGTTCTTTGGCGAGGGTGGCTTTGGCACTAAATAACCCACGAATGTTGATATGCTATTAAACAAAGAAACCAAAGCAAACCTGATTTATCTCCTCTTACTATACTTGTTTTTTTTTTAATTCAGAAACACGTGAACAATTATTCCCTAGTTGTTGGCCAAATCGTGGCCAAATTAATAGCCAGAATTGTTGGCTTGCTATTGATTAATAAAAGGCAAATGAAATTTTTAATGTTACAAATATTAGTTTGTTCAAAAAGGTTAAATGCATTCATTTATTGATTAATTTGATTAAGAATAATTTATTTGTATCGCTTTTTTTTTAAATTCAATTCCTTTTGTTTATTTGACTCTTGACTTGTTGCTGTAATAAACGTCGAATAAAGAATCATGTCCACATTCAAATAGGAATAATCTCTTTCTGATTGATTGATAAATTGATTTTAATGACATGTCAACACATCTAGGATTATTTTATGTCTAGGTTTGGTTTGTTTAGGTGGATTTTACGGCATGTCAACCTTTATTGTGTTATTTTATACCAAAGACGTTCTGTTTCATTCATTCTTGTTGAATATTCAACTTTTTTCAAACTCAATTTCTTAAGACATTTTTGTAAACTCGTTTTGGTCTATTTAAGGCATAGACGTAACACTAACATGTACTACCACTCCGGGTCAGGGTGGACCGGGGAGAAATGGCTATGAAGGGATAGTCCACACTCCCCAAAGCTCCAAATTGGAACCTCATCCTTATATGTTGTTTAATGTCATACCCAGTACATATTCTTTGGAGAGCCTTACCACTCTGATGTGTGTATTTGCCTCATACCCCACTTGTATGGGCTGGGCACAAGGCCTCGTTTTAACATGGGCCCACCCACAAGCCGAAGCTCATGAGTTACCACTCTGATGTGGTCCGTGTATTCTATGCCTCACCGACAGGCTGGATTAAAATTAAAAATCAATAAATGAAATGCTGAGAGCACAGATTCCTTTGACACTCTTTCCCGTCACCTGTTCCTAATAATAATCTCTCCTGGAAAATTTCTCAGCACGGCACCCAGCGTCCGCACAGTGCTGATCAATGTAAGATTTTGCTGGTTGGCCAACACTGGTGTGTCCATGTGCATGTGTCCACAGGAGAACGTCACTTATTCCTTACATCTCCAGTAGTATCCAAGTCGTCTTGTTCGTCTTATTTGGATGGTTTGTATCATAAGAGATAAGTGGTTATACAGCTGCTTTTTTGTGGGGTGCTGTTTCCAGGATTTGATCAAGGCAACATGCAGCATTATTGTGTAGGTCTAATCTAGCTTTTTTTTCCAAGCGCGTCGTTAAAGTCAAAGTGGTGCAGCCATACAGTACCACAGATCAGATTTCCATGAAATCGATAATCTGCCAATAACAGTACATGCGTATATTGACATCGCTCTATGTAGACGAGATATTGCTACCTAGGTATGTGAACTGGTCGATTAATTTCAGACATTTACCATCCAGTTTAGAGAGATGTCTTCATCTTGTTCAAAATACGTGAACGTTTTATCTGAGTTCACACAGAGACCAATACTTCTTGCTGCTTTCTCCAGGCTATGCAGAGATTCGGCTTGGGCATGTGTATTTGCGTAGTCTGTGTCTGCTTCTTGCCTTTTTTTAGTATGAAAGCTTTTAATCTCATTAGATTAAATGACTATAGTAAGACGTAGTCTAAGTAGATTATAAAAAGAAATAACGCTAATGTATTTCTTTGTATATCTCTAGCGACAATGTCAAAGAAATCTGTATCATTATCGGGTGAGCGGACCATTTTATTTGCAGTTTTTTTTTCTTTTGGTTATTTTTAGAGCTCCGTCGAATTCATCTACCTCAAAATTATATATATATAGTTTGATATTTAGTCGGCTATTAATGAATTTTTGCGTACGTTCATACGAGATTTTAGGAGAGTTTCCAAACAGATAAAAGAAGTGTTCCTTATACTTCAGAAGTCTATCTTCTTGGCTGGCAGCTTTCATCATTGATTTCGAGGTGCTTTACCTACCACTTTGTTTTCTAAAGAATTTCTGATCTTATTTATTTGTCTTTGGATGTATTCTAGTTGTTCTTTTTGTATGTGTGTGTGTGTGTGTTTTACGTAGTTCTATCTGGGATTTCTTAAGTTGCTGCACATTGATGTTTGTCTTTTTTATGATGTAGGGATGTATTTTTATGTTATCCCGTTTTTTCTAACTGCCTTTGACTCCCAGGAAACTGTATGTTTAGTTTTTTCTTTGGTTGCCATGCATTCAGCTGCTGCTTCTAAGTGAGCGGTGTTTTTATTCTTTTCTGTGGTATTTTAGGAAGTGTTAAATTATTGAAATAATAACTGCTTTCATATTCTATATCTAACAGTTTAAAATAACCGTAGAATTTACACGGACTCAGATAGATCATTCTGATTCAAGACAGAATTTCAGTGGAAAAAATACACTGATCCTAAACAGTGCGCAAATATACTGATCCTCTGATCCGAGGAAAAAGTATTGCTCTATACGAAAATCATCCTACCATTTTTATAGGAAATTTATAGTCAATAATATTTTATTATAATGGAGATTCGGTGTCTGTCTGTAACCGAAACTACGTCATCGCTTACGTCACAATACCCTCAGGAATTATGTTTATGTTTATCAACGAGTATTTAGTTTATAGTCAAAATCATTAATTCATAGAATAGATCTTACCTTATTTATTAACAATGTCTTAATGAAAATCTGAGTTAGATTTGCCTCGAAACAGCCTATGTTTTTGGTGCATTTAAAATCCTGCAATGTGTCTTATATATCACTAAAAAAATAAAAGTACACATAATATATGGTGTGGATAATTTGCATACTGGTTTTAACAAAACCGGATTTAATAAATAATTGGCGTTATTGATATCTAATATTATTGTTTTATTCTCCTATGTATTAAAATCAATTTTATGAATTATTTTAGAAACCAATTAAAATATAGTTATAATAAATGTAATATTTTCATATGTGTTCTCATTCAATTTCGTTAGTCTTTCTAATTGATATTTCATTATTATAAAACTTAGATACTTGTGTCCGGAGGTCGCATATTTTTGCTAGTTCAATTAATTATTAAAATTCGCATCCTCACCGTCATTTCTATTATTACATTATGGCCTTCCATAGTTATATATCACATCCATTACTCTTCCTTTTTTAATCTAAATTTTCTTGTTTTAGTTATCCATTCATCAAATACTCCGTGAGACAATGTTCATTTTTCAAATATAACAAATGCATCACCTTAGAATTTTAGAAAAGGCATATCGATATTAATTTTGTGTGCACGGTTTGTTTTTGGTTTTGGGGGTTTTTTTTCTTTGTATTTTTTATTAGAGAAGAATTTATTTTGTTTAAAATTAATAATGAAAGATAAACTGTGGTGAGAATTCAAGAAAATAGAAACGAATTAAAAAAAAAGATTTTGGTCAAGATACAAACTAAAACGGTGACGCCATTTTGTAAAGAAACATTTTTCAAATTTATAGAAAAAAACAATTCTTCCATTTCTTTTGGTTAATGGCCCAAAACGACCAGCCGATGATTAATGTCTTTGTCATAAAGTGAAGCCAGGAATAACGCAACCAATATTTCACTTCAAGCTTGTTTTTTTATTCTATTTTATTATATATATATATATATATATATATATATATATATATATATATATATATATATATATATATATAAGTTAGGGAGTATACACACAAATATATATATATATTGTGTGTATGCTCCCCTAACTTATATATATATATATATATATATATAATATATATTATATATATATATAGAGAGAGAGAGAGAGAGAGAGAGATATATGTGTGTGTAATAATAGTAGTATGAGATATTTAAAGATATATATAAAATAATATTAAATATTTTTGTCAAAAAATCTTTGTCAACAGAGCTTACAACATTTATGTTTATATATATATATATATATATATATTTGTATATATATATATATATATATATATATATATATATATATATATGTGTTGTGTGTGTGTGTGTGTGTGTGTGTGTGTGTGTGTGTGTGATAGTAAGCCTAATGCGAAAGAGACTAAAAACACATATATATACATATGGTTGTCAGTGCCTTTAATATTCAAAAAAATTAAACGAATTTATTTTGTAGACACCAATATATATATATATATATATATATATATATATATATATATATATATATATATATATATATATGAATAGATTTTTGCAACAGGAGAACTTATATAATGCTAAGAGTGGAGGAATCATATGTATATAGGGAGGTGATATTTTATTATAAAATAAAATATAAAATAAGGGGAATACGAAGGACTTTTCGACCGGTACCTTTTCAAGTATAAACACCGGTGACTAATAAAAGTCAAATTTTATAAGAAAATCGCTAAGAACAAATGGGGCTGAACCAGAAGGGGACAAAAAAAAGAGAAGAAAAAGAAGGGGCGTATGTATGAACCCTAGGTCGAAACAGGGTTAGAAATGTCACCCATTAAATAAAGGGAGTGTTTTGGTGTTTGTTTGCACAGAGTAGGGCGAAAGAAAGAAATATAAACAGCTTCGAGGATGGTTAAGTGCTGTTTAGACCTGGCTCTGTGCAAGACGGAGAAACACTCGTGTGTTTAGTTGGCCCTACAGGCACTTATAAATGACAAGTGTTCAGCTATAGCCGAATCATATGCTTGGGAATGCCAGGATGTATTATTAGCAATAGCATTGCGAAGTGTGCGTGGGACATGCTGTTTTATTCTAATTTCAAGTCGCTGAGATGTACGCCCAACGTATACCGAACTACATCGGTATTTAAACTTATAAATGAGATTACTTTGCTGGAAGATTGGGAGTACATCTTTGTGAAAGGACCGAAATGCGGGTCGGGTGGTGATTATTGGTCGCACTTTCACAGCATTGTAGCAACGCATAACCGAGGAGGAGATCTTATTAGCAATGGTCTGACTAGCAGGGCCAATCCATGGGAGTCTAACGTAGACGGGACATTTAGAAGGGCCGAAAGGTTTGTTGTTTCTAAACTTGTTTACAGTTAGATTAATTGTTTTAGTGATGACCTCATCTGGGTACCCATTATTCAAAAAAAAAATTCTGATTTGTTCAAGTTCACTCTTGATTTTATTGCTGGAACACATTTTAAGGGCCCTAAATGTCAGACACTTAATTAAGTTGATTTTCCTCGATTTAGGGGCAAACGCATCCCAACTTAAATAAAGCCCAGTGAATGTAGGTTTTCTGTAAATGCTAGTTACGAAAACCGACGAATTCTTTTCTACTAATACATCCAAGAAAGGCAGTTTATTATTATTTTCAGCCTCCATGGTAAAGGATAAGGAAGGATGTAAATTGTTAAGTTCATTGAAGAACACTAAAGCATCGTTACGTGAATTGAAACTGACGAAAGTATCATCCACGTAACGAAAATAGATATAGGGCTTAGGGAGCCTGCTAAATAGGAGTTGTTCGTGGAAACCAACGAAAACAGTAGCCAAAGGGCTACCAAGAGGAGATCCCATACTAATGCCATATATTTGACGATACATGGTCTCATTAACATGGTAAACACTTAACTCTTTTCCACTATTATTATTATTAATATTATTATTGCTCTACGTTTTTGATATACTGAGCACTTTTGGATAATTACTAATTCCACTGCAAAGGAAAAGTTAAAGCTCCAATTATATATATATATATATATATATATATATATATATACATATATATATATATATATATATATATATATATATATCCAACACAAGTCTTCACCACTATAAACAAATCCCTGTGTGTATGTTTATTGTGTGTATGAACCCTCATACGTCGAAAATCGATGGGAGAGTCCATTATATATATATATATATATATATATATATATATATATGAGATTTGATAATTTGCTTTAGAAGCATTGTTGAGTAAAGTATATTATTATTTAAATTTTTTGCTTGAAGGCAATAACAATGCGTATATCGTATAAAATTCGATAATTATTGAAAATAATCATGACAAGCGAACTCGGCAAATATCGCTTGTCATGATTATTTTCAATAATTATCGAATTTTATACGAGATACGCATTGTTATTGCCTACAAGCAAAAAATATAAATAATAATAATATTAATAATAATAATACATATATATATATATATATATGTGTGTGTGTGTGTTGTGTGTGTGTGTGTGTGTGTGTGTGTGTGTGTTGAAGAAAGAGGATGTCTCAATGAAGAAAGAAAGACAAGAATTTAAAAAATAAAAGCGAAATGGAGAGAAATACAAAAGAAGAGTTATGAAGAAATATGAAGAAATATGAGGAAATTAGAGTCGGTTTCGCTCAGTCGCTAGAGCGTCCGACCAGGAACCACAAGGTTCCTGGTTCAATACCGACCT
>CM042139.1:53435115-53440115 GCA_023376005.1 Doryteuthis pealeii
TCCACTTTGTGTGTGTGTGTGTGTGTGTGTGTGTGTGTGTGTGTGTCCATTTTCATTTGATTCCCTGTATTTATACTTTTAATAGCTTTTGGAATTTTAATAATTTAATCTAGTTTGATTAAGTTTTATCTTATGAAGCCAGAATATTCATCTATTAAATTAAAAAAAGGATGTTGCTTCTTATCTGTTATTAGTTTAACTATTGCTAAGTAAAGAAAACGAACTGAACATCCTTTAAGTGTGCTAATTCCTTTTTGCCAGTGGTAGTATATATATATATATATATATATATATATATGTGTGTGTGTGTATGTGTGTGTGTGTGTCTCTCTCTCTCTCTCTCTCTCTCTCTCTCTCTCTCTCTCTCTCTCTCTCTCTCTCTCTCTCTCTCTCTCTCTCTCTCTCTCTCTCTCTCTGTGTGTGTGTGTGTGTGTGTGTGTTGTGTGTGTGTGTGTGTGTGTGTGTGTGTGTATTATGAATAAAATACGGAAATAATAAAACAGGATAAAACTAGATTTAACTTAAATATTCACTCTTTTTGTTCACTTGAATCTGATAAAATCAGAGATGTTGAATACTAGTTCACCAGAGGATTCACAATGTGAAACGCTGAGTCGTGAGTTTTTATCCCGGTTCATTTTTTATCGTATTTCATACTTAAAAAGATGAGGAGGCGCGTTGTGTAATGGTTAGAATCGTAGCAAATGTACTCGTCGAATCCTGTTCATATATGTGCTAGAAGGCTGAGTGTCTTGGCGTCTAAGTATGACGTTAAACTGCATCTAGTGGTGAAGTTTCAGTTGTGGAATTCTGGGAAATGTGGAGCACCTCTTTATCGCCATTAATCCCTGGTCCACTCTGACCCGGAGTGGCAGTACTTGTTTGGGTCCCATATATGGGTTAAATAGATTTTGAAAAATGAGTATTAAAAATAAGTTTAAGAAAATTGAGTTTGAAAAAAGAATTGCATACCCAAGAAGAATGAATAAAACAAAATGTCTTCGGCAATAAATCAACAAGGGTCAACATGCTGTAAACTCCAACCAACTAACCAACCAACCAACCAACCAATCAGATATAATAGCTTTGGTTTTCGAAATTTGCATCATAGATGGAAGTCATTAAAAATTCTTCTATTCATGCCATATTCTTTTTTGTTAGTTCTTCTTCTTCTTCCATTCTTCTTCTTCTTCTTCTTCTTCTTCTTCTTCTTCTTCTTCTTCTTCTTCTTCTTCTTCTTCGTTTGTAGCGTAGCCTGCAGCAGATGCACTGCACTGCCCTAAGAAGGCAATACGTAATGCAAACATATACAAGGAGGGCACAACGGTTTTGCTGACCAAAACAAACTTCTTCCTCTCTTCTGTTAGAAGGCAGCGGCGAGAAATACTGTGTTCAGGCGATATCCTGTTACAGTCGTCAGAGGAGGAAGGAAGGGAGGTCAGAGGCGTCAGGGGGTACACATTGTCGTCACGGTCAATTGACTTAAGTCAACAGATTAACTTTCTGTGTGGCTATCGTCTTGACTTGGGGTAAACTGCTATTTATTTGTTTACATCTAATAGCTGGATCCTCACATTCATTCACAAACTTTTCGTAGTGACAAAACGTAGTAAACAGGAGTTTATTTTCTTTTCAACTAATTTATTAACTTAGGCAGTTTTTTTTTCAAGAGAGGGAGGAGTATCTTATTCGCTTAGTTTACTGTAACTTGCTTAAGTTGACTTGGTATCCTTCGTTAAGTACGGCTTAATTAACCTACTGTCTTCGGCTATAATTAACTTAGTTTGTCCAGCCGATAAGTCAAAAATCCTACCCCGAGTCTCTACCACTCGAGCATCTGACCCCAAACTAGCTTCGGTCCGTTCTGTACCAGTGCCTCAGCTCGACTCTCTCTAGGTCGACTCTCTCAGCTCAACTAACTCCAGACTTCTCAGGGCAAGCGCTTAACTACTTTTTGGTTTAGAGCTTTCCAGAAAGTTCCATAAACTTCTTCAAGATTCTAGAATACCCGAACACGTGTTCAATCTCGCGTCACACCTAAAACATTTGGTGAGCCAGATCAAATAAACTAATCCCTTTTTCAGTCGCCACCGAGTCCCGTTTCAGGCAGAATTATTTATCCAAGAAAACTTTTGTTTATTTCTAGCTAGTAATGGGAATTTAATAATCTCCCTCTGATCACCGGGGTCACCCGTTTTCACCTTCAGCTATCCTCGGATATCATATTTTTCCGGCTTTGAAACACCTGCCTAGATTATATTACACGTTCTCTTTTCGCACTCTTTACTTTCGTACTATTTTCATTTCTCCCTTTTTATTTCTGCCATCACCATATCTTACTTTTCCCCTCCTTTTCTCTTCTGTTCATTTTTCATCGTCCACTTTATTCTTTCTTTCTCCTTACTTCATTTCTTAAGATATATATATGTCCATCCACCTCCCTCCATATTCTCTTCAATCAGTATCATTCCTCATTTCCTCTCTCACCCCCCACACACACATAATACCTACATACTTATATATCTGACATACTTCAATCCATTTCTCCCCACCCCCCGTGCTATCCCTGTCCCCCATTTTTCTGACCATTTCATCTTTAATGAAGATGAATTGGCCTATTATTCTTCGGAATCGGACCAAATTCAGGCGATTTGCATTTATCAAAGTTCGGATTTTCATTTGAAGAATTAATCAACCGACTTTCTTCTTCGATCTGAAATCGATAAATTGAATTATTTTGCTCCCACATCAATCTTTGATCTTTGCTTTGCAGAATGGAAAGACAATGACTGCGCATGCGTTCAACGAAGCTTGATATCTGTGTTTACAAAATGCTGACTCTGCGAGAATACGCTTGTAATTAAGTGTGTGTGTGTGTGTGTGTGTGTGTGTGTGTGAATATGAATCTCTCTGCTTGCTTGTGTGATTGTATGCGCGCGATGCAAAGGAGTGGAAACTACTGAACATTCACTAAGTGTTTTCTTTTTCTTTTTCTTAAAAATGTCTGACTACATTTTCTTTTTCTTTCTTTAAGTCGCCATGATTGAAAATCTGTAAAGAACACAAACAGTTGTTACAGAAAAAGAAAATAAATCGTTTTATCAAGATTTTCTAGCTACGTAAAAATGTATATTGTTTGCAGTTTTTGGACTATTGTCCTCATCTTTATTGTTACATACACAACGTTTCGGTCGATGTGCCCTCTTGAACATAATGATAAGATGAAAAGAAGGAAAGAAGAAAAATAGTAAAAGTAAAAGAGTAAGAGAGAGTTAAATCAAGATTATTATACTTTTACATATTGAACTATTTAGCAATAGCTCTAAGTAAACATATCAAATGTTGTAATAATTAAATTATCATACTGTGGTATATCCACAGGTCCTGATAGTAAAATAATTAGCTTACTACGGATGACACAAGCATGTTCATGTATTTTAAACAAGAAGGAGACATCTCCACGGTGGATGGCAAGCCTCCTGAATTAGAAGACCAGTTCACATACATAGGTAGCAATATCTCATCTACAGAAAGCGATGTCATTATACACGTAGGAAAGGCATGAACTACTATCGACAGATTATTGATCATATAGAAATCTTGTCTCTGATAAGATAAATTGTCTATTCTTCCAAACTGTCTCTCTGATAAGATAAATTGAGAATTTTTCCAAACTGTAAGTCATGCTGGAAATTGCTGGAGAAGCAAGGACAAACTCGTGAGTGACAATCTCCTGTGGATACATCATTATGGACACTCCAGCGTAGGTGGACCAGAAAATAATCTATATCAATCAGGTCTGTGTGGATATTTAGCATTCAATACCACAACGCATGTCTAAATGTAGGCATTGCTATGTTGATTGCAATACAATTTTGTTTCTAATGTAAAAACCAAAAATTTAGAAGCAAATCATCTCTCTGTTCAAATACTTATAAACAATACTGTATACAATTATACACACCACACACACACACACACACACACACACACACACACACACATGCACTCACGCACCACACACACAAAACATACACTCACATATATAAATTGTAGAAAATATGGGTGCTATATTTCTAAGCAAACAATGCTCAATATCATTGATAGAACGTTTATATTTGAGTTAAGGTAGTGTGGACATAGAGTCAACACCTGGTTACTGACAGATTCTCGCCAATGCGATGTAAGAAAAAACCTGGCAAATAGTTTGATAGTAAAAATATATTACCAAACATAACCTGGGGGGAAAATGAAAAAAAAGAAAAGACCAAGAGGGTCGTACCAACCGAAAATAATCGATAATACTATAAACTTGGCCAAAAGAAAAAGATATATATATATATATAATATATTATATATATATAATATATATATAATATATATTATACTAAAGCTGAGATTTTCACCTTTCAATCTCTAAAGGCTTTTTCCTCGTGAGCTTAATGACATGAAATTCATACTAAATTATTAATTAGTTTTAAGATTACTAAATGTTTGAAAAAAATTCCACTTTAATTGGTTCTAATTAGTCGTAATTTGCAATTAAGTCAAAACGTTACCCGTCTCTGTCTTTACATTCTGCATAACTCTCTTTTCCTCTCTATATATCAGTGAAGGGGTGATGGGATAGTGATTAACAGAGACACTTTTAACACCAGCATGCAATAAAATTCTAATGTCTATTTCAATTTAAAGTAGGTCAAACTAGATTTACCCAATTAGTTGAAAAATCCGTGTTTTTAATACAATTCTGACCCCCACGTTTGCAAAAAATTACCAAAAATCAGGGAATTATCCGATTTTAATGAAGTTTTCAGTGTTGATTTAGCAATGAATTAATTTTATAATGCATCAGTTATTTTATTTCAAAACTTTCTGATTTTTTTAACTTTGACCACCCTGATTTTGAGGTGCAAAATATCGCTGTGGTATATATTTGATTGATACTACTTTCTGCATAAATAAAAAGACTAAAGACAGAAGGTGTGAATAGAAGAAAA
>CM042139.1:53445115-53480115 GCA_023376005.1 Doryteuthis pealeii
ACTGGAGGTTTGGGGAATGTGGAGCACCCCTTCATCACCATTGCTCCCTGGTCCACTCTGACCCGGAGTGGTAGTACCTGTTAGGGTCCCATCTATGGGTTTAATAGAAAAACATGAATTTATTAAAAAAATTGTATTATCCATTAAGAATTGATTTATTTCAAAACTTTATCGGCATTAAATGACCCACTGAGGTTGATATGCCGTAAAACAAAACAAAACAAACCATATCAATTCCCCGCATTGTAATAAACTAAAATGCCTTTAATCCGCCACCCCCAAATACCTCTTAACCTTTTTGTTATTTTGTTTTTAAATTTTTAAAAATAGTACTGTATTCTATAAAAGATAAAATAAAAGTAATGACAATAAAGCGGTTCTTCACATTCCCTCGATCTCCAGAACTGGAGCCTCACCATCCGATACTGTATAATTTCTCAGGACACCCTTATCCCTCTGCATGCAATACAGTCAATGTATTCTAAGCTTCATTGACTCGTTGGCATAAATATCCTATATTGTATTATAAAATCTTATTATAATGGAGATTATTTTGGGGAGAATATGTGCTTAATTGAATTGTCGGCTAAGGGCCATATCAAACACATTGTTTGTTTGTTTACTTCTCAATGGATATTATGTAATTTTCTGTTTGTAACCGAAACTACGTCACCACTGAAGGCACGATTTCCTTGGTTATTTAAGTTATATTCTCAACGATTATGAAACAGTCATTATTTAATTTGAATTAGCATCGTATTTATTAAAGACGTCTGTTTTAAAATCTACTTTAGATTTGCCCATAAACTGCCCATATTATTAATACATTTAAAATCCTGAAATAGGTGTTACATATCTCTAAGAAATAAATATTTACTTAGTATATGGTGGAAATAATTTGCGTAATGATTTTCACAAAACTGGGTTCAATAAAAAAAATGATTTGCTGTTACTGATTTCTAATACTGTCATGTTATTCTCAAATGTATTAAAGGCAATTCTCTATATAATTTTATATAGAAACCAATTAAAATATCATCTAAATAAATGTGATCTTTTAAAAAGATTACACTTATATTTGTTCTTATTTAGTTTCGTTAGTCTTTCTAATTTAACATGATATTTTATTACATTAAAACTTAAATACTTGCACTTAGAGGGCATATATTTTTGGTAGTATATATAATATAGTTTCCAGTGCATTCGTTTTTCCTAACTAGATTCAGAATACATCGTAGAAAATCTTTTATTAACATGAACGCTGGATACTTTGGCACAAACCTAATATAGATACCAATTTTCCTGTTTAGAAATATTTCAATAAGTATGATATCTCTGTTAAATCCAAGAAAATTTCAGCTTATTACATTCTTTGATTGAATATTTCTTTCTTTGCGGCTTTTTTTTATCGATGAACAAATTTTTCATAAGGAATATTTTTTTTTCAGAATTTCGAAAATCATTCCAAATGAAGAGTTGCAGTCAAAAAGAGAACACAGCACGACCATTATTGGAATTAGCAGACATCATCAGCAGCAGCAGTGACTAAATGGAAATATTTCATTCATCAGTTTTACATACGGCAAAAAATTGAACAGTTCAAAGGTAAGTCTCCTCTTTTTGATTTTTTCTTGCATCACAAAAAGACTAAAGACGCAACAATATGATTGGTTGAAAGAGAGAATATTGTAACATAATACAGGAGGAGAACCAGGAATGTAACAGTGACGTGTAAATTAGCACGGAAAAGTATTTAGAAGGAAAATAAGAATTATATGTAGATTAGAATGGAAAAGTTTAAGGATGAATCATCATAAGGACAAGTGGCATTTTTCTATTGGTAAAACCAGAGACATGCCGAAGTGGGAGAGAGGAAGAGTGAGAGGTGAGAATGTTAGTGAGTCTGGTACGGCGCGTTTACAGAGTGAGATGTGGGCTCTTGCTCTCGGCAGTTGTGACTTTGGGAAAAATTAAAATCTCATGAGAAAAAGAAGTGGTCTTGTGTTATTACTAAAAACTATAAATGGCATAAGGCAAGATGTCCTTCAGCACCCCTAGTTGGTTTCCAGACATCAAGGAATTGGCAGTCAATTGAGCATCGGCCCAGCAACAAGATTCGAACCTCTCCATGTAGACAGAAGATGAGATAAGTACACACTTAATTTTACTATCAACACGTCATCACTCTATTCCAACATAAGAGAGGATAACGCCAGAATATATGTTGTATCCAAATTTATTATTAATAGTTTAACTATTTCCTAATGTATATGTGGCAATAGCAATGCCTTACACCAAAAATTCCTTGTGCAGTTTGGATCAGCTTCCGATTAGTGTATCTGTGCTCCGTGTCTCAGATCAAAAGGTCATTTCTCAATCCTTTGCCTCGGATCAGAACGCACTTACTCAGGCTTCGGACTGGAATTCAAGGACATTATCTTTTCTTTATCACCTGTATTTATGTCTTTAGCTAGAACATAGGTAATTCTACCTGAATCCACTATAGAATTTTACCACTTTCATTCGTAGGCCATTCCACACTTCCCCAAAATTCCATTAAAATCTATTAAAAGTGTGAGGAGATATCCTGCAGAAACGATTGTCTTTTATTTTCTATGGAACCTCAAATTCCGATTTTCTTTAGATTTTTGCCACTTTGGGAATATGGGATAATATTTAAAAATGCGCAACGGATATCACCGGAAACCCTCCTGATTTTTTAAGAGGAAACCCCATACAACAAAAATCTGTAGAGAAAACACAAGAAAATCTAATTCAGCAAAATATCAGCCCACAACTCCTGGATTATTAATCATGATTCGAGTTATTGAGTCAACCCAATCCTACCATCTGTGATATTTTGCGCATTCTTTTTACCTTTTCTAACCAGGATTTTGTTACATTTATTCAATTCAGACCACATACGACGATTTGTCAGGGAGGGGCTCTTATGTGAAATCAAACCCAAAGGAGACAAGAGAATTAAATATTCAAGAAAGAAAATGATTGGAAAACAATCTCACCTTTTTACTGACAAATAAATTGAAATGCAATAATCTGAGCAGAGTTCATAGGTGGAGCGTGTAATTTGCAGGTCGACTTGAATTACATCTCAAGGGGAATTACTCTGCAGTTTTGTAAAATTAGTGGGTTGCTTTTTGGTGGGTTTAGTAAACAGACAATGCAGCTAGTCTACTTCGTTATTAAGTTGATAATCGGATAGGCCATTGCTTTATTCTCAAAGTGTTGTATTGCTAGGTTGAAAGATACACAAAAGAATGGTGTGCTTAATGCATTTATTAAGCACCAGCATCCGGCGCTGAATGGATATATATAAACACAGAACAGTTCAGTATAGCCAACGCAGCAAAGCCAGTCTAACTATTATTCAGCTAGTTAATCCAATTTATTCGTAGGCTATTTTATGGCTATGAGCCAGTCCATTTGGTAGAGTTCTGAAGGGGTGTTAGCTACTCTACAACACAACGATAAAATATTTTAATGCTAATGAGCTAACAAGAATCTTCTTATAGTGTTACATTTTTTACTGAATGCGCTTGTCATGTAACGGTTATCGTTGTAGGAAACTGACTCTGCGACCCGAGTTCAAATCCTGGACGAAGCTGTTTGCGTTTCCCTTTACACTAATACCCTTGAAAAGGGGTCAATCTGTCTTCTCTCCCTGCTCTCAGCTATTAATAAATTGTAGAATTGACTGATTTCACTAGCCTGGTAGCTAACTAGTGTAGGAGAAGGTAAACTCTGAAATAAAACCAACTGTACTCCATTTAAACATTTATCTTGAGTCACATTCTGTGCGTGACGGGAAGAGGGGGGGGGGTTAAATATATGCATGCAAAAATCGGATCCTTATAAATTAATTTATATGATATTTTCCAGTCAATAATGCTTGTTATAAATCCTGACCACTGACTATGCATTTCACTCTTTTTCAATGTACATCAGATTATGATAAATGCTAACATAGATTTTCGGTAAAATATTTTTTAATTAAAAAAATGACTTGTCCTTTAATCATTATTTATTACGAGAAATATTTACTTTGTGTGATTACCTCCCTTGTCTACCGAAGGATTTCTGTTAATATCTGCTAGATGGCGTTGTCATATTGACAAAGCATAGTACATAAGAAAAAAGGGTTGACAACTAATTCTCTTCGACTTTCAGGATGCCTTAGAGACAAGACGTGTTTCGTCCCTTTTTTAGGGATGTTTTCATGTCCAGCAAACCTCCTGTTGCATTGGACACGATACTAAAAGTAGCTGTGATCCAAAGAAAAGGTAAAGTATCAATGCGGTTTGGCAATGGTAGTGTCGCAGGAGTTGATGGGTAATACTGGATTTCAGCATCACACCACCTTAAGGACTCCACTTAGGGACTATATATATATATATATATATATATAATTTGACTCTTGAAAATTACTTTTAACTAATTATGAAATATAATGCCCCTCAAATGAAATAGATATTTTTTTAATTCTCCAACAAAAATCCAATGCATCTCCGTCATCGAGAAGAAAACTTAATTCTACGAACAATTATATTTAGTCCTCCATAAAATAAACAACTGGAAAATGGATCTACCGCAACAAGTTTGTTAATTGTGATAGAAAAGAGAATGTAACTAAAGCTCGTTGTAGGGGCTCAAGGTATAATATTTATCCTCATAGGTTAACCGAGTTCAAATCCCGAGAGAGGCTGTTCGCATTTTACATAGCTCCACTACCGTTGGGGCAAGCTAGAAATCCAACTGCTCCAGCTGTGTGTAAATATTAGGGAAGACTAGACTTTTTAATCTTGTTATAACAACCGGTCTAGGAGAAGGAAAACTGAATTTACACCAGACCTGGCGAGGGATGAGCTCCACTAGGCAATTCATGCCCAAGGCACTACACGAGGAGAACCAAATGAGCTTACCGGATGATAATTCTAACTATAGCTAAACAAGGAATTAGGTGAACTAGTAATAATATGCACCCCCCGGGTGTAAGTATTTAAGTTTTAATGTAATGAAATATATTAAATTAGAAAAACTAATGAAATTAAATGAGAACGCATATAAAAAGATTTTCTTATTTTAATTATGTTTTCATTGGGTTTTTTTTAATATAAAATCATTAATGGGATTGATTTTAATAGGTTGCAGAATAAAACAATAATATAACCATCAATAATACCAAATAATCCTTTATTAAACCCGGTTTTGTTAAAACCAGTATGTAGATTGACTACACCATATATTATGTGAACCTTTATTTCTTAGTGATATGTAAGTCACATTACAGGATTTTTAAGCGGCTGTTTTGAGGCAAATCTAGCCCAGATTTGCACAGAAGCATCGTTAATAAATAGGATTTATTCTATGTATTAATGATTTTGACTAAATTAAATACTCGTTGATAAACCTACGTGATTCCTGAGGGTATTGTAACGTAAGCAGTGACGTAGTTTCGGTTACAGACAGACGCCGAATCTCCATTATAATAAAATAACATTAAATAGTCGAACTACGTATATTGAGTTCAAATGTAGCCATCGCTTAAATGTATGCACTGTTAGTTGTTATTTACTTAACTTTGCCTAGTCGTGCATACAGGTATCAGGTTGTTTACATTAGCTGTGTGCAATTCCTAAGTGGTCAGCCAGATGAACAGTGTTATCTTCGTTGCTTCGAATAATCTGAACCCGTTTAGTCAGTGTGACTTGACCGGAAGTCACCGTTCATTGTGTCGCTATCAACACGATCAACACTCGCTATTTGGCCGGCAAAACAATCTTCTTGACTCTCCAATGTACAATAAGATAAACGCCGGTTATTATTAAGTTAGGAGTCTCATCCAATTCACTAACATATTTTAGAAAGAAAGGCTTTATTGAATAATGAAATATTCAGTTATTTAATAAGCCTAGCTTAGATGTAGCACAAAACTAGAAGTACAGGGCACCCAGTAAGAATCAAACTCACTACCAATGATCTGCTCATCTTTCTATTACACTACCCGAATTAATTTTGTTACCAAAATCCCTAACATATTTTTAGAAACAGAAGCTTTATTGAATAATGCAATATTCAGTTATTTAATAAGCTTAGCTTAGATGTAGCGCAAGACAAGATGTATGGGGAACCCAGTTAGAATCAAACTCACTACCAATGGTCAGCTCATCTAATTGCTCGAAGTCCTCAATAAAATCTATATTTCAATATTCGTACTCCTTAAATATACACACGTTATCATGTTGCAGCATCCTCTGGTTAAAAATGAGACCGTCCAAATCGTCCAAGATGAAATGCAAAAATGTAAATCCTGATTATCGGGTGTTGCTTATCCGCCGAATTCTTATTTCTTATGAGTTTCGTCAGCTCAGCTAAGTAATGGATCATTCTGTTTTCATTATAAAAAAGAAAGGGTAGAAAAAGGACATGCTACACAGAAAATATGGGGAGGAAAAGAAAGAAAGAAAGAAAGAGAGTATGTGATATATATTGAGAGGGTGCGAGTGCGCAGAAGCGATAATACTAATCTGTTTCAATCGAGCATAATGGAAAGATGAAAAAAAAAAAGGATAGAAAGAAAGAAAGTGATAGAGATTGAAATTAAGATTATTATACTTTTTACATATTGAACTATTTAGCAATATCAAACGTTAAAAGAAGGGGTGAAATAATAACCTACACGATAAGCGACGACAGAAAACTGGCACAGAATGAATACAAGTGTAGGCATGGCTGAGCGGGGAAGATGATCAATTGGGAATTGTGCAGACAAACATAATTTAACAACCAGAAGATAAGATTCAGTTTTAATTAAAAAAATTTAAAAAATGTCAATTAACAGACATCGCCGTCATAACAGAACAGAGAGTCAGGGAAAAGCGAAAATCTAGATTTTGCTAGAGAGCTGAAAAGGTTATGGAAAAAGAAGTTGACAGTGATATCAAACATAGTATGAGCAGTATTATCTGCGTTATTCTGACTATTGTCCTCATCTTCATTGTTGTCTGTACAACGTTTCGGCCAATATGTCCTCCGGCCTTCTTCAGGTATTTCTTGTCGGACTCGGGAACCTTCTTTTCGGACTCGGGAATTTTCTTGTCGCAATCGGGAACCTTCTTGTCGTAATCGGGAGCCATCAAGGAACTTTGAACCTAACCCTTTATTCAGTCCACTTCATTCCATAAGGGCAGATGGTTTCCCTTTTCATTCCATATATGGTCAGCCATCCGGCAATGGAAGCGTGTGGTGTAATGGTTAAAGTCATGGGAAATAGACTCGTCGCCACGAGTTCGAATCCTGGACACGGTAACTGCATTTTCACTTAGCGCTAATACCCCTGGGAAATGTATGAATCCTACTCTCCCCCCAGCTATGGGTAAATAGTAGGGCAGACCGGGCTCTTTAACCTTGGTTAGGCAACCGGTTTAGGAGAAGGAAAACTCTGAAATCAAACCTGTTGAACTCCGCTTAAGAAATTGACCTTGTGTCACATCCTGCTCGTGCGGAGGGGTTGGTAAATATATATATGGTCAGCCATACCCGACTTTTCTATTTCTCCTCGGACCACTGCTTTACGATGCTCTTCTAGTCTTACTTTCAGTGGACGGCATGTTTCACCTTTGTATACTTTGCCACAGCTGCATGGGATGGAATACACGCAAAAATTGCATGTATTCCATACTAATCATCAAGCTTCATCTCAAACATTCAGAGTAATAGTATGAGCACTCGAAACAATCCCAAAGAACCCGGAAAAGAGAGTGGGAAAACTAGAAATTCGTGGAAGAATAGAAATTCCTAGACAGCACGCTGTTAATTACTTTACCGGTCCAGAGACCGAAGCCACTGGACACAGGCCCCGAGGGGCGGCGTCAGTATATCAGTTGTAGGTCTCAGCCTGAACGCTTGAAACGAGTGAGACATGACGATTTGAAGACCCGAGGGATTTTTTTTTTAATTCTGGATCAGAATATCGGGAGGAATCCCTATCAAATGAAAAAAAAAGCCCAAACATATTGACGGGAATTTGGCTTTGATTTGTTTGCCGCGCATTGAGGATGCTATAAAATAATAATGTTAATTGATGAATTGATTTCACCAACGAGGAACCTTTTATTTAAATGAGGACAGAAATAGAAATTGTAAATATTCTGATTGTTGATTTTGAAAAGCATCATTTGAAAACGAGGCTTTAAAAAATGATCTAATATTTTGTTTTGGGTTTTGTATTGAAAAAGTCTAAACGAATACATGGAAATGATTGAAGGGAATTTAAAACATTTTAAGATAATAGATAGAAAAAGAGAGAGAGAGTGAAAAATATATGGAGACTAGAATAGTTATATATGGAGAGTGAGATAGATAGATAGATAGATAGATAGGGAGGAAAATTGAAATAAAGAGATATATACATATATAGATAGCTAGATATGTAGGCTGAAATAGAGAGAGAGAGATAAATAGATAGGGAGGCATAGATAGATAGATAGATAAATAGATAGACAGATAAATAGATATGGAGGCTTAAATAGATAACGAATGAGAAATAAATAGGAAGGTTAATATATATATATATATATATATATATTATATATATATATATATATTTATATATATATTTATATATATATATATATTATATCGGGGCTGAGATAGATAGATAGATTATACCGGGACTGAGATAGATAGACAGATAGATAGATAGATTATATCGGGGCTGGGGATAGATAGATAGATAGATAGATAGATAGATAGATTATATCGGGACTGAGGTAGAAAGATAGATGGATTATTTTGGGGCTGAAATAGATGGATAGATAGATAGAAGATGAGAAAAATCTGTGAATGAGAAGAGAAATGACAGAGGAAATATAAATGGGAAGTTTTTTTTTTCTAATTTCTAATTGCGTCCATTCACCCCATTTCTTGTGTTGCAATTCAGCAGAATGAATTGCAACGGAATTGCAAAGATGTTTAAAAGCCGAAAAATTAAGGACGGACGTTTCTATTTTTTTATCAATTGTGCTAAAAAGTCATCCAGTTATTTTCTTTAAAAATCATCCGAACATTAATGGCAGTTAATTCGTTTCTATTGAACGGGACGATCTGATTGAAAGAAAGATGGTGACCTGGGATATATATATATATATATTATATATATATATATATATACCTACTTTCCACACGAGCAAGATGCGACACAAGGTCAATTAAATCTGAATTCAGATTTTTCCTTCTCTTAGACTATATATAAATATATTTACCAACTCCTCTGCTCGAGCAGGATACGACACAAGGTCAATTTCTTAAGCGGAGTTCAACAGGCTTGATTTAAGAGTTTTCCTTCTCCTAGACTGGTTACCTAGCCATGGTTAAAGAACCCAGTCTACCCTGATATTTACCCATAGCTGGAGGGAGAGTAGGATTCGTACCTTTCCCAAGGGTATTAGCGCTAAGTGAAATGCAATTACCACGTCCAGGATTTTAACTCATTACACCACGCGCTCCCTTATTATATATATATATATATATATAATATATATATATATATATATGGGTGCTATATTTCTAAGCAGGCAGTACTCAACATCATTGATAGAGCGTTTTTATTTGGGTTAAGGTAGCGTGGACATGTAGTCAATACCTGGTTACTGATAGTTACTCGCCTCTGTGATCTAACTGTCAGTAACCAGGTGTTGACCTCATGTTCCCGCTATATATATATATATATATATATATATATATATATATATATATATATATGGGTGCTATATTTCTAAGCAGGCAGTACTCAATATCATTGATAGAGCGTGTTTATTTGGGTTAAGGTAGCGTGGACATGTAGTCAATACCTGGTTACTGATAGTTACTCGCCTCTGCGATCAACACCTGGTCAGTAACCAGGTGTTGACTTCATGTTCCCGCTATATATATATATATATATATATATATATATATATATATATATATATATATTTGATTTTAAAAAAACAACAGAGTCCTTATTATTTACAAGTATATTTTTTCTTTCAAGCTACCTAATAATTATTTTCATCTTACAATCTTAAAAGGCATTAATGATTTCTCTGAAAGAAACATTATTGGCACACCAAGTACTTTTTGTCCTTATCCGAACCAGTATCCAGGTAGATTTTAACTATCTTTCATTATTAGAACTGTTTAATGTTTAACTAAACTATTATTTTGTATTTATCACCAAGGTGACACTAAGCAACTGTGGTTGTTTATCTTTTTTAATATTTCTATTAAGCTTGGTAAACGTAATTTAGAATATATATATATATATATATATATATATATATATATATATATATATATATATATATATACATGTTATATTTATATATATATATATATACATATATATATATATATATATATATATATATATACATGTATATATTTATATATATATTCATGTTTATATATATATATATAAGCTTACCGGGGAATAAAATATCGAGTTAATCGCAATATTGACGGTCGATACAAGTATTTACCGAGTAATTCACAGTTATAGCGAATATAAAGTGCTCAATACGTTAGTAGTTCAGATTAGTAATAATGTGTATATAGAAATAACTTACTGAGTAGATTACTTCTATATACACCTTAATACTATATATATATATATTATATATATATATATATATATATATATATATATATATATGAGATACTAAATTGTAAGTGTAGAGAGGTGTTTCATTATTATCTGATATTTTTTACCAATTTTTATCAAATCAGTAGAAAATTGTAAAATATTCAAAGCCTTCTTCGACTTCAGGTCTTTTAGATAACTGATTAAATTATGATTCATGCTATCTAAAAAAAAATTATTCAACCTCAATATGACGTCATGCTGACGCCATTTATGATGGGGAAATTTTAGACATTTCAAAGTCAATTTCTAAGGTCTGAAGATTGAATTACACCATGGGAAGTTTTGATATGATGAGAAAGAGAATTATTTTGCGTCTTCTCAAAATTATCTGGAACTTGATTTTATCTTCTTTCATTTTTTTTTTCTTTGAGAAAATGGCAGTTTATTTTTGTATTTTTTCCAGAACCAAAATTTTAAATGATGAAGACGGGAAGCTTAACATAACGCCCATGAGCCACTTCTGGTCTTGTGGAATTCGATTAATATTGATAAAAGATGAATTTGTGTTAAAGGTAAGGTTAAAAGTCAACTCTAGAAAAATAGCACATTGGGAAACATAACCCAAAATTGACAAAAATAAAAGAAAAATCGTAAAAACTGCTAAAATATCTAGATTTTGCCGAATCTGGTCTACGTTAATAAAGAGTACCTGGGCTAATTGACTTTATTGTTCTTATTGTTATCCTAAAATGGGAATACCAAAGATGATATTGATATGTATTAGGGACTGGCAAACAGAGCCTCAAAGTCATTTTTGACCAAATGACTTTAGCCCCCCCCCCCTACAGAAAATAATTTACCAAAAATCAGGGAATTATCGGATTTTAATGAAATTTTCAGTGTTTATTTATCGAAACTATCTCATTTTTTTCAGATCACTTAATTTTGACCCCCCTTATGTTGGGGGCGCAAAATTGTTTCAAGTTGGTCCTTACCTGATACTAATTACAGTATAAATAAAGAGATAAAAGACTGAAGTTATGAATAGAAACAAAAAAAAATTTTTTACGGTTGCTCTTCTATGAGAAAATAAGTACCAAAAATCGAAAAATAAAATGTAAAAAAATAATAAATAATTAATTTTTTGGAGATTTCTTTTTTACCCATTTCGATAATTATTTAATTGGCTATTATTTTATAAAAGAAAAAATTATACATCGATTTTTTTTTTCTGCTTAAAAAGGGGAGGGGGTACATTTTCAATCGAGTTTTTTCTTCAAAACTTATTACTTTCGTCTAAAAAAATAAGGTTTGCATTAAGTAGATATTTATTTTTAGAATCTAAAAATATAACATTTTAAACTTAACATCTGGATTTTCATATTTTAAATGAATTTTATATATCTAATTTTCATAGCAAAAATACTAAATTAAAGTTTTGAAATAAAATAACTGATGCATTATAAAATTCATTAATTGATAAATCAATACTGAGCATTTCATTAAAATCGGATAATTACCTGATTTTTGGTAATTTTTTTTTTCATCCCAAATGTTATGTTAAAATTGTAAACAAGCGCCTATTGAAAAACAGCCAAAATGGCGTCGGCGAACAAAAATGACCAAAACAAATACTTTTAAATCTTTTAAAAATAAACTGCATATGTAATGATATTTTTATTTTTTAATGATGGTTATTATGGTACTACTTATCGATTTAGACAAAGTTTAACCTTAAATAATAGATTTAATTATTCTTAATTCGCTTTTAAAACTCGTAGTATCCGATTTTATTTGCTACTCACTAATATGTACTGTTCAACTGTCGGAGGGGGACAAATTTGGTCACACAAAACAAGCACTTAGGTTAGTGTGCATATATTCGATTGTTTTACGCATATAATTAATATTCAGACAGACAGACAGACAGATAGATAGATAGATAGATAGATAGATAGATAGATAGATAGATATGAAGTGCCTGCGCTCGCGTGAGAGAGAGAAAGAGAGAGATAAAAGAGAGAGTGAATGAGAGAGGGAAGAGAAAGAAAGACTTACATATAAGAACATTTACTGCTAATTGATGAGGATATAGCTTTACATTGCCAATGCGTTCATTTTTTTCACTTTATTTTTTTTTGGGGGGGGGGTATTTGTTTTTTCGTTTGTTTTTTTTTTTGCTTAAGATGACCTCATCATCCAACAAATATCAACAAACATCTTGAGGATTTCCAGCCGTGAAAACTGATGTTCTCTCTGGGTGGCTTTTGCAAATAATTCGCGCTCTGTCAGCCAAATACAGCCCTTAGGTCTGTTTATTTTACCTGCTTCCCCCCCCCTTTATTATAAATAATAATTACGCTGCTTTATATATTAAAAACAAAAAAAAAAGCAAACAACAGTTTTTATCCTTCGTCTTGTCAGCAATTTTCCCCACTGCTTATTCGAGCTAACAAATATACTGTACCTCTTCACCAACAAAAACAACACAAGAATTTTCGTTTTTTTTAACTGCTTATCAGATGCCTGTCATGTTCGGAGTTCTATTCTGTTTATTTTCCAAATAGACGTCCCTTTAAGCAACTGTTGTTTTTTTTTCTCTTTTAAGATCTGTGTTCATTTTAAATGTAATCATATTCTTTCGTTAAAAGCTCGTCGCGTCAGATTGTCTGCGTGTCTGAAGGTTCAGATTTTTGCCTAAATGGATTTGCAATTAATTTTGTTAAAAGAAAAATAATGAATTCTTTTCGCTGAATGTTGACTAACTGTTATCCCGTTTTTCACTCAAATAAATCTGAACACCAAAGAAATATAGTTTAATTTAAAAGTAGGTAAACGGGCTAAATATAAATTGATTCTCTGGGGGGAAAACATTGCTCAAGGGAATATCAATTTTACAGTACTTGGTAGCGGACTTCTTTACTAAATACAGCAATGTAAATAGCTTTATACGAACTGGGCAATGGAAAGTTCTCGGCCCGACCAAGGTAGATTTTTTACCTACATCGATAAAATATTCATCCGACAACTAAAACACCTATTATTTTTCAAGTTTCTTTTTTAACTATAAAAAAGACAATTACCCACGACCGAGAAATTTTCAGCTCCTACCTTGTAAAATATTTTCTCTACAAGATTTAATCTCGAATCTCGCTAACAAAAGAACTTAAATTGGCACAAGTTTTGCATTAACTGGTTCCAAGGGCCGTATTTTCTTATTCCGCTGGCTGGCCATCTTCTTTTGGGTTGATCTCCCTAGTCTTTTCCTTTGGTTGATTCAGGCTTCTTTTGTTCTGGGTTCTGGTTGTGGGTTCTGCACTCATTACTTTTTGTTTTTAATGATGAACGTAAGACTTAGTTTCTTTTTTCTTTGACATTTTTATTAAACTTGAAATTCCAAAAGAATTCAACCGCTGCGGTGAGAAAATGGCTTACTTGGGGACAGATGACCATTGCGTCTGCTCCCATCGACGAACCGCCAAAACCTGCTAACTCTAAGGTCCCTTCATACGATTTACCTTTAACCAATGAGAAATCACCGACTAGATCAGTGAAAGGTGAACTGCTGTCAATTACTCTATAACGGTTATTCTATAATTCAATCGTAACTTTCCATTTACAAGTACCGTTATTTTTATTTTAACTACACTACAGTATTCGTAGACAACCCACGAATTATCTAACACAAGCAGCTCTCTCTGAATATTCATTTTACAGGATGAGCAATAGAGCAATTTTTCTGCAAGATTTTAATGCAAATTGTTTCATTGTGTAGCGAGTTCGATTCTCACTGGGTGCATGAAGGATATGGTCTCTAAGACTCTGAGACTAAGTAAATATCACTTTGAAGAAATGGTTAACAAACATATCACTTTGACCACTCCTCTCTAGTGTAATGAGTTAGATGTGCCTGAGTTAGAATAAAAGAAAGGGAAAACTACCTCTCCAGAGAGTTTTCAAAGGTAAAGGTCGTACGAATTGTAATTGGTGCCCTTGGAACAGTCCTGAAGGGTTTGGAAAAGGGTCTGGAAATCAAAGGGTTTGGAAAAGGGTCTGGAAATCAAAGGAAGAATGATGACCATCCAAACAACAGCATTGTTAAAAACGGCTAGAATACTCAGAAGAGTTCTGGAGACTGAGGAGACTTGCTTTCACTACGCCTCCAGTTAACCACCGGCTAAGGTTGGTTTGAAAAACTCGAATGGAGCGAAATGATAACAACAACAACAACAACAACAACAATAATAATAATAATAATAATTGAGGATCAACGCATATGTTATGATGCGTGAAGACAGATTATAAAGATAGAGTAAAATTAGTTTTAAATCGGAATTATTCTTTGGTTCCAGTTCAGCCTACTCCGATATTATTGACATTACTGTAATAAACGACGCGTTTCTTTCATACACTCTATCTTTTTTCTTTTTCAACTTGTTTCTTTTTCAACAAGTTTCTCTTTCATCTTTTGGTTTTACTTTTCAACGTTATGATATCTGATTAAAAACAAAAAGGAAATCTACTACGATAACGAGATCATCATGACGTAAATTTAGCCGTATAATCAACAGGGAATAAAACTCCCGGCCCAAATCCACTTCTCATCTGACCAATTAACTATCCGGCTTCTGCATTGGCCCAGGAGGGGTTTTGTAATCGTACCATCTACCCGGAATATAATCACAAGAGATCTCTTACACCGAAGAGGCGAAATGTCTGTAAAAAGAAACGTAGAATATGCAAAGTTATAAAAAAAATATGTGTATGCTGAGTACGTATATGTATCTACACACACATGCATACACATTTGGCCGCCCTGTAGGCTGGGGCTGTAGAATACACCGACTGCACCTCTGTAGAGGGATAAGACCCCTCCACCAATAGGGCCACCTGTTTGCCGTTGGTGGTGACCCGTGATGCTTGAGGATGGAACCCTGGTGGCTGAGCAGTTCATGATATGCAACACTCCACTTGGTTCTTACTTGTGCTAGACGGACGGTCGGAAAGGCCCCCTCACATCAATCGGCTGTTCACGTCAAACCCTAGTACCTACATGACTGTCTCAACCCTATTCTCCTTATGGCAAGCTACAACCCTTTTTATCATATGTGCTAAAAGGTGGTGGCTGAGGATCTTAATGTCCTGGGTATGACGTTAACCTCTATCTAATGGTGATGTTCTAATTCTGGAGCTCTGGGGAATGTGGAGTACCTCTTCATCGCCATTACTCCCAGTTACACTCTGACCCGGAGTGGTGATACCTGTTAGAGTCCCATCTATGGGCTAAATAGAAAGTGAGTTTTCAAAAATGTGTTTTAAAAAATTGAATTTAAAAAAATGAGTACCTATTAAGAATGAATGAACAAAACATCTTCGGCATAAAATAATTCAATAAGGGTTGACATGCCGTAAAGTCCAAACAACCAGCCAACCAATATATACACCCGGAGGCGCCTCGTAGGATTATGGAATCGACGACACCAGTTAAAATCCTGGACGAGTCAATTTGTATTTCACTTAACAGTAATATCCTTAAGAAAGGCATGAATCCATATGTTCTTCCTTCAGTTATGGGTAAATAGTAGGGCAGACTGGGTTCTTAAGCCTTTGTTATACAGGAAGTGTAGGAAAAGGAATTCAAATCAACTTTACTCGACTTTAGTATCTGACCTTTTGTCACATCCTGTTCGTAGCGGAATAATCAAAGTGTTATATACCCCTTAACACCGCGTATATAATGACAAGAGAGAGAGAGTGAGAGATAGACAGACAGACAGACAGACAAAGACACAGAGACAGAGACAGACAGATAGTAGAGATTATGATAAAGGGATGATATATTTGTGTTTACTTCTTTGCTTAGTCGTTCCTGACATCTTCCTTTGGGCTGATTCTGTGGGTTGATTTCCTCTTTCTGTTTGGGCCGTTCGGGCTGGTCATCTCTTGTGGATTAATTAACTAAGACTTGTTGTTTTTCTATTGTCTTTATCAAAACAACCCTAGTCTAAAACCTTGCGGTGAGAAGCGGCATCTTGAGAGCCGACGACAACGTTTTCTCTCGATGAGTGACTGGCCGCAACTAACTAAAAACTAATTTCTGTCTCACGCCTTCCTTTAGCCAATCAGAAGTAAGCGTGCAGGTGAGCGCGAGTTCAAACGCTGCCAATGATGGTAATTTTCCATTTCCTCGTTATTTGAATTTTTAACGAACTCAATCTATCTACACTACTTACACAATTCATAAGCTACCCATGAATTATGTAACAACATTTCAGCTGAAAAGGGTGGAAAAAAAATACGAAACACCAATAAACACAGTGGAATTATGAGATAAGTATACATTAATGTACATAATGTAGCGTAATGGTCGGGCCTTACCCGGGAACACCATATTTGTGGCCTTGTGCCAGACACAGAGAGAGCTCAATAGATGTAGTATGATTCTCTGATCTTACCGGGTGGTCTCTTTGAATAATCGGCCCGAAAAGAAATAAAAAACATAAACGAGATTTTGGAGACGTGAAGGCGGTTTTTAACGAAAATCCCGACTTCTTGACGGCTAATTGTCCTTTGATCCAAACGGCCGTGAACTCACAGAAGTAATCGAATGATTAGAACGAATCGAACATTCTTTTCCTTCTAGGAAGAGATGGATTATTCGAGAAAAAGATCCTTCTAGATTGGTTCTGTTGAGATAATATATAAGAAGACGCTCGCTAGGGCTTGGACGAGTCAGAGTAGAGTTGGTCTGACAGTTGGAGTTGGAGCTGGAGCTGAGATCGGGGAGCGAACTGTTTTCGCTGAAAACGAAAAGGGCTGGCCTGATATTTACTGGCCGAAGAAAATCTTGTCACCCAGAAGTTTACTCGAAGTACTGAAACTCTAAGGACCATATAAAGAAAGATATTACTTATTATATGAAACCGACTCTCTTTCTCATAAAGTTAAGAAGCTGAAATTGAATTTATTCTAATAAACTTCTGAAAAATAAACTTGGTATTATAGTCATCATTTACTACGAGAAAATACTACGGATAGTATTATGAATGGAAACAAACAACGATATTCCCCTGACCACTAGACACCCGTGGAGATAAAGTCAATTGGCCGTAACGAAAGCCACTTGACTTGTAAGGTGATACCTTTCCCTGACCACGCGAAGAAGTGTGGAAGAATTCTCTTTGGGGTCGACTGACTAGAAACGATGACTACTAGATCTGTGTGATCAACAAGCAAACGTGTCGACCCCTGATATACGACTGGTGTCGAGCCCTGATAGAAAGCCCTGATTGAGTGTTTTGAAGACACGGTGTGAAAAGACCCCGCTACGTAACATATACGATTTAGTGCCGTGAAAAGAGGCACTACGTTACAATAATAGTTGAAGTTTTGCAGGTGTTTATGTGTTATGATAATCGTTGTGGGTAATGGACACGGGGAGCCGAGTTGAAATTCTGGACCAGACAGTTTGTATTTTACATAGCGTTAATAAGTAAAGTAAAAAGTAAAGTCATCGGGATAGCCCAAAATCGGTATCAGCCAGAGAGCGAAGGGGTCTATCCCCTTTTCACTAGCACTAGACCAAGGTGCTTGTTTTTGCATCAGAAGTGGAGCTGCCCACCTTCCATCATCTCCTTACTTTACTGCAAAGATCCCTGTGCTACTCATACGCTGAGTTGGCGAGGGCCGGTATCGAACCAGGAATCTTGTGGTTTCTAGCCGGACGCTCTACCGACTGAGCTAAAATAGCCCTAATAACATTGAGAAACTATTATCTCTCCAGCTATGAGTAAATAGTAGGGCATACTGGGTTCTAGCATTGGTGTGGCAACTAGTTTAGGAGAATGAAAAATGAATTATAACCTGTTAATCCGCTAAAAATGCATAAAGGAAAGAATGCTGTCAAAGTATATATATATATATATATATATATATATATATATATATATATATATATATTCCACTTCCAATTTCTACGCTACTACTCGTTCTCCTTAAAAACGAGACACGGAACATACCATCAGTTTCGTATCTGATGATGGCAAATTGTATTGCCGAAAGCGCTCGTAATGAAACCTTTGGTGGATTGCTACACCAGTTCCACCCTGACACCAAAAAGATGGCTAGAAAATTAGAAAGATTCGAACAAAAACTCGTCCGAGAAGAATTCTATGTACAGTTTAACACAACATGCTTAAAAGATAAAATACTGCCAGAATACACTTATTTTAATATATATATATATATATATATATATATATATATATATATATATATATGTGTGTGTGTGTGTGTGTTTGCGTGTGTTGTGTGTGTGTGTGTGTGTGTGTGTGTGTGTGTGTGTGTGTGTGTGTGTGTGATATACACCTTAGAGTTACAGGTCAGCTGCAACCTTTACAGTAATAGTGCTTGATATCAGTCGATAGAGCTACTGAGAATTCATCTCAATGGAAACATTTGAGGATATTTGGGAAATTAGATGAGCCCGGTTTAGCTCAGTCGTTAGAAAATCTGCATAGGAATCACAAGGTTTGAGTTCGATACTGAACCCCACAAACTTAGTATATGAGTGGCATAGCTACTCATCTGATCTGATCTGTGAGATAAAGTGGAGAGCTGACGATAAGTGTGGCGTCCCACCTCAGACGTAAAAACTATATCCCTGGTCTAGCACTAGACTAGGCTGATACCGAAAATAGGCCACTCTACCAACTTTACTTTCCTTCGGATTAAAAAAAAAAATTCGACTCCAGGGATTCTCACCATATCAAAGAAAAGTTCCACGGGTTCTTCGACCAACATTTCCACCAATATTTCATTCATTTCTATCTTAGAATACACCATCTTATAATACAGCATCAGTATCAATACTTTTTGAACATACGCATATATATATATATATATATATATATATATATATATGGGGGGGTTGAATAAAAGAATCTACTGAAAGAAAAGAGGACAAAAGAAAAAAGGGGGGGTTCTTTTTTCTCCATTCTAGTATATTTTCTTTTTATTTCTTAATGGTTATCTGATGAAACTGGGCTCATTTATGGAGTTACCGACCGAAATAAATTTATAATAGCCAAATGACGGGTTGTTGAGTTTTTCTTTCTTATTGAAAGTGTCCTACACGTGAGTATATATATATATATATATATATATACTAGCAAATATATGCACCCTCCGGGTGCAAGTATTTAAGTTTTAATGTAATAAAATATTGTATTAAATTAGAAAGGCTAATGAAACTAAATAAGAATACAGATAAAAAGATTTGAAACAGAGGGAGTATAATAAAAGATTTGAAACAGAGGGAGTATAATAAAAAATGGAACAACTGAAACTTACTCTTCCATCACTCTCGTCTTTCATTATTATTTTTTCTAATTTAAGTATTTAGTTAAAAGAGGAAGTAAAGAATAAAATGACAGTTATTTTTTCTTGTTAATGGATTTCATTTAAGATTCATTGAAGAGATTTTTGCTTATATTCATTAACATAAAACCAAACTGTTAGAAATCAATAATACTAAGCACATATTTATTAAATTCGATTTTTTAATATTGATATGCAAATTAGCCTTCCCGTTCACACTGTAAACCGCTATTTTGTTGTATATATAAATATAATTGCATGTTGTCAGTATGTAGTCATAGTTAACAGTATTAATAATGTAAGACAATTTTATTAATAATTGAGGTTTAGATAAAAATAAAATCATTGAGAATGTGATGTCAATAACTAAAGGAATTGTGACTTGAGTAGGAATATAGTCTCGGTTATAGACAGAAAAACACACAATCTCCATTATAATAAAATAAGATATATATATATATATATATATATATATAGTGACGTTGAATTCGAGTATGGCTATTGCATGGAATTATTTTCTAAAGGAACATTTTACACTGCTATGAACGGATGTGATTCAGCCATTGAACATTAATGTTAACGATCTCATAATATCAATAAATATTTTTTGCCTGAAGCTTTTTAGAGCGTGGAAAAAAATGGCGCATTAAAGAACGAGCCTAATTCATTGGATGTTATTGAAATCATGTTTTATATGAAAATGTCTCTCACCGACACTGATGCTTAACAAAAACTAGAGCCCATCACACACTGTTCTTTTTATCTGCGTTGGGTTATTCAATACCGAAGTCAGTTATTTTTTATGCAATTATATGGTTTCATATTGTATCTATTCTTAATTTCAAAAATTAATCATTTACGTATTTGATTTCCAAATTCCTATGTAATCTTCTTATTTTAATGGAGATTGTGTTTTTGTCTGTAACCGAAACTATATCACTACTCAAGTCATAATTCCCTTTGCTATTTACATCACATACTCCATGATTTTATTTTTACTTAAACCTCAATTATTGATAAAATTGTGTCATATTACTAATACTGTTGACCATATCTACATACTAATAACATGCAATTGTATTTATATATACCATAGTATATATATAGTTATTTATGTCCCATTCTCCATAATTTTATTTTTATTTAAACATCAATTATTAATAAAATTGTTTTACCTTATTAATACTGTTGGTCATATCTACATGATATTTTCCACGTACCCCACTTGTACGGGTCAGGCACAAAGGCCCTATTAACGTGGGACCACCCACAAACCGAAGCTCATGGGGTGGCGGGTGAAAAATTGCGTCGATCCCATCGGCATTCCCCCTCAAGGGGGCGCCTCAGGCACTGGGCAATAAACCCAGCCCTGCCCCTTTAAATCAAGGGGGCAGGTGTTGCCTGGGGGGATGGCCCCCTGGGATCGACGCTGTTAATTATAGCAATGGTCCAGAGGCCGAAGCCACTGTTGACCATACCTACATACTAATAACATGCAATTGTATTTATATATACCACAAAATAGTGGTTTAGAGTGTGAACGGCAAAGCTAATTTGCATAATGATATTAGAAATTTGATTTTAATAAATATGTGCTTCATATTATTGATTTCTAATTGTTTGGTTTTATTTTAATGAATATGAGCAAAAATCTTGGGGATAAATCTTAAAAGAAATCCATTAACAAGAAGAAATAACTGTATCTTTATTCTTTACTTCCTATTTGAACTAAATAGTTAAATTAAGAAAAATTCAGCAATGAAAGACGGGAGTGATGGAAGAGTAAGCTTCAGTTGTTTTAATTTTCGATTATACCCCCCTCTGTTTCAAATCTTTTTATCTGTATTCTTATTTAGTTTCATTAGCCTTTCTAATTTAATATAATATTTTATTACATTAAAACTTAAATACTTGCACCCGCGTGGTGAAGTGAAACATAGTTGTCTCCCCCTGAATCAGTTTTCTATAAGTACTAAAGAATCTTAACCTTAACTGGACCACAGTTAAGTCTATTAATAATGGAGATTAGGTCTCTATTTATCTGTAACCGAAACTACGTCATTGCCTACATCAGAATACCCAAAATAGAATAAATACACTCAGAATTTGAGTATGCAGCCTTAGACGGTTCTCATTTTTTTAAACAAGTTTTAATAAATACATGTCCGGTATTATATATTCATATAAAGTAGTTTAATTTATTTTAATATATGTTTGAAGTTATCAGAACTATGTTTCCATTTCAAATTGTTTTATTTTTTTATTCCTTTTTAAGATTTTACTTACTGATGGTACAAACTCTCTGACATTGAATTTTTAACTCCTACCCCCTCAGGCAATATATTTCAAAGATTAATTTTTACACCGCCCAGTGAGCGTCTTTTTTTGTTGCTAGTTATATTTGATAACGCTTAAGTAAAGCATTTACATTGTAAGACTTTTATTATAAAATGCAAGCTACAAATCCCCCCTACAAAAATGTTATTTACCCCTCGAGGATGTGTATGGACCGATTTAAGAAGCTCTGTTCAAGAATAATTCTGAGTACATATGTGGCCCACATTAGCATGTCCATGTGTTGGCTTCCAACCTATAACGTCACTTATGGGTTCGTCCTTGCTTCTTCAGCAGTGTCCAGCATGTCTTGTTCGTCTCACTCGGATGGCTTGTGAGATAGGAGGCAGGTGGCCGTACAGCTGCTTCCTTGTGAGGTGCTGTTTCCACGACTTGCTTAAGATCGCGCGCAGAATTCTTGTGCAGTTTCCATCTAGTTCATTCTCCAAGCGTCTCGTTAGGGTCCAAGTGGTGCAGCCATACAGCAGCACTGATACAATTGGAAGAATTGTCGTTTTAAATTATCAGTGAGATCGGATTTTCATATGACTGATAATCTGTTTATAGTCGACCATGCCTTCCATATTCGTGCATTAATATCGCTTTCTGTGGATGAGATATTACTACCTAGGTATATGAATTGTTCTACTGGCTTTAGATGGGCCGTCAAACAGGGACCTACATTGAACATCTCTGCACGGATACTGGATGCTGCGCAGAAGACCTCCCTGGGACAATCAATGATAGAGAAGGTTGGCGCGAGATTGTCATGAATATCGGTGCTACTAGCGCGACATGATGATGATATGCATATGTGGAATAAGAGTACTCGATATAGTCTAGCAAAGCATCATTTGTCAAGCTATGAAACAAAAAAAAATCTTTTTGATATCTCCATGCACGAAGCAGAAAGATCAACTTATTTTATGTGAACCTTCCAGAGCATGCTGGGAAAATTCGCACGACTGTTACGCAGCGACCGTTTCAAGTGCTTACCGGGCGGAAATGTGAACACGCACATGCGCTCAGAAGCAGCAGACGACGCAACGTCAGTCGTAACAGGTGTCTCCGCGTGATAATTCTCGGCGTATCAACTCAAAGCCATCAATGACGCACAAATCGAAAATTGAAAAGAGACGTGTCGAATGCAAAAAAAAGAAAACCCCAAAAAAGAAGCAAACTTACCTCCAAATTCGTAATTTCATGGCAACTGACAAACGCACACGTTCGACAGTAACATCTTATTATAATGGAGATTCGGGATTTGTCTGTCTCTAAACGAAAATACGTCATTGCTTACGTCACAATACCCTCAAGAAATTCGAAAGATAATTGTGTCTGGCTTAAAAAGCACCTCTTAATTTTTTTATTCGTTTGGTGGAAATTCTACGGCTCCCGCTAATATAAATATAATTTATAACTTCATTGCTTCGTAACATCTATTAATAATGGAGATTCGCTTCCGGTTTTTGTCTGTAATAAAAATTACGTCACTGCTGCATACGTCACATTACCCAAAATCGTCATAACATAGAATAAATACACTTAAAATTTGAACATGCAACATTAGACAGTCCTCATTGTTTTTTAAAACAAGTCTTAATAAATACATGACTGGTATTATATATCTATATATTGTTTGTTTTATTTTAATACATATTTAAAGTTTACATTTCAAATTGTTTTATTTTTTAATCCTTTAATGAACTTGATGATTTTACTTACTTAAGATACAAACTCGCTGACATCGAATTTTTACTCCCACCCTCAGGCAATAGAGAGAGCGGGGAGAGAATGAGAGAAAGGAAGAGAAAAGGATCATTGCAGACTCAAGATTTGAATTGAGAATCGTATTCATTTTCCCTTTCTTTCAAAACAAATTCGAAAATCCTCTTCCCCATGTACATACCGTATTTGACGACATATTGGACGCACTTTTTTTCCAAAATTTTGGCTAAAAAATTGCCCTGCGTCTCATACATCGTAGGTGAAGTTTAAAGTTTTATTATTATTAATTTTATTATTATTATTATTATTATTATTATTATTATTATTATCATTTCCTGATATTGAGATGTCTTGTGTATGCTTATTGCTTGCCTGTACTGCCAAATTGCTTTTATACAGCTATGTTTCTACTTGTGTAATGCACAGCTAGACTGTTTTCAACAATATATACTTAAGTACACTAAAAACTTTTTTCCTGAATCTGATCTGCTGAAATGGGGGTGCGTCTTATATGCCGTCAAATACGGTATATAATTACACACATTCATACACGTATACACATAAATAAATAGATAAATCATTATAAAGTTAAAGTTTGGATTAAGAATGGAATTTATTTTCTTTTTCTTTCAAAGGAAATTAGAAAACACTTTTCTTTGTGCACATAAATAAATACACACACACACACACACACACACACACACACACAAATTATATATACATATATATACATATATATATGTATATATATATATATTGTCACACACAGACACCGTGTTTCGACATACCACGTCTCAGAATATGAAGTGCTCAATACGTTAGTAGAGCGGGTTTAGTAGAAAGACAATAGTCTTTAATTAATAAATTTCTTGATTACTATCAACCCTGATGATCCTTTTTGATGAGACTTTAGTAGGTATATATATATATATATATATATATATATATATATATATATATATATATATATATTCATTATCTTTTACTTTCAAAGGAAATTAGAAAATTCTATTCTCAGTGCTCATACATAAATATACACACGCACATGCACATGCATACATATATATTTATATATATTTAGAGAGAGAGAGAGGGAGAAAGAGAAAGAGAGAGAGAGAGAGATTGAGAGACAGCGAGAGAAAGATACAGTGAGACAGAGACAGAGACAGAGAGACAGAGACAGAGACACACACAGCAAGATTTGTAACTTTGATGAAATCCAAAGACATAACTTCTATTACTTCGATTCCTTCTGGCATCGTTATCTCAGTCAATTTTAATTGCTTCTTGAGAATGTCCTCCTCATCCTCATCATTCTATCGACTCTCTGATCGGATATCAAACATTTTGACCATCTTCAGACGGTATCTATATTCTTGACTGTTATCAAACGGAAAAATTGGTTCTGTAATAAAGAAAAAAAAGAAAAAAGAAAAAGAAAAAAGAAAAAAGAAAAAAAAAGAAGAAAAAGAAATTCCTTGTTTACAAAGAAAGGTTTGGCTGAACACTTAAACAGTCCAACGGGAAATTAGTTTGGCTTTAAAAAGAAAAACACGTTTTTGTTTTCTCTCTCTCTCTCTCTCTCTCTCTCTCTCTCTCTCTCTCTCTCTCTCTCTCTCTCTCTCTCTCTCTCTCTCTCTCTCTCTCTACTTGAAAGTCTTCGCACAATTCTTTTTCCCAATAGATCTACATTAGTTTGTCCATTTATGGAACGGCTTTTCGGGGAAAAATTGGCCAGACATTGGACTGTCAATTGCATGCTGATATTCTAAAACTTCTTAGAAGTAATTTACAAAGATAAACTTTTGTAGATTTTATCTCTGTTTAATTTTCAGATTTTACAGATTCAGTCTTATCATTATTTTGCTACCTATTGTGACAGAGGACAGTTATTTTTAATTATTATCAAAGTGTTTCTTTCTATGTATATTTGCTTGTCACGCAAAAGACACATATTCGATATTAAAAATTACTTGGCAAATAGGCGTATGATAAAGCTCTCTCTCTCTCTCTCTCTCTCTCTATATATATATATATATATATATATATATATATATATATATATATATATATATATATATTCCCAATGAGTCATAAATACCAACTGTTAGTTTCGCTTACTAGCTCATCATGACAAGAGTCAGATTCTTGCGCTGATGAGCTTGTAAGCGAAACTATTAGTTGGTATATCTGATTCATTAGTATTAATATTAATATTTGCTCAACTTAGGTATCGAGCACTTTTTACATATTTAGCTTTAGAGAAACCTAGCTGCATTTTTTTTTTTTGCTTTTGGCCAAGTGATATTGTGTTAATCGATTATTTTCGGTTGGTGTAACACTCTTGGTTTTTCTTTTTTCTTTTTCTTTTCGTTTTGTCTACCAGGCAATTTTTGTTGTATATTTTTAATAACAAATTATTTGCCGGTGTTTTTCATTGCCGCAAACGTTTATTAATAGGATTAGTGTATATATATATATATATATATATATATATATATATATATATATATATAACCGTTTTTGGTATCCGTATTTAGTATAACAACATACAACTTTCACCGTGTGAGATAATTTGATATTTTAATAAAAGTCAAAAATTGACCTACACTATTTCACAGTCAGAATGAGCCAGGACAGTATAGTAAGGATTACATTAAGATGGACACCACCTGGAATGTGAAGTTTTGAACGGCCAATGAACAGCTGGCAGGGAAGAGTTGAAGGAGACACTAGAAATATGAATCTACATGGGGCAAGTCAGAGAGAGAGAGAGGGGGGAGAGGGAGTAGCAAAAGACGGAATGAACGGAATCAAATCGCCGAAATTCTATTTCTCAAGCCACGATGGGATGGAGGGGTTAACAATAACTACCTAATATAAACATAGCTTCCTGTTAATATCGCTTTCGTTTACCGTCAGTTAAGATTTTATTGTGTAATATTATTAGAAATATATATTGATACTCATGTTCCTAAATCTTCCGTCCGTTATCACCCTGCAACACCCTGTGGTTAAAAATGAGACCGTCCAAATTGTTCAAGATGCAATGCTAAAATGTAAATCCTAATTATCTGGTGTCGTTTAATCGCAGAATTCTTATTTGTCCCATTTTATTTCACCCAATTTTTAAAATGAAACATTACAAATGATTTTGCGTCGCCCAACGTAAAAATAAAATGAATTGAAAAAAAAATTCGTTTGTTTTATTTGTAATATTGAAATTGGGAATTCCCGACCCAACTTAGATATTTTCCGAGTAGTGCTTTTGTTATTTTTGTCGGCAAATTAATGTAAATATCTTAAACGCCTTCCGACAGATTTTTGTCGTCAAATCAATGTCCATATTTTAGACACACCCCTCTTTTTAAAAAATGAGTGAGAGAGAGAGAGAGAGTGTGTTAAATCAAGTTATTATGCTTTTCACATATTGAACGTTTTTGCAATCACTCTTAACTAAACATATCAAACGTTGTAATAATTAAATTATCATACTGTGGTATATCCTCAGGTACCACAAGTTTTACATTAATACAGCTCCTCTCTAAACAGTTTTTGGTCGTCAACAGGGCCTAACGTCGGTAAACCAATTTTGAATTTCAGCTGTTTTGTCTTATTTGGCCTTAATTTTCTTAGAAAAAGGCATGAATCCACATCTTCTTGAACTTTCCCATTATTGGAATGAGGTAGGAGAAATACAAAAAACACAACTCGTATCAAGTGTTAAGGTTTATCTTGTCTTATTCTCTCTATTTAATTTTTTCTGAGGCCGTGGAAGTAGATGAAAATGGATAACAGATACATGTGGGAAAGCTACTTCTTTCTAGTAGAAACCGTATTTTCCCGTATTTACGAACGGTTCAATCGAACGCTTGTCTCCTTGTACCCCATCACCTAAAAGAGAGGACTAATCGAGAAACACATATCTTATTGGAAATTCACAAAACACCCAATACTTACTTTCGCATCGCGTGGGCGGCATCGTCTGGTCAGTGTGGATCTCCACATCGATTGTCGACCGAGCATATAATGTTGCATCTACTGGTTGAACTTTGTCAACTCGTTTTTTTTCTCTAGATTTTCTTGATAACATCAATTCGAACTTCGATGTAATTCGCTTACATTATTACATTAGTCTATCAGTGATGTCTGATATTTTAATGTTTTTAGTGTAAGGAATTGTTGTATACTTATATATACCCACATCATATCTCGGCTATATAATTGAGAGAGAGACAGATAGAGGGACAGATAGATGATAATAGTTGATAGTCTTACTTTGTTAACTTGTTTCTCTAGTTGATTGAGGGACTTCTGTTAAGGGTTGGTCTTCTTCTTCGTGCTGGGTTGGTCATTGTCTTTAATATTTGATTTATACAAAAAGACTTGTTTGTTTCTTGATCAGGTTTTATGCTCAAACCTGCCCATTTGATTCCGCTGCTGGGGGAGTAACGACATCAGAGCCGACAATCGCATCTGCACTCCTTGAAAACCGGGTCCGATCTGACTAACTATATTAAAACCTATTCTCACCCATCTGCAATGGCGCATTTTAAGAGGTCAAATCTAAACGTCATTAACCGTCATCACTGTGGGTAACTTTTCATGGACTCCGTCATTTTAATTTAATGGACTCTAATTCAAAATTCTAACTACTTATAATTCATAATTTATGGCTGTTCATAAATTATGTAACAGGATTAATGTATCGTCAATGTATCGCACCTCGCAAATATCTACTAAGCTTAGAATAATATAGTTCAGGGTCATAATTAACTAAACAAGAGTAGAGGGAATACCTTGCTCCATTATTCCCAGATGAGTAGAGTTTGTCTTCTTTTAAAATCAGCATTCGATGTATTTGTTTCTACCTGTGCTAGAACACCGGGACTTTTAAGAAATTCTCTCAATCACCAAAAATGTGTCTTTATTTCAATTATTACGTGTGAGGATTACCTAACGTTGTGCCTGGACTGGAAAGGACCAAATCCAAGGAATTCTAAAAACGATACCATCTAAAACACCATTCAGTGGAAAACCATGGATAAGCCGATTTTTTTTAATTACAAAACTTATTTTGTACTATTTAGATTATTCGGACTATAAGAATATAATGTGTTCTTATAATACGTTAGAAGGCTCAGAGTAACCTTCCAACGTAGGTACATGTATGTACATAGATGAATCCGAACAAAGAGTTACATATAATAATAAATACAGTCTTTATTGTTTGAGCACATGGACGAATGACATACATAAAATACAATAAAGAGACACACAAAATAGCTACAAAAACAGATAGGACAAAAGTCCTTTTGCAGTAATAAAGAGTTCCTGAAGAAGTCACTTACTGATAAGTGGGGGGCAAGAGACACCAAGCTTCTAGCCCATGTTTAGTGGTTGCTGGACCGAGAGAAAGAGAGTGAGAATTCCCGGGCTATTGTTTAAATACGCAGCCACCTATTGGCGAAAGTCTCACGGGAAGGGAAAATAACACTTTTGGACCCAAGTCCACCTCAGCGGGGCCAAACAATCGCTACAGGACTATTTTCCTCGTCTTTGTTGTTATATACACAACGTTGCAGCTGATGTGCCTTCCGGCCTACTTCAGATGTTTCTTGTCGAGCTCGGGAACCTTCTCGAAGTCGGGAACCTTCTTTTCGAATTCGAGGACCTTCTTGTCGAACTCGAGAGTCTTCATGTCGTAATCGGGAGCTTTCACGGAACTTCGAACCGAACCCTTTTTTTCAATCCACCTGGATAGACTCTCCTCATTCCGTTAATTATGACCGGGTACAAGTGTTAAACTATATTAAGTATTCTATGTTACGGTCGTCCTTGGCCAGGATTGAACCTGCAACCTACAGATGATTGTCACTAAGAACTGTATTAACTGAACTTTTATATCCGTTGTGCCATGTGTTTAGGAGGGCGCATCAGCCAAAACATTGTGTATATAACAATAAAGATGAGGACAACAGTCCGAAAAATCAAAATAATACAAATTTATTGTTGTCTTATAAAATCAACAAGAAACAGAAAAACAACTGCTTATGCATAAAATAGTAAAAAAAATTACTCCCATCAATCATCAGTATTATAAAAACTAGCAAAAAAGCAAAAGAAAACATCCTCCGGGCGGTGTAAAAATTAATTTTTGAAGGATATGGCCGAAGAGGGTGGGAGATAAAATTCAGTGCCAGAAGGTTTATATCATAAGTAAGTAAAATCATTAAATGTATTTAATACATCTATTAATTATTGATTAAATAATTATTTTGAATATTTTACACAAACATTTTACACAAAATCGTAGGTATTTATTTATACTTTTGATACTGAAAAAATGATTATTTCTTGTGCGTAAATAATTTTCTCGTAAAACTATACGTTATATAACTTATGCACATCACTCTAGAATCTCAGCCCATTGTTAGTGTGTTTTATTCTCATTGAGCACCCCATACTTCTGGCCTTGTACCACATCTAATCTAAGGTTAGTAAATAACTATACGTTAGATAACTTTAAATATATATTAAAGTAAAATGAATTATATATAAATATATGGTACCGGGCATGTATTTATTAAAACTTGTTTTACAAAACTATAAGGACTGTCTGTCTAAGTTTGCATATTCAAATTTTGAGTGTATAGAATATACGGCTATTCACTATTCTATGTATTGACGATTTTGGGTAATGTGACGTAAGCAGTGACGTAGTTTCGGTTACAGACACATTGAGGCCGAATATCCATTATCAATAAGATGGGAATATTATTATATACAAACAAGTGTCTTTTTTTGATTCAACAATCACTTTACAAAGCAGGACTTCAACTTGCTAATGGATTCTCCACTGAGCAGTATTTTAGCTGCTATTAATAAATTATGCGAACAGATTTCGGGACGCCCTATAAATGTGTGTGTAAGATTAATACCAACATACATGCGCATGATAATCGAAAAAAAGGCGGGAATCTATCAACAGAGAACGTTTTTATTATTGATATTCAGATCCAGGGTTCACATTTTATCAGAGATAATTTAATTGTATTTATTTTCTATGGAAGCATGCTTACATACGCGTTTGAATAGATCTATATAAAGTCTGCCTATTTACAAAAAATAAAAACTGAAACCCGAACATTCGTCTAATTATTCTCGCGTGCATTCTAATTTATGGATCCCAATATTCTCTTTATGAAAACATCTTTTTAGTCAATACTTAGATGCAACACTTAGATGCAATAATTGTTATTTTAAATCATTTTCTTCGTAGATATTGCAGTAGTCGGGCATCGTATCAATGTTTAAAAGAGAAAATACATGTTTATTCTCCCTAAGCAAAATGTTTTATTGTTTATTGTTACAATTCACAATTATTTATTTATTCTCTTCTTCCATCCTAGAAAAAGGCCGAGAAAAAAGACACAAAATTATATATATATATATCTTATTATAATGGAGATTGTGTGTTTTTCTGTCTGTAACCGAAACTATATTACTAATCGAGTCACAATTAACATAGTTATTTACATCACATTCTCCATGATTTTATTTATATTTAAACCTCAGTTATTAATAAAATTTCTTCACCTTTTTATTAGTGTTGTCCATATCTACATAGTATTTACCGCGTACCCCACTTGTACGGGTCAGGCACAAAGTCCCTATTAACGTGGGACCACCCACAAGCCGAAGCTCATGGAGTGGCAGGTGAAAAATTGCGTCAATCCCATCGGCATTCCCCCTCAAGGGGGCGCCTCAGGCGCTGGGCAATAAACCCAGCCCTGCCCCTTTAAATCGAGGGCAGGTGTTGCCTGGGGGGTGGCCCCCTGGGATCGACGCTATTAACTTGTAAAGATCCAGGGCCGAAGCCACTGAACCCCTGGCGTTGGCCAGATCTACATACAAATAACATGCAATTGTATTTATATATACAAAAATAGCGGTTTGCAGTGTGAATGGGAAGGCTAATTTGCATATTGATATTAAAAATGTGATTTTATTAAATATGTGCTTAGTATTATTGATTTCTAACTGTTTGGTTTTATTTTAATGAATATAAGCAAAAATCTCTTCAATGAATCTTAAATGAAATCCATTAACAAGAAAAAATAACTGTCATTTTATTCTTTATTTCCTAATTTAATTAAATAGTTAAATAAGTAAAATTCAGCAATGAAAGAAGGGAGTGATGGAAGAGTAAGTTTAATTTCTATTTTTCTATTATACTCCCACTCTGTTACATATCTTTTTGTCTGCCTCTAATTTAATACGATATTTCATTACATTAAAACTTAAATACTTGCACCCGGAGGATGCATATATTTGCTAGTATATATAAAGTGTTGATATAAAATATTTTATATAAAAGAAAGGATTATGATTTTTAAAAGTTTTTCTTTTACATTAGCGACACGATATCTTCTTCAGGTTTCGATAAACCATATTCAGAATGTGATTAATCAAAGCCTGAGGAATATATCAGAAGATCTGAAACACGTGTCGCTAATGTAAAATAAGAAAAATCTTTTAAAAAGCATAATCAATTTTGCGGATCTTCTTTTTTATAATATATATATATATATATATATATATATTATATCATTATTTATATTTTGCTTGAAGGCAATTACAATGCGTATATCGCATAAAATTCGATAATTATAGAAAATAATCACGACAAGTGAACCTCGGCAAAGAATTGTGCGGTGTGTAGAACATCGTACAGACTGTTTCGACTTTATTAAGTCTCATCAGCGATGTATACTAACGACTTCCCTCCGACAGAAATCGAAGCCGGGACTTCAGCAAGAGAGTCAGAGACTTTACTGCTTCGGCCACCGATACACAGCGGACAATCCATGCGAAATTAACCTGTCAATGATAATGATGTTATGTACTTTCTTATTCTTCTGGTCGGATCTGCTTCTTCTATCTTCTAATGGTCTGGTATATCTTCTACAGGTCTCGTCTGGTCTTCTTGTATGGGGATTCCGTGTCTGGTTCTGCTGGGGACCATTTCTTATCAGAAGCCTTGTCATTGTTAGCTTATAGTAATAACAACAAGACTTCGATTTACCTTTGATGTTATTTTATTCTGGAACCCCAGGACCAGACAACTGCGCGCTGAGAGTCACATCTTGCTAGCTTCTAACTCTGCAACTGACTAACTGCAACTAACTACTGCAACTGACTTACTGAGTTGCCCACCTTAAACCGGAAAAGGGCTTTCTATCGGGGTTCCGTTCTCACGATTCTATCCCCAGAAAGCAAGGTGAGAGTGAGGTCAAGCATTGTCACTCACTCTCAAGGCCATCGGCAGTACTGATTGCCATAATGATTTCTATACTACCTTAAAAAGTAATAGGGATCCAATTAATATGTAACAATGATACGCCTCTACCATATGAGGTACAGGGATAAGTAAACAGTGATCAATATCGTGGATTGAGCATTTATGTTTAAGTTAGGGTAGTGTGGTCATGGAGTCAACGGCGTTTGGTTACTGACAGTTTCTCGCCTATGGTATTTTTGAAAATTGCATAGGCGAGAAATTGTCAGTAACCAAGCGCCGTTGACTCCATGTCAACGATACCCTAACAGTTCGTTCAATAATAGGATGATTTAGTATATCTACTTAAATTCATTTGTATATATGAATTGCAAACTTTATAGATAGATAGATAGATAGATCTGTCTGTCTGTCTGTCTGTCTGTCTGTCTCTCTCTCTCTCTCTCTCTCTCTCTCTCTCTCTCTCTCTCTCTCTGTTTTAATCTATCAATCTATCTATCTATATGTCTGTCAGTCTATCTCTTTGATTCTATCTATCTATCTATCTATATATATATGTGTATGTTTGTATGTCTATTTGTCTGTCTATCTCTCTGTTTGAATCTGTCTATCAATACCCCTTTCAATTACAGATTGATTTTATATGCCTCAATCTCTGTTTACATATCAATACCAAAATATTCTTATCTATCTATCTATCTATCTATCTATCTATCAAAGTCTTTTCATTATCTATTTATCTATTTATCTAACCATTTCAAGAACAGATTGACTGCATCAATACCTACTTTATGTACAATTTGTCTGAATCTATACGCAAGCAAAAGTGTTTAAGTCATATACACGAATTCCCAATCAATTCTCAATTTGTATTGAAAAATGTGTGAGTGAAAAGCCAGTGAGAATGCGTGTATTATTTTACACTAGCTAGACCTGTGGATGAACCACGGTGTGATAATTGATGTATTACAACGTTTGATATGTTTAGTTAAGAGCTATTGCTAAATAGTTTAATATATAAAAAGTATAATTATCTTGAATTAACTCTCTCTCTCTCTCTCTCTCTCTCTCTCTCTCTCTCTCTCTCTCTCTCTCATTCTTTTGTTCCTTTCTTACCTTCTTTTCATCTTTTCATTATGTTCGATTGAAACAGATTAGCATTATCGCTTCCGCGCCCTCACCCTCTCTCTATCTTTCCCCTAATCTCTTTCTGTCTTTCTTTCGTATTATATTTTTCTGTGTAGCATGTCCTTTGTCTTTCCTTTCTTTCTTTCTAATAAAAACGGAATAGTCCATTATTTAGCTGAGGTGACGACACTCATAAGAAATAAGAATTCGGTGTATAATCGACACCAGATAATCAGGATTTGCATTTTTTACATTTGATCTTGGACGATTTGGACGGTTTCATTTTTAAACCAGAGGGTGTTGCAAGATGATAACGGTCGGAAGATTGAGGAACAAGCGTATTAGTATATAGATAGCATGCCTTGTAGATTGCTTGGCTGTAAAAATACTTTCACTACTTCCAACGTGTGTGAGTGAGAAGGGGTGGGGTGGTGTTAGGCGCGGGAAGCAGACGTTTCTTTTCTGGCGATCAATAATATCTATTCTACA
>CM042139.1:53485115-53495115 GCA_023376005.1 Doryteuthis pealeii
CAATTTTCCTTTGATAGATATACATATTTTTTCTTATAGATATAAAATTGGAATTTTTCTTCTTGTCTGTAAAAGAAAAAGAAAAGTTAAAAAGGATATGTTTACATTTTTAATTGATTCATCATGTATAGTTTGTGAAGTTCCCGCCAAAAATCCTTAGTTTTTTTAGGTACATCAGGCATATAGGTATTTACTAAGCGTAGCTTAGATGCGGTACAAGGTCAAAAGTATAGGGCACCCGGTGAGAATCGAACTCACTATCAATAGTCAGCTAATCTAGCTTGCTAACCATTACACCATATGAGGTGCCTCATCAGGCATATATGATCATAGTGAAACGATTATGAATATTTTCATGTATTTTTATAAGGACATAGACAAGGACGTAACTGATTGGATAAAAAAAACATGGTTCCACTTACACAGATTGACATAGGTTGGCCTAAATATTCATATATGCAGATATCTGTGTAAACATTTGCTGATTTTTTCGGACTATTGACCTCAGTGTTTATATCTTTATATGTAATAGATTCTGTGTAAATATCTTGTATAAATGTCCGAGAGGAAACGTCGTTACTATAATACATTGATTCATTCGGACAAGCCTATTTGTTCAACTGGATCGATATGAAAAATGTAATATATAAGCCCCATTTATAAATTATGTATATATACATATTGAATGAATGTATGTTAACGGTGAAGTATGAATGAGTTCTCTCTAAAAGTGTCAAACTATTTTGAATATCTCACGAACCGATCCCATCACCTTGATGTAACTTGGCAACTGATTAGAGAAGATATTATTGCGCATGGGAACAAAGACACTTCCCCTGTGTTTATTTTGTCGACAATGAGACGCCATTATGTGAACTTTTGTATTGCTTAACGTTGTATTCACAGCATAAATACGTTAGGTTTTGTTTGAAATTTTGGACATTAGTTCTCGGAAATAATTCGCCGGATGAAATACACTTTCGGAAATTATTCATATAAGAATTTTGGTAACGACGATTCAAATATTATGGAACTTTGTTGTAGTATCATGGTATAATATTGATACGGGACACTTACTCCAAAGACACCGCGGAAATGAATAGCTCCTATTGTGTGATTGCTATAATAAGTATTACTATTAGAGCCGCCATCTTGTTAGTTTACGCGTGTTGTATTAGGTAATACTTAAGAGTTAACCTGTAGCGATCCTTAGAACGAATTGAAGATATTAAATTTTTCAACAAACAGAATTCACAAAAAATATTGAACTCGTACGAACTGCACTGAAGGAAAATCGGCACGAGTGTTGGATTGAAAAACTGTCCGGTAAGAATCCAACGATTTTAAATATCTCGATTGCCAATTAATAATTACTTTAAACCATATAATTATAAGTACTAGCGGGACTCGTGGAATTTCCACGAAACGAAACAAAAATCAAGCGGAGCTATTTAATCCGGAAACGATGATTTGCAATTTCATTACATATAAATCCTACCAAAATTACCAAAATACATTCCCTAATTCACAATTTTCAATATATAAATAAAACAAACACGTAATTTCTTCTTTTTAAAAAAAGGTTATTCTAATTTTACGTGGGGCATTTAAACGGCGCAAGACTTTTCGGAATGTTTCATTTTAAAAATTGGGTGAAATAAATTGGAACAAATAAGAAATCTACAATTAAGCGACATCAGATAATCTGTTACATTGCATCTTGAACAATTTGAATGGTGTCATCTTTAGCCAGAGGGTGTTGCAGGATGATAAGGGACGGACGATTTAGGAACAAGCGTATTAATATATAGATTAGATGGGAATTCCTGAAACTATACAACTGTGTGCAATTATTTGTATCAGGTCGGAATACTTGATATCGTAAAACAGTGTGCCAAAACCTCTTAAGAAGCAACTACAAAAAAATGTAAATATAAATGTAGACTTAACGAAATTCATAAACTTTTAGGCAGAGAACGGGTTGACATGCCATTAGAATTACGTATCAAACACGAGTATGGTGCTTTTTATTTACACATTCTAAATCTATCAGCGTTATTTTAAGTGTCTTTTTTGGTTATTTATTCATTTTACTCCGATTTAAACCCAGTAATGGCTTTTCAGATGATAATCGTTTCATGATCACCTTAAAAGGTAATCACTATTGCATATCGACTTGGGATAAGACTGAACCTTTGAAATTATCAAAGATGGCGACGACTGGAAAGTGCTTTAAAGGCATGTTATTGAATTCGTTTATGTATGGGCTCGTTTGGTCAATGAAAATCATGTTACCGGCAAAGGATTTGGATATACATACTGGGAAAATAGTTTCTATCATCTCCATTTAAACAATACTGGTTAGGTTGCTGTTTGAGTGGGAGTTCTTATATCGATCGACTTTCAATCGTGTACACATTAGAAATAAATTTAAAAAATTACCTTTTTAAAAAAAACGTTTAATTTCTCTGATTGTCCTGTAAATATAAATCATGTGAATAATTTCCAGGAGCGACGATTGATGAGTGATCAAACCTGGACGACGAACGACGACGACGAGAATCGATGAGTTGGTGGTTTGTTTGTAAGAAAAAAAGATAAAGATTAAAAAACGGTTGAATTCAAACATATAAACCAAATGTCCGTTCTACTCGGCTACAACACTTCTGGCATGGAATGGGCAAAGTCGACAAATAAAAGTGAACAGCATGTTCTTGACATAATGCCAATTCTTCAATAGTGACATTGTTTATTCCTGTCAAATACAGTTCGGCTATTAATCTATATGCGATATATAATATATATATATATATATATATAATAATATATATAATTAATATAATATATATATACTATATATCGCATATGGCTCAACGCGCGAAGTGTATTTAGCAGTGAGGTGACACGCTGTGCATAACTTCACCCCGCGTGAGGTTTGAAAGCTGCTCAGCATGAACATCTGGTGAGTCTAATTTAATATATAATATTAATATATAATTATATATATATATATATAATATAGATATATATGTGTGTGTGTGGTTGTGTGTGTGTGTGTGTGTGTGTGTTGTGTGTGTGTGTGTGAAATGAAAAAAATAAAGGAAAAAAAGTTGTTGAATAGATAAAATAGGATTTATTTTATTTTATTTTACTGACACGTGTTTCAGCCAGGATTTTATTCTTGTTGTTTTTTATACAAAAAGAATAAGGATTTACTCTGATGAGGTCGCTATTTCTTTGTATACCAAACATTTCTGTAGTTTTTTCTATTATTGTTATTTTATTTGTATTTTAAAATAATAATCGAAGAATACATGTAACATAGTAAAGTCCTGACGAAACACGTCAGTAAAATGAAATAAACTTTCTTCTTTATTTTTCATTTCAACAATACCGTCGGATTCGCTTCCATTTCACTTACACACACACACACCCACACACACCACACACACGCACACAACACACACACACACATACACACACACACATATATATATATATATATATATATATACTATATATTATATTTTAGTGTGAAGCATGGCGTTAAGTGTGAAATAATTGATAAACCGAGTTAGATGTTATGTATATTGGTGTGCGAGGCGGATAGTTCACACACACAAGACGGATCAAACTCGATTTAGGTATCTTAAACACTTACAAAATATTCAACATCCCCCGTACCAATATACCACATTACCTACACCCAGTCCCATCCTCGCCAATGAACAGGATAATGAAGACAGCTAAAATCACAACCAGGTCGGGCAAATCAACCCCTCTGACTCCAGCCAATTCCAACCCCAAACCCTAATTCAAGAGCCTCATCTTGATGCCTCAAAGCAGGGCCAAAAACTCCAACATTCCTGATCATATAAACACCAGCGACCACAGGCAGTCAAACCAGCTAAAATGATCCTTGTAAATTCCCTGGAAATATTGGGTGTGAAATTAAATGAGAACTTAGGTTAGATGTTATTGTGCTAAAGGTTCCATTTTTTCTCATCCAATATTATCCAGCGGAATTTACAAGGATCATTTTATGACTGTTGACTGCTGTGGTCGCTGGTGTTTATATGAGTCAGCGAATGTTGAGTTTTTGGCCTGCTTCTTGAGCATCAGATGAGCCTCTTGATTGGTGGGGTTGGAATTGGCTGGAGTCAGAGGGATTGATTTGCCGACCTGGTTGTGATTTTTAGCTGGTCTTCATTATCCTGTCATTTGGCGAGATGGACTGGTTGTAGCGTATGTGGGTAATTGGTACGGGGGGATGTTGAATATTTGTAAGTGTTTAAGGATACCTAAATTACGAGTTTTGATCCGTCGTGTGTGCTGTGAACTACCGCCTCGCACACCAATATACATAACATCTAACTTCGCGCTTTTATTCAATTTATTCACACTTAACCCATGGCTTCACACTAAATATAATATATATATTATATTATATATAAAAGAGAAGGGTATATATAATAGTGTGTGGTGTATTGTGTGTTGACTGGGTGTGCGTGTGTGTTGTGTGTGTGTGTGTGTGTGCTTGTGTAAGTGAAATGGAAGCGAATCCGACGGTATGTTGAAATGAAAAATAAAGGGAAGAAAGTTTTATTTCATTTTACTGACACGTGTTTCGCCTCAGGCAGTTTATTCTATGTATACATGTATTTCTATTCGATTATTATTTTAAATACAAATTAAATAACAATATAGAAAAAACTACAGAAATTGTTTGCGTTTACAAAGAAATAGCGACCTTTCATCAGAGTAAATCCTTATTCTTTTTGTATAAAAAACAACAAGAATAAATCCTGGCTGAAAACACGTGTCAGTAAAATAAAATTAAAATAAATCCTATTTTATCTATTCAAACACTTTTTTTCTTTATTTTTTCATTTCAACACACACACACACACACACACACACACCACACACCACACACACACACACACACACATATTATATATATATATATATATATATTATATATTTATATACTATTACAATTAGACTCACCATATGTTCATCTGAGCAGCTTTCAAAACCACTCGGGGTGAAGGTTATGGCACAGCGTGTCACCTTCATGCTAAATACACTTCGCGCGTTGAAGGCCAATGCGATATATTATATATATATATATATATATATATATATATATATATATTATATATAATATATATATATATATCGCATATAGATTAATAGCCGAACTGTATTTGACAGGAATAAACAAGTCACTATTGAAGAATTGGCATTATGTCAAGAAACATGCTGTTCCACTTTTTATTTGTCGACTTTGCCCATTCCATGCCAGAAGTGTTGTAGCCGAGTAGAACGGACATTTGTTTATATGTTTTGAATTCAACCGTTTTTTTAATCTTTATCTTTTTTTCTTTACAAAACACACCAACTCATCGATTCTCGTCGTCGTCGTTCGTCCAGGTTTGATCACTCATCAATCGTCGCACTCCCTTGGAAATTATTCACATGATTTATATTTACAGGACAATCAGAGAAATTAAAACGTATTTTTTTAAGGTAATTTTTTAAATTTATTTCTAATGTGTACACGATTGAAAGTCGAATCGATATACAGAACTCCCACTCAAACAGCACCCTAACCAGTATTGTTTAAATGAGATGATAGAAACTATTTCCCAGTATGTATATCCAAATCCTTTGCCGGTAACATGATTTTCATTGACCAAACGATCCCATACATAAACGAATTTCAATAACATGCCTTTTTAAAGCACTTTCCAGTCGTCGCATCTTTGATAATTTCAAAGGTTCAGTCTGTATCCCAAGTCGATATGCAATAGTGATTACCTTTTAAGGTGATCCATGAAACGACTTATCATCTGAAAAGCCATTACTGGGTTAAATCGGAGTAAAATGAATAAATAACCAAAAAAGACACTTAAAATAACGCTGATAGATTTAGAATGTGTAAATAAAAAGCACCATACTCGTGTTTGATACGTAATTCTAAATGGCATGTCAACCCGTTCTCTGCCTAAAAGTTTATGAATTTCGTTAAGTCTACATTTATTATTTACATTTTTTTGTAGTTGCTTTCTTAAGAGGTTTTGCACACTGTTTTACGATATTCAAGTATTCCGACCCCTGATTACAAATAATTTGCACACAGTTGTATTAGTTTCAGGAATTCCCATCTAAATCTATATATTAATACGCTTGTTCCTAAATCGTCCGTCCCTTATCATCCTGCAACACCCTCTGGCTAAAGAGACACCATTCAAATTGTTCAAGATGCAATGTAACAGATTATCTGATGTCGCTTAATTGTAGATTTCTTATTTGTTCCAATTTATTTCACCCAATTTTAAAATGAAACATTCCGAAAAGTCTTGCGCCGTTTAAATGCCCCACGTAAAATTAGAATAACCTTTTTTTTTAAAAAGAAGAAATTACGTGTTTGTTATTATATATTTGAAATGTTGAATTAGGGAATGTATTTTGGTAATTTTGGTAGGATTTATATGTAATGAAATTGCAAATCATCGTTTCCGGATTAAATAGCTTTCCGCTTGATTTTTGTTTCGTTTCGTGGAAATTCCACGAGTCCCGCTAGTACTTATAATTATATGGTTTAAAGTAATTATTAATTGGCAATCGAGATATTTAAAATCGTTGGAATTCTTACCTGGACAGTCTTTTCAATCCCAAACACTCGGTTGCCGATTTCCTTCAGTGCAGTTCGTACGAGTTCAATATTTTTGTGAATTCTGTTTGTGAAAAATTTAATATCTTCAATTCGTTCTAAGGATCGCTACAGGTTAACTCTAAGTATTACCTAATACAACACGCGTAAACTACAAGATGGCGCTTCTAATAGTAATACTTATTATAGCAATCACACAATAGGAGCTATTCATTTCCGCCGGTGTCTTTGGAGTAAGTGTCCCGTATCAATATTATACCATGATACTACAACAAAGTTCCATAATATTTGAATCGTCGTTACCAAATTCTTATATGAATAATTTCCGAAAGTGTATTTCATCCGGCGAATTATTTCGAGAACTAATGTCCAAATTTCAAAAAAACCTAACGTATTTATGCTGTGAATACAACGGTTAAGCAATACAAAAGTTCACATAATGGCGTCTCATTGTCGACAAAATAAACACAGGGGAAGTGTCTTTGTTCACCCATGCGCAATAATATCTTCTCTAATCAGTTGCCCAAGTTACATCAGGTGATGGGATCGGTTCGTGAGATATTCAAAATAGTTTGACACCTTTAGAGAGAACTCATTCATACTTCACCGTTAACATACATTCATTCAATTATGTATATATACATAATTTATAAATGGGCTTATATATTTACATATTTTCATTATCGATCCAGTTGAACAAATAGGCTTGTCCGAATGAATCAATTGTATTATAGTAACGACGTTTCCTCTCGGACATTTATACAAGATATTTACACAGAATCTATTACATATAAAGATATAAAACACTGAGGTCAATAGTCCGAAAAAATCATCAAATGTTTACACAGATATCTGCCATATATGAATATTTAGGCCAACCTATGTCAATCTGTGTAAGTGGAACCATGTTTTTTTTTATCCAATCAGTTACGTCCTTGTCTATGTCCTTATAAAATACATGAAAATATTCATAATCGTTTCACTATGATCATATTATGCCTGATGAGGCACCTCATATGGTGTAATGGTTAGCAAGCTAGATTAGCTGACTATGATAGTGAGTTCGATTCTCACCGGGTGCCTATACTTTTGACCTTGTACCGCATCTAAGCTACGCTTAGTAAATACCTATATGCCTGATGTACCTAAAAAAACTAAGGATTTTTGGCGGGACTCACAAACATTACATGATGAATCAATTAAAATGTAAACATATCCTTTTTTAACTTTTCTTTTCTTTACAGACAAGAAGAAAAATTCCATTTTATATCTATAAGAAAAAATATGTATATCTATCAAAAGGAAAATTGTTGCTTTAATTTGGTCAGTTTCTGTGTTTGTTTGCATTACTTCGACAATATGTTGGCTTAGCTCAGTCGGTAGAGCATTCAACGAGGAACCACAATATTCCGGGTTCGATACCTGCACTCGCCAACTCAGCTTATGAGTAGCACAGAGATCTGTGCGGTAAAGTGAGGAGTGATGGTAAATATGACGCTTCTGTCCAGACGCCAAAACAATCTCCTGAGTCTAGTGCTATAGAAAATGGATAGACTCCCTCAGTGTCTAGCTGATAGCAATACACTAATCTCTTTCAATCGAATATAATAAAAAGATGAAAATATGAAAAGTAAATAAATATTTGCGTCGTTTTTAGAGGTGTAATTTATTCATGAAATAATTCATTAAATAAACATTTCTTCAGATGAAATAATTCATTAATTTAATTCATTAATATAATTCATTAATATAAACATTTCTCCAGATGAAAATAATTCATTTCTTCAGATGAAAATTAATTCATTTTTTAGATGAAAGTAATTCATTTTTCAGATGAAAATAATTAATTAATATAATTCATTAATATAATTCATTAATATAAACATTTCTTCAGATGAAAAGATGAAAAGTAAGTAAATAATTCGTCGTTTTTTTTAATCCAAATAAAGAATACATTTTTTTACGCTACTTTCGACAACTGAATAATCCAAGTGAGTTGGCAATCGAAAGAAATTAAGGAAAAGATTGTTTGACAGTGAACGATTGTAGTTCTGTTCGAGTTGATTGTAACTTATCCAAAACTTTTCACGAATAAAACATTTACCTATTCTTGAGGCAATAAAGTCAATTAGTCTCAATTATCTTAAGCGCAAGTCAACTTCGATTTTATTTAATTAATCGTGTTACACAAAGATTTCTTGTGTCCGTGCCAAGTTAGGGTAATTTTTATTGCCACTGACGGTTATAAAAAAGCATCTCAGTTGACCTGTTTTGATATATAGGTCGATAGGCTCATCACCATTTAATGTCCTTTGAGATTAGAGGTAAGAATATCGGTCAGTAGTTTTTGTCCCCCGCATAAAGGATAAAAAGTAATGTCAGTAATTAAAGGCTGTTCTGTTTCTAGGATACATTAGGCAAATATCTGAAACAAGAGTTGACATGCCTTAAAAGCCAACGAACCAACCTAACCAACCAACCAACCAACCAACCAACCAACCGAACAAGTGCCTGACTATATCGAAACCGGCTGAACGAGTACCTGTTCTTAATTAGATAACTTATTGTGCATGAACCGGATTCGGTATCAGATTCATTTGACAGACTTCTATATGAAGCTTTCTCGTATCTCAAATGAAATCTGATTATTACTTATGTTGAAAGTTAACTAAAAATTTAAGGTTCCAAATTTATTACGACAAAGAAAAATATCATTTATAAAAATAACAAACGTTTTAAAACATATTTCAATACATAATTCATTACATTTTATTTTAATATGCTATTATAGTGCTATTTCACTTATTAAAAACATAACAAAAATTGGATCTATTATCAGACACATACACCCACTAGCATCTGGAGTCGCTCACTGTGTAACGGCTATCATCGGAGAAAATGGAATTGGTAACCTGAGTTCAAATCGTGATGAGTATGTTTTCCATTTTCACATAGAGTCAATACACTTGGGAAAGGTATGAATCCGACTATTCTGTCCCGAGATATGGATAAATAGTAGGACAGATGGGACTTTTTAACCTTAGTTTGGCAGCCGTCTAGGAGAAGCACAATTCTTAATTCAAACTCGGTTTACAAATTGACCTCGTATTACATCCTGCTTGTGGTGGAGCAGAATTATACTTAGACTCGTCAAGCATATCTTAATGGTTAGCGAGCTTGACAATAAGAGCATTGTTATTGAGTTTGTTTTAATAAACAATACAAATATTGTGAAATGTATGTAGACTGTCCAGCCCCTCCACTACAAGCTTTTCAATAATGCAGGACAGAATGGAAAGAAACAAAGAAACAAAGAAAGAA
>CM042139.1:53502615-53520115 GCA_023376005.1 Doryteuthis pealeii
TTACGAGAAAATTATTTACGCACAAGAAATAATCATTTTTTCAGTATCAAAAGTATAAATAAATACCTACGATTTTTTGTAAAATGTTTGTGTAAAATATTCAAAATAATTATTTAATCAATAATTAATAGATGTATTAAATACATTTAATGATTTTACTTACTTATGATATAAACCTTCTGGCACTGAATTTTATCTCCCACCCTCTTCGGCCATATCCTTCAAAAATTAATTTTTACACCGCCCGGAGGATGTTTCTTTTGCTTTTTTTGCTAGTTTTATAATACTGATGATTGATGGGAGTAATTTTTTTACTATTTTATGCATAAGCAGTTGTTTTTCTGTTTCTTGTTGATTTTATAAGACAACACATAAATTTGTATTATTTTGATTTTTCGGACTGTTTGTCCTCATCTTTATTGTTATATACACAATGTTTTTGGCTGATGCGCCCTCCTAAACACATGGCACAACGGATATAAAAGTTCAGTTAATACAGTTCTTAGTGACAATCATCTGTAGGTTGCAGTTCATCCTGGCCAAGGACGACCGTAACATAGAATACTTAATATAGTTTAACACTTGTACCCGGTCATAATTAACGGAATGAGGAGAGTCTATCCAGGTGCGATTGAAAAAAGGGTTCGGTTCGAAGTTCCGTGAAAGCTCCCGATTACGACATGAAGACTCTCGAGTTCGACAAGAAGGTCCTCGAATTCGAAAGAAGGTTCCCGACTTCGAGAAGGTTCCCGAGCTCGACAAGAAACATCTGAAGTAGGCCGGAAGGCACATCAGCTGCAACGTTGTGTATATAACAACAAAGACGAGGAAAATAGTCCTGTAGCGATGTGTTTGGCCCCGCTGAGGTGGACTTGGGTCCAAAAGTGTTATTTTCCCTTCCCGTGAGACTTTCGCCAATAGGTGGCTGCGTATTTAAACAATAGCCCGGGAATTCTCACTCTCTTTCTCTCGGTCCAGCAACCACTAAACATGGGCTAGAAGCTTGGTGTCTCTTGCCCCCCACTTATCAGTAAGTGACTTCTTCAGAACTCTTTATTACTGCAAAAAGGACTTTTGTCCTATCTGTTTTTGTAGCTATTTTGTGTGTCTCTTTATTGTATTTTATGTATGTCATTCGTCCATGTGCTCAAACAATAAAGACTGTATTTATTATTATATGTAACTCTTGTTTCGGATTCATCTATGTACATACATGTACCTACGTTGGAAGGTTACTCTGAGCCTTCTAACGTATTATAAGAACACATTATATTCTTATAGTCCGAATAATCTAAATAGTACAAAATAAGTTTTGTAATTAAAAAAAATCGGCTTATCCATGGTTTCCACTGAATGGTGTTTTAGATGGTATCGTTTTTAGAATTCCTTGGATTTGGTCCTTTCCAGTCCAGGCACAACGTTAGGTAATCCTCACACGTAATAATTGAAATAAAGACACATTTTTGGTGATTGAGAGAATTTCTTAAAAGTCCCGGTGTTCTAGCACAGGTAGAAACAAATACATCGAATGCTGATTTTAAAAGAAGACAAACTCTACTCATCTGGGAATAATGGAGCAAGGTATTCCCTCTACTCTTGTTTAGTTAATTATGACCCTGAACTATATTATTCTAAGCTTAGTAGATATTTTGCGAGGTGCGATACATTGACGATACATTAATCCTGTTACATAATTTATGAACAGCCATAAATTATGAATTATAAGTAGTTAGAATTTGAATTAGAGTCCATTAAATTAAAATGACGGAGTCCATGAAAAGTTACCCACAGTGATGACGGTTAATGACGTTTAGATTTGACCTCTTAAAATGCCGCCATTGCAGATGGGTGAGAATAGGTTTTAATATAGTTAGTCAGATCGGACCCGGTTTTCAAGGAGTGCAGATGCGATTGTCGGCTCTGATGTCGTTACTCCCAGCAGCGGAATCAAATGGCAGGTTTGAGCATAAAACCTAATCAAGAAACAAACAAGTCTTTTGTATAAATCAAATATTAAAGACAATGACCAACCCAGCACGAAGAAGAAGACCAACCCTTAACAGAAGTCCCTCAATCAACTAGAGAAACAAGTTAAACAAAGTAAGACTATCAACTATTATCATCTATCTGTCCCTCTATCTGTCTCTCTCTCAATTATATAGCCGAGATATGATGTGGGTATATAAGTATACAACAATTCTTACACTAAAAACATTAAAATATCAGACATCACTGATAGACTAATGTAATAATGTAAGCGAATTACATCGAAGTTCGAATGATGTTATCAAGAAAATCTAGAGAAAAAAAACGAGTTGACAAAGTCATCCAGTAGATGCAACATTATATGCTCGGTCGACAATCGATGTGGAGATCCACACTGACCAGACGATGCCGCCCACGCGATGCGAAAGTAAGTATTGGCGTGTGTTTGTGAATTTCCAATAAGATATGTGTTTCTCGATTAGTCCTCTCTTTTAGGTGATGGGGTACAAGGAGACAAGCGTTCGATTGAACCGTTCGTAAATCGGGAAAATACGGTTTCTACTAGAAAGAAGTAGCTTTCCCACATGGTATCTGTTATCCATTTTCATTCTACTTCCACGGCCCTCAGAAAAAATTAAATAGAGAGAATAGAGCAAGATAAACCTTAAACACTTATACGAGTTGTGTTTTTGTATTTCTCCTTACCCCATTCAATAATGGAAAGTTCAAGAAGATGTGGATTATGCCTTTTTCTAAGAAAATTAAGGCCAAATAAGACAAAACAGCTGAAATTCAAAATTGTTACCGACGTTTAGGCCCTGTTGACGACCAAAAACTGTTTAGAGAGGAGCTGTATTAAGTAAAAACTTTGGTACCTGAGGATATACCACAGTATGATATTTAATTATTACAACGTTTGATATGTTTAGTTAAGAGTGATTGCAAAAACGTTCAATATGTGAAAAGCATAAAACTTGATTTAACACACTCTCTCTCTCTCTCACTCATTTTTTTAAAAAGAGTGAGAGAGAGACGAGAGTGTGTATAAATCAAGTTATTATGCTGTTCACTATTGAACGTTTTTTGCAATCACTCTTTAACTAAACATATTCAAAACGTTGTAAATAATTAAATTATCATACTGTGGTATATCCTTCAGGACCAACAAGTTTTACATATTAAACAGCTCCTCTCTAAACAGTTTATTGGTCGTCAACAGGCCTAACGTCGGTAAACCTAATTTGAATTTCAGCTGTTTGTCTTATTTGGCCTAATTTTCTTAGAAAAAAGGCGATGAATCCACATCTTCTTGAACTTTCCCATTATTGGAATGGGGTAGAGAAATACAAAAACACAACTTCGTATCAAGTGTTAAGTTTATCTTGTCTTTTCTCTCTATTTAATTTTTTCTGAGGCCGTGGAAGTAGATGAAATGGATAACAGATAATGTGGGAAAGCACTTCTGTCTAGTAAAACCGTATTTTCCCGTATTTACGAACGGTTCAATCGAACCTTTGTCTCCTTGTACCCCATCACCTAAACAGAAGAGGACTAATCAGACAGTGGGGGAAAAAAACCAAAAAAACCCATTATCTTATTGGAAATTTCACAAAACACCCAATATTACTTTCGCATCGCGTGGCGGCATCGTCTGGTCAGGTGCGATCTCCACCCATCGATTGTTCGACCGAGCATAATAAGGTTGCATCTACTGGTTGAACTTTGTCAACTCGTTTTTTCTCTAGATTTTCTTGATAACATCAATCGAACTTCGATGTAATTCGCTTACATTATTACATTAGTTATCAGTGATGTCTGATATTTTAATGTTTTAGTGTAAGAATTGTTGTATACTTATATATACCCACTCAATCTCGGCTATATTAATTGAGAGAGAGACAATAGAGGGACAGATAGATATAATAGTTGATAGTCTTACTTTGTTAACTTGTTTCTTAGTTAGTTGATTGAGGGACTTCTGTTTAAGTTGTGTCTCTTCTTCGTGCTGGTTGGTCATGTCTTTAATATTTAGTTATTACAAAAGACTTGTTTGTTTCTTGATTAGGTTTATGCTCAAACCTGCCCATTGATTCCGCTGCATGGGAGTAACGACTCAGAGCCGGACAATCGCATCGTGCACTCCTGAAAACGGGTCCGATCTGACTGAACTATATTAAAACCTATTCTCACCATCTGCAATGGCGCATTTTAGAGGTCAAATCTAACCGTCATAAACCGTCATCACTGTGGTAACTTTTCATGGAACTCCGTCATTTTAATTTAAATGCGACTCTAATTCAAAATTCTAACTAACTTATAAATTCAGAATTTATGGCTGTTCATAAATTAGTGTAACAGATTAAGTATCGTCAATGTATCGCACCTCGCACAATATCTACTAAGTTAGAATAATATAGTTCAGGCATAATTAACTAAACAAGGTAGAGGAATCCTTGCGCCATTATTCCCAGATGAGTAAGAGTTTGTCTTCTTTTAAATCAGGCATTCGATGTATTTGTTTCTACCTGTGCTTAGAACACCGGGACTTTTTAAAGAATTTCTCTCAATCAACCAAAAATGTGGTCTTTATTTTCAATTATACTTGTTTGAGGATTACCTACACGTTGTGCCTGCGACTGAAAGGACCAAATTCCAAGGAATTCTAAAAACGATTACCATCTAAAACCACCATCAGGGAAAACATGGATAAGGCCCGATTTTTTTAATTACAAAACTTAATATTTGTACTATTAGAGTATTCGCGGACTATAAGAAATATAATGTGTTCTTATAATACGCTTAGAAGCTCAGAGTAACCTTCCAAACGTTAAGTACATGTATGTACATAGATGAATCCGAAACAAAGAGATTACATAAATAATAAATACAGTCTTTATTGTTTGAGCACATGGACGAATGACATACATAAATACAATAAGAGACACACAAAAATAGCTACAAAAAAACAGATGAGGACAAAAATCCTTTGCAGTAATAAAGAGGTTCCTGAAGAAGTCACTTACTTAAGTGGGGGCAAGGAGACACCAAGTTCTAGCCCATTAGTGGTTGCTGACCGAGAGTAAAGGAGTGAGAATTTCCCGGGGCTATTGTTTAAATACGCAGCCCACCTATGGCGAAAGTCTTCACGGGAGGGAAAATAACACTTTGGGACCCAAGTCCACCTCAGCGGGCCAAACATCGCTACAGGAACTATTTTCCTCGTCTTTGTTGTTATATACAACACGTTGCAGCTGATTTGCCTTCCGGCCTACTTCAGATGTTTCTTGTCGAGCTCGGGAACCTTCTCGAAGTCGGGGAACCTTCTTCGAATTCGAGGACCTTCTTGTCGAACTCGAGAGTCTTCATGTCGTAATCGGAGCTTGCACGAACGTCGAACCGAACCCTTTTTTTCAATCCACCTGCGATAGACTCTCCTCATTTTCCGTTAATTTGGACCGGTTACAAGTGTTAAACTATATTAAGTATCTATGGTACGGTCTCTTGGCCAGGCATTGAACCTGCAAAACCTACAGATTGATTGTCCACTAAGAACTGTATGAAACTGAACTTGTATACCCGTTGTGCATGTGTTAGGAGGGCGCATCAGCCAAAACAATGTTGTATATACAATAAAGATGAGGACAACAGTCCGAAAATTCAAAATATACAAATTATTGTTTCTTATAAAATCAACAAAACAAAAAAAAAACAACTGCTTATGCATAATAGTAAAAAAATACTCCCATCAATCATCAAGTATTATAAAAACTAGCAAAAAAGCAAAAGAAAACATCCTCCGGCGGTGTAAAAATTAATTTGAAGGGATATGGCGAAGAGGGTGGAGAATAAAATTCAGTGCCAGAGTTTGATATCATAAGTAAGATAAAATCATTAAATGTATTTAATAACATCTATTAATTATTGATAAATAATTATTTTGTAATATGTTACACAAACATTTTTAACAAAATCGTAGGTATTTTATTTATACTTTTGATACTGAAAAAATGATTATTTCTTTGTGCGTAAATAATTTTCTCGTAAAACTTACGTTATATAAACTATGCACAATCACTCTAGAATCTCAGCCCCATTGTTAGTGTGTTTTATTCTCATTGAGCACCCATGACGTCTGGCCTTGTACCACATCTAATCTAAGTTAGTAATAAGATACGTTAGATAACTGTAAATATATATAAAGTAAAATGAATTATATTATAAATATATTGTACCGGGCATGTATTATTAAAACTTGGTTTACAAAACTTAAGGACTGTCTGTCTAAGTTTGCATATTCAAATTTGAGTGTTATAGAATATACGGCTATGCACTATTCTAGTATTGACGATTTTGTGTAATGTGACGTAAGCATACGTAGTTCGGTTACAGACACATTGAGGCCGAATATCCATATCAATAGAATGTCGGGGAAATATTATTTATATACAGAACAAGTGTCTTTTTTTGATTCAACAATCACTTTACAAAAGCAGGACTTCACTTTGCTAAATGGATTCTCCACTGAGCAGTATTTTAGCTGCTATTAATAAATTATGCGAAACAGATTTCGGACGCCCTAAAATGTGTTGTGTAAGATTAATACCAAATACATGCGCATGATAATCGAAAAAAAGCGGAATCTATCAACAGAGAACTTTTTATTATTGATATTCAGATCCAGGCGTACATTTATCAGAGATTAATTTAATTGTAATTTTATTTTCTATGGGAAGCATGCTTACATACGCGTTTGAATAGATTCTATATAAAGTCTGCCTATTAAAAAAATAAAACTGAAAACCCGAAACATTCGTCTAGATTATTCTCGCGTGCATTCTAATTTAGGGATCCCAAATATTCTCTTTATTGAAAAACATTTTATTTTGTCAATAACTTAGATGCAAACACTCTAGATGCCATAATTGTTATTTTAAATCATTTTCTGTAGATATTGCAGATAGTCGGGGCATCCGTATCAATGTTTAAAAAGAGAAAATTACATGTTTTATTCTCCCTAGCCAAAATGTTTTATTGTTTATTGTTAACAATTCACAATTATTTTATTTATTCTCTTCTGTCCATCCTAGAAAAGGCCCGAGAAAAAAGACACAAAAATTAATATATATATATATCTTATATTATCGGAGATCTGTCACTGTGTTTTGTCGTCTGTAACCGAAACTATATTTACTAACTCGAGCTCACACATTGAACAACGTTATTTACATCCACATTTCCATGATTTTTTTATTTTACTATTTAAACCTTCAGCTTCATTAATAAAATTTCTTCCCACTTTTGATAGTGTTAATGTCCATTATGCTACATAGTATTACGACGATACCCCAACTTTACGGGTCCTAGGCACAAAAGTCCCTATTAACGTGGGACCACCACAAGCCGAAGCCATGGAGTGGCAGGTGAAAAATGCGTCAATCCCATCGGCATATCCCCCTCAAGGGCGGCGCCTCTAGGACGCCTGGGAATAAACCCAGCCCTGCCCCCTTTAATGATGGGAGCAACTTGGTGTCTGCCTGGGGGCTGAGCCCCCTGGGACTCCGCGCTATAACTTGTAAAGATCCAGGGCCGAAGCCACTGAACCCCTGGCGTTGCCAGCATCTACATAACAAATAACATGCCAATTGTATTCTAGTATACATACAAAAAATAGCCGGTTTGCAGGTGTGAATGGGAAGGCTAATTTGATATTGATATTAAAAATGTTGATTTATTTAAAATGTGCTTTAGTATTATTGATTTCTAACTGTTTGGTTTTTATTTTAATTGAATATAGCAAAAATCTCTTCAATGAATCTTTAAATGAAAATCCCATTAACAAGAAAAAATAACTTGTCATTTTATTCTTTATTTCCTAATTTAATTAAATAGTTAAATAAGTAAAATTCAGCAATGAAAGAAGGGAGTGTGAAGAGTTAAGTTAATTTCTATTTTTCATATTATACTCCCACTCTGTTAACAACTTTTGGTCTGCCTCTAATTTTATACGATTTCATTACATTAAAACTTAAATACTTGCACCCGGAGGATGCATATATTTGCTAGTATATATAAATGTTGATATAAAATATTTTCATATAAAAGGAAAGATTATGATTTTAAAAGTTTTTCTTTACATTAGCCGACACGATATCTTCTTCAGGTTTCGATAAACCATATTCAGAATGTGATTCAATCAAAAGCCTGAGGAAATATCAGAAGATCGAAACACGTGGCCTAATGTTAAAAATAAGAAAAATCTTTAAAAAGCATAATCAATTTTGCGGGATCTGCTTTTAAATATATAATATATAATACTATATATATATATATTATATATATCATGATTTATGTTTTGCTTGAAGGCAATTACAATGCGTATATCGCATAAAATTCGATTAATTATAGAAAATGAATCACGAACAAGTGAACCTCGGCAAAAATTGTTGCGTGTGAGAACATCGTACAGACTGTTTCGACTTTAATTAATCTCATCAGCATGTATACTAACGATTCCCTCCGACAAAATCGAAGCGGGACTTCAGCAGAGAGTCAGGAGACTTTTACTGCTTTCGGCCACCCGATACACAGCGGACAATCCATGCGAAATTTAACTGTCAATGATAATGATTTATGTACTTTCTTATCTTCTGTCGGATCTGCTTCTTCTATCTTCAATGGTCTAGGTATATCTTCTACAGGTCTCGTGCTGTCTTCTTGTATGGGATTTCGTGTCTGGTTCTGCTGGGACCATTTTCTTATCAGAAGCCTTGTCATTGTTACTTATAGTAACTAAACACAAGATTCGATTTCCTTTGATGTATTTTATTCTCGAACCCCAGGACCAGACAAATGCGCGCTGAGAGTCACATCTGCTAGGCTTCAACTCTGCAACGCACTAACTGCAACTAACTACTTGCACTGACTTACTGGAGTTGCCACCGTTTAACGAAAAAGGGCTTTCTATACGGGGTTCCGTTCTCCACGATCATATCCCCAAGAAAGCAAGGTAGAGAGTGAGGCTCAAACATTGTTCACTCACTCTCAAGGCCACCATCGGCAGTACTGATTGCCATAATGATTTTCTATACTACCTTAAAAAGTAATAGGGGGGGGGAATCCAATTAATATGAACAATGATACGCCTCTACCATATGAGGTTACAGGGATAAGTAAACAGTGATCAATATCTGGATTGAGCATTTAGTTTAAGTTAGGTAGTGTGGTCATGGAGTCAACGCGTTTGGTTCTGACAGTTTCTCGCCTATGGTATTTTTGAAAATTGCCATAGGCGAGAAATTGTCAGTAACCAAGCGCCGTTGACTCCATGTCAACGAACCCTAAACAGTTCGTTCAATAATAGGATGATTTAGTATATCTACATTAAACTTTCATGTATATATGAATTGCAAACTCATATAGATAGATAAGATAGATAGACTGTCTGTCTGTCTGTCTGTCTGGTCTGTCTGTCTCTCCTCTCCTCTCTCTGCTCTCTCTCTCTCTCTCTCTCTGTTTTTAACTATTCAATCTATCTATCTATAGTTCTGTCAGTGCGATCTCTTTATTCCTATCGTATCTATCTAATCGTATTATATATATGGTATGTTTGAGTCTATTTGTCTGCTCTAATCTCTCTGTTTGAATCTGTCTATCAATACCCCTTTCCAATTACAGATTGATTTTATTATGCGCCTTCAATCTCTTTACATATCAATACCAAAATATTGCTTATCTATCTATCTATCTATCTATCTATCTATCAAAGTCTTTTCATATCTATTTATCTATTTATCTAACCATTTCAAGAACAGATTTACTGCATCAATACCTACTTTATGTACAATTTGTCTGAATCTATACGCAAGCAAAAAGTGTTTAAGTCATATACACGAATTCCCAATCAATTCTCAATTGTATTGAAAAATGTGTGAGTGAAAGCCAGTTGAGAATGCGTGTATTATTTTACACTAGCAGACCTGTGGATGAACCACGTTGGTGATTAATTGATGTATTACAACGTTTGATATGTTTAGTTAGAGAGCTATTGCCTAAATAGTTTAATATATAAAAGAGTAAATTATCTTGAATTAACTTTCTCTCTCTTCTCTCTCTCTCTCTCCTCTCTCTCTCTCTCTCTCTCATTCTTTTGTTCCTTTTTACCCTTCTTTTCATCTTTTCATTATGTTCGATTGAAACAGATTAGCATTATCGCTTCCGCGCCCTCACCCTCTCTCTATCTTTCCCTAATCTCTTTCTGTCTTTCTTTCGTATTATTTTTCTGTGTAGCATGTCCTTTGTCTTCCTTTCTTTCTTTCTAATAAAACGGAATAGTCCATTATTTAGCTGAGGTGACGACACTCATAAGAAATAAGAATTCGGTGTATAATCGACACCAGATAATCAGGATTTGCATTTTTTACATTTGATCTTGGACGATTTGGACGGTTTCATTTTTTAAAACCAGAGGGTGTTGCAAGATGATAACGGTCGGAAGATTGAGGAACAAGCGTATTAGTATATAGATAGCATGCCTTGTAGATTGCTTGGCTGTAAAAATACTTTCACTACTTCCAACGTGTGTGAGTGAGAAGGGGTGGGGTGGTGTTAGGCGCGGGAAGCAGACGTTTCTTTTCTGGCGATCAATAATATCTATTCTACATAGTATTGTGTAAAGCGTTAGAACCGGTTCACATTCTCTGGTGTAGCAAAGATAGAGACAAGTAGTGGCTTGTGTGTGATTAAGCCAATAAGATCAATAGACACAATGAAATTATAGTAGGCCGTAGAAAAAGACGCACATCTGTGGCTATGAATGGTTTTACTTGTCAAGGCTTTTTGTAAGCTTTATGTAATGGAAATATGACTGCTTTTTTGTCGACAGTGTCCTTTCTCTTTCTTTACATATAATGTTTCGTTTTTTTTTTGTTTTGTTTTTTGTATTTTTGTTCAAGTATTGAATATGTGTTGTGGGTATACAATAATTCTGTTGTAGTCGTCGCTTTCAGAGTGACTTTTCGTGTTTCACTAACCCTACAAGTCACTAGATGTCCGACAAGTCGAATGATAAGTCGACACACGTTATTGCGTATTTATTTTATTTCAGTTGGCTGGTTGCTGGCTGGTGGTTGGTTGGATTTTACGGCATGTCAACCCTTGCTGGGTCATTTCATACCGATGGGTATTCAATGTTTTTTAGCTCAATTTTTTAAACACATTTTTTAGAATTCATTTTGTTTTATTTAACCCATAGATGGGACCCTAATAGGTACTACCTTTCCCAAGTGTATTGACTCTGTGTAAAATGGAAACAGGCTCATCCACGATTTGAACTCAGGTTACCAATTCCATTTTCTCCGATGATAGCCGTTACGCAGTGAGCGACTCCAGATGCTAGTGGGTGTATGTGTCTTGATAATAGATTCTATTTTTTATCTTGTTTTCATTTTGTTTTATTTAACCCATAGATGGACACTAATAGGTACTACCACTCCGGGTCAGAGTGGGCCTGTGAGTAATGGTGATAAAGGGGTATTCCATGTTTCTTCCAGACCTCCAGAATAGATGAGATTTAACGTCATTCCCAGGACATGAAGACCCTCAGTCCCTACCTTCTAGCACATATATGATAAAAAGAATTTGGGCTTGCCATAAAAGCAATAGGGTTGGGACATCATATAGGTGCTAGGGCTTGATGTGACGAGCCAATAAATTGGAGGTGGCCCTCTCCGACCGCCCGTCTAACCTAAGTAAGGGCCTAAATGGATTGTTGCATGTCATGGACTGTACAGTGACCAGAGTTCCATCCTCAAGCATCACGGATCGCCATCCACGGCCAACAGATTCAGGGTTAAGAGAGCATCCAAGAAAGATCAAACTGACTAGCAACGGCTTACGATCATTCCATGGTTGAGATATATTTGAAGGCTGGGGCAAGCTATGCAATTTGACATTGTATGATTTATAGGAACGAATTTCATTATATATATATATATATATACTATATATATAGCTGATAAGTATATATAAGTATATAATATATATATATATATATATATATATATATATATATATATATATATATATAATATCAGGAATAGATAAATATATATATATATGTGTGTGGGAGATTATGTGCTTAATTAAAGTCATACCTAATTTTGTTAATGAATTAATTATAACTAAATGAATTAGGCGTGCATATCGGTTTAAATGTAAAGCGTAAACAAATCGAGAAAAAGTCATCTATGTATGTACATTTCAGCCCATTAGGCCTCATCAGCTGAGCTATAAACAGGGCAGTGCTTTGTGCACTAATTCATTTAGTTATAATTAATTCATTAAAAAAATTAGGTATGACTTTAATTTAGCACATAATCTCCCACAAATTGTCGGCCTTCGCCATTTTTCAAACACACTGACTACTTCATATATATATATATATATATATATATATATATATATATATATAATATAGTTTGTTATATTTATAAGCATAGAGTCATCAGTATCATTGATAGAGCATATAGACATTTTAGGGTAGTAAAATCAACAGCACTTGGTAACTGTCAGTTTATCGCTTATGCGATTTTCAAACCAAGATTCAAACCTAACATCTCTCCCCTCCCCTCTCTCTCTCTCTCTCTCCTCTCTCTCTCTCTCTCTCTCTCTCTCTCTTTATATATATATATGTGTATATATATATATATATATATATTCCCTAAATACCGTAAAAGAAATATTCCTGTCTCTCTCTCTCTCTCTCTCTCTCTCTCTCTCTCCATATATATATATATATATATATATATAGAGAGAGAGAGAGAGAGAGAGAGAGAGAGAAAGAGAGAGAGAGAGAAGAGAAAATAGGAATATTTCTTTTACGGTATTTATTTTCTAATTGTTCTCAACTTGTTTCCATCTTGAGTCATGGGGGGAAATTTCTTATAAAACAAATTGTTTTTAGAAAGTTTAAATACGTCTTCTAAGTGTTTGACAAGTCTCAAACATTCAAGCGAAAAGATTTATTAGAAGAGGCGATAATATATATATATATATATATATATATATATTATATATATATATATATATTATATTGGTCTGCTAAACGTATAAGCGCCAACCAGAGTCATCAAGCGCCGTTAACTCTGTGTTTACACTATCATAACTTAGAAATATATGCTCTATCACTGCTATTGAGAACTTTATTTATAAATATAGCAAGTAATTATATCGGATTTAATTATTATTATAATTATATATTCGATCTTTAGGTGTCGGATTTCATTACGTATTTTGCATCTTTGCTTTGTTTCGTTCTTGTGTGTATATTTGTATTTCATAATGCTTTTGTTTTGTATTGATCTTTGAATCGATTAATTGATCTATCAGTAGATACATAAATATATCAATTTGTATATATAAGATATATAATTTTGTATATATTTAATTTGTGTGGCCGGATATCCAGCATCTCGCGAAAAATTATTGTCACTTGAGAGTAAACATGTTCACACCAATTTTTTTAAATTCTTTCATACAGTTCTTGCCTTTTTTCTTCTTTTTCTTTATTTCTTTTTTCTTTTTTCTTTTTTTTTTCTTTTTTTTTCTGTCATACAATTTTTTCATGATATTTTTTCTTCTTTTTCTTTCTTTGTTTCTTTGTTTCTTTCCATTCTGTCCTGCATTATTGAAAGCTTGTAGTGGAGGGGCTGGACAGTCTACATACATTTCACAATATTTGTATTGTTTATTAAACAAACTCAATAACAATGCTCTTATTGTCAAGCTCGCTAACCATTAAGATATGCTTGACGAGTCTAAGTATAATTCTGCTCCACCACAAGCAGGATGTAATACGAGGTCAATTTGTAAACCGAGTTTGAATTAAGAATTGTGCTTCTCCTAGACCGGCTGCCAAACTAAGGTTAAAAAGTCCCATCTGTCCTACTATTTATCCATATCTCGGGACAGAATAGTCGGATTCATACCTTTCCCAAGTGTATTGACTCTATGTGAAAATGGAAACATACTCATCCACGATTTGAACTCAGGTTACCAATTCCATTTTCTCCGATGATAGCCGTTACACAGTGAGCGACTCCAGATGCTAGTGGGTGTATGTGTCTGATAATAGATCCAATTTTTGTTATGTTTTTAAATAAGTGAAATAGCACTATAATAGCATATTAAAATAAAAATGTAATGAATTATGTATTGAAATATGTTTTAACGTTTGTTATTTTTATAAATGATATTTTTCTTTGTCGTAATAAATTTGGAACCTTAAATGTTTTAGTTAACTTATCAACATAAGTAATAATCAGATTTCATTTGAGATACGAGAAAGCTTCATATAGAAGTCTGTCAAATGAAATCTGATACCGATAAATCCGGTTCATGCAACAATAAGTTATCTAATTAAGAACAGGTACTCGTTCAGCCGGGTTTCGATATAGTCAGGCACTTGTTCGGTTGGTTGGTTGGTTGGTTGGTTGGTTGGTAGGTTGGTTCGTTGGCTTTTAAGGCATGTCAACTCTTGTTTCAGATATTTGCCTAATGTATCCTAGAAACAGAACAGCCTTTAATTACTGACATTACTTTTTATCCTTTTATGCGGGGGACAAAAACTACTGACCGATATTCTTACCTCTAATCTCAAAGGACATTAATGGTGATGAGCCTATCGACCTATATATCAAAACAGGTCAACTGAGATGCTTTTTTATAACCGTCAGTGGCAAATAAAATTACCCTAACTTGGCACGGACACAAGAAATCTTTGTGTAAACACGATTAATTAAATAAAATCGAAGTTGACTTGCGCTTAAGATAATTGAGACTAATTGACTTTATTGCCTCAAGAATAGGTAAATGTTTTATTCGTGAAAAGTTTGGATAAGTTACAAATCAACTCGAACAGAACTACAATCGTTCACTGTCAAACAATCTTTTCCTTAATTTCTTTCGATTGCCAACTCACTTTGGATTATTCAGTTGTCGAAAGTAGCGGTAAAAAAAATGTATTCTTTATTTGGATTAAAAAAAACGACGCAATTATTTACTTACTTTTCATCTTTTCATCTGAAGAAATGTTTATATTAATGAATTATATTAATGAATTATATTAATTAATTATTTTCATCTGAAAAATGAATTACTTTCATCTAAAAAATGAATTATTTTCATCTGAAGAAATGAATTATTTTCATCTGGAGAAATGTTTATATTAATGAATTATATTAATGAATTAAATTAATGAATTATTTTCATCTGAAGAAATGTTTATATTAATGAATTATTTCATGAATAAATTACACCTCTAAAAACGACGCAAATATTTATTTACTTTTCATATTTTCATCTTTTTATTATATTCGATTGAAAGAGATTAGTGTTATTGCTATCAGCTAGACACTGAGGGAGTCTATCCCATTTTCTATAGCACTAGACTCAGGAGATTGTTTTGGCGTCTGGACAGAAGCGTCATATTTACCATCAGCTCCTCACTTTACCGCACAGATCTCTGTGCTACTCATAAGCTGAGTTGGCGAGTGCAGGTATCGAACCCGGAATATTGTGGTTCCTCGTTGAATGCTCTACCGACTGAGCTAAGCCAACATATTGTCGAAGTAATGCAAACAAAACACAGAAACTGACCAATTAAAAGCAACAATTTTCCTTTTGATAGATATACATATTTTTTCTTATAGATATAAAATTGGAATTTTTCTTCTTGTCTGTAAAAGAAAAAGAAAAGTTAAAAAGGATATGTTTACATTTTTAATTGATTCATCATGTATAGTTTGTGAAGTTCCCGCCAAAAATCCTTAGTTTTTTTAGGTACATCAGGCATATAGGTATTTACTAAGCGTAGCTTAGATGCGGTACAAGGTCAAAAGTATAGGGCACCCGGTGAGAATCGAACTCACTATCAATAGTCAGCTAATCTAGCTTGCTAACCATTACACCATATGAGGTGCCTCATCAGGCATATATGATCATAGTGAAACGATTATGAATATTTTCATGTATTTTTATAAGGACATAGACAAGGACGTAACTGATTGGATAAAAAAAACATGGTTCCACTTACACAGATTGACATAGGTTGGCCTAAATATTCATATATGCAGATATCTGTGTAAACATTTGCTGATTTTTTCGGACTATTGACCTCAGTGTTTTATATCTTTATATGTAATAGATTCTGTGTAAATATCTTGTATAAATGTCCGAGAGGAAACGTCGTTACTATAATACATTGATTCATTCGGACAAGCCTATTTGTTCAACTGGATCGATATGAAAATATGTAAATATATAAGCCCATTTATAAATTATGTATATATACATAATTGAATGAATGTATGTTAACGGTGAAGTATGAATGAGTTCTCTCTAAAAGGTGTCAAACTATTTTGAATATCTCACGAACCGATCCCATCACCTTGATGTAACTTGGCAACTGATTAGAGAAGATATTATTGCGCATGGGTGAACAAAGACACTTCCCCTGTGTTTATTTTGTCGACAATGAGACGCCATTATGTGAACTTTTGTATTGCTTAACCGTTGTATTCACAGCATAAATACGTTAGGTTTTGTTTGAAATTTGGACATTAGTTCTCGGAAATAATTCGCCGGATGAAATACACTTTCGGAAATTATTCATATAAGAATTTTGGTAACGACGATTCAAATATTATGGAACTTTGTTGTAGTATCATGGTATAATATTGATACGGGACACTTACTCCAAAGACACCGGCGGAAATGAATAGCTCCTATTGTATGATTGCTATAATAAGTATTACTATTAGAGCCGCCATCTTGTAGTTTACGCGTGTTGTATTAGGTAATACTTAAGAGTTAACCTGTAGCGATCCTTAGAACGAATTGAAGATATTAAATTTTTCAACAAACAGAATTCACAAAAAATATTGAACTCGTACGAACTGCACTGAAGGAAAATCGGCAACCGAGTGTTGGGATTGAAAAGACTGTCCGGTAAGAATCCAACGATTTTAAATATCTCGATTGCCAATTAATAATTACTTTAAACCATATAATTATAAGTACTAGCGGGACTCGTGGAATTTCCACGAAACGAAACAAAAATCAAGCGGAGCTATTTAATCCGGAAACGATGATTTGCAATTTCATTACATATAAATCCTACCAAAATTACCAAAATACATTCCCTAATTCACAATTTCAATATTATAAATAAAACAAACACGTAATTTCTTCTTTTTAAAAAAAAGGTTATTCTAATTTTACGTGGGGCATTTAAACGGCGCAAGACTTTTCGGAATGTTTCATTTTAAAAATTGGGTGAAATAAATTGGAACAAATAAGAAATCTACAATTAAGCGACATCAGATAATCTGTTACATTGCATCTTGAACAATTTGAATGGTGTCATCTTTAGCCAGAGGGTGTTGCAGGATGATAAGGGACGGACGATTTAGGAACAAGCGTATTAATATATAGATTAGATGGGAATTCCTGAAACTAT
>CM042139.1:53525115-53572615 GCA_023376005.1 Doryteuthis pealeii
ACAAACGGGAATATTTTGTTATCTATTTTTTAACAGTTCTCTACTAGTTCCGACCTCAGGCCATCATTAGGAGAAAATATGAGAAAAAAATGACATGTCATATTATTTTAAGAAAAGTGTACATTTAATGTGTCCAGTCCATTCGTTTACTGGCAACCATTTTCTGGTTACATTTATCTGGATTGTTTTGTTAATGCATTTATAAATGTTTGGTTTGGTTTGTTTTGATTTGCGGCATATCAACCTCAGTGGGTCATTTAATGCCGATAAAGTTATGAAATAAAATCATTCTTAATGGATACTCAATGTTTTTATAGACACATTTTTCTATTTAACCCATATATGGGACTCTAACAGGTACTACCACTCCGGGTCAGAGTGGACCAGGGAGCAATGGTGATGAAGGGATGCTCCACATTCCCCAAACCTCCAAAACTGGAACCTCACCATCAGATAGAGTTTAACGTCATTCCCAGCACATGTAGACCCTCTGTCACCACCTTCTAGCACCCATATGATAAAAAGGGTTGGGGCTTGCCATAAGGGCAATCGGATTGGGGCAATCATATAGGTACTAGGGCTTGACGTGACTAGACTAAGAAAGGGCCAAAGTGGAGTATTGCAAGTCATGGACTGCTCAACCACCTGGGTTCTATCCTTAAGCATCACGGGTTGCCACCCACGGCGATCAGGTAGTCCCATTAGGGGAGTCTTACCCCTCTGCAGAGGTGTATTCGGTGCATTCTAACGCCCCAGACGACAGGGCGGCATGTATAAATGTATATATGTAAATGTACTGCCCGAATGTGCGCCACTCGATAAGTTTTTTTTCTGGCCGGGTTTAGCTGCTCCGTATTTTTATCAATGAGGGATTATTGTCTGTGCTTATAATATGTTTAAATGTGTCAGTCAATAATTAAGGGGAATTATGTGGAAATAAGAAAAGGATATTTTTTTTCAGAATGTTTTTTTTTTATAATTCTAAAAAGTGCATTGCTTAGAAGTAGTTTATAGCAAAAATTATTTTTATCTCTCAAAAAATATTTGTTTGGAGGCTATTCCAAATGGCAGCCCAACAAACAGAGTAATTCACGCTTAAACAGAGGTTTGTTATTAAATTCTGGTCGTTCAGAAATGCAAGACGTGAAATTTACAGAAGAATGTGTGGTGTGTACGTAGAAGTATATTTTATTCATTTACAAATGGAATAAACACAGGTTTGCCACTATGAGGTTGAGTCGAAAGCCATTCCATGGGGTGGAAACACACTGACTCTCCGGTAAATAAAATTTTCTGGGCGCAAAGATCAGTAAAAAAGTCACGCTGTGTGTATTCTGGGACATGAAAAGAGCCATCACTGTTGATCTCCTTGAAAAAGGTGAAAATGTAAATGGCCCTTCCTATTCCCAACTCCTTAGGCAAAAGTCACCTTATTTATTGAATAATCCTCAAATATATGGTCCAAATTCAATCGTTTGCATAATTCCCAGGGAGTCATCTTCCCCATACAGAACTTCTTTTGGAGTTTTCAGCATTCTCTTATCTATTATCATGATTTTTACTCCTTGCGAATATATATATATATATATATATATATATATATATATATATATATATAATGTCCTAGAGAAAAGAAATGTAAATGCCATTGTAGATATTCTTTCCGCAGTTCAACAAAATTGAAGCATCGCATCTGAAGTTTTTTTTAACCCTTTCCTTAAATAATTCAATAAAAATCAAAAAAGATCAATCCCTTTTTGGTAGACAAGGAACGATAAATTTCTGAGAATCTTTTAATAGATATTGATAGACCGAGATAGATAGATAGATAGATAGATAGATAGATAGATATGAATAGACTGAGATAGATACATAAATAAATAGATATATATGAATAGACTGAGATAGATAGATAGATAGATATGAGCAAATTGACGGATAGATATGGATAGAGAAGGAGATATGAATATACAGACAGATAGACAGACAGACGGACATACATATATATATATAGATAGATAGATAGATAGATATGAATATAGATAGATAGATAAATAGATAGACATGAATAGACTGAGATAGATAGATAGATATATAGATAGATAGATATGAATAGACTGAGATAGATAGATAGATAGATAGATATGTACAAAATGGCAGACAGACAAACAGACAGATAGACAGATAGATAGATAGATAGATAGATAGATATGAATAGACTGAGATAGATAGATAGATATGTACAAACTGGCAGACAGACAAACAGTCAGAAAGACAGATAGATAGATAGATAGATAGATATGAATAGACTGAGATAGATAGATAGATAGATAGATAGATAGATAGATAGATAGATATGTACAAAATGGCAGACAGACAAACAGACAGATAGACAGACAGATAGATAGATAGATAGATAGATATGGATAGATATATATGAATATAGATAGATAGATAGATAGATATGAATAAACTGAGATAGATAGATAGATAGATATGTACAAACTGGCAGACAGACAAACAGTCTGAAAGACAGACAGATAGATAGATAGATAGATAGATATGAAGGAAGATTGATAGATTGTCATTTCTCTTGACATGCCTCGAAAGCCATAGTTTGTTTTGCTAGTTTAGAGCCAGACATCAATCGATACTCCCATTTCGATAATGGCCTAATTTCAAGCGTCTGCTCACACACACATACACACACACACACACACACACACGTGTCGCGCGCACACCTATACACCTACAGCCACATACCTACACACGTATACACTAATGAGTGTTGAGTGTGCGCGCATGTACGTGTATGTTCACATGAGGACAATTTTATGTGCACTCTTCTTTCATGTTTGCAAGTTTTCCCGCGTAAAAGCAAAGACTTTTAAAAAGAAATATAAAAAGCACTTAATCGAAATTATTTCATATATCTGCTCATATATTTGGCCTCTCCCCTAAAAAAACATGCAATCAGACATGCAGCCGCTTCTCTACACAGAAAGACATACTCCAAACCCTACAAAGAAAATGCATACACACCTATTACTAACACGTAGAAATAACTTAAGATGGATAGGAATAGATAGAGGGTTATGAATAGACTTAGATAGATTGACATATATATATATATATATATATATATCTTATTATATATATATATATATATATATATATATAATAGTATTATATATATAGGTTTAAACATATCATTATATCATACTATATATGGGGTGTGATTATATATATATACATATATATATATATATATATATATGTGTGTGTGTGTGTGTGTGTGTGTGTGTGTGTGCGCGTGCGCGTGTGTGTGCGTGTGTGGAGAGCGAGAGGGAGAGAGCGAGAGAGACATGAATAAACTTAAGATAGATATAGTTAGATAATGAAAAGACTGAGATAGATAGATAGGTAGATAGGTAGATAGATATGAATACATTGTCATAGATAGATAGATAGATAGATTGATAGATAAATAGATAGATAGATAGAAAGAGAGAGGGAGAGAGATAGAGATAGAAAATCATCTTCGACATATATAACCTAGGCGTTGACACGCTGTAAAATCCCACTAACCAATCTATCTCATTGTATTCTAATCTATCCATCTATATATCACAGTGTATTTACACATATCTATCTATCTATCTATCTATCAGATTTATTAGATACATTTTATACACTAACCGTATACCCATTCTATGGACAGAGAAAAGTAGGTTGTAATAAAAGTTCTCTTACTTCTACCAGATTTTTGTATTCACAATATTTTCATTCATGTATTTTCAATATTTATTTATCTATCAATCTATTTATATACTATTACTAACAGGACCTGTGGATATACCACCGTATGATAATATAATATTTACAACGTTTGATATGTTTACTTAAGAGCTATTGCAAAATAGTTCAATATCTAAAAAGTATAATAATCTTGATTTACCTCTCTCTCTCCCTCTCTCTCTATCTGTTCCCCCCTCTCTCTCTCTCTCTCTCTCTCTCTCTCTCTATATATATATATATATATATATATATATATATATATATATATATCTCACTCTTTTTCTTTCTTTCCTTCTTTTCATCTTTTCATTATGTTCGATTGAAACAGATTAGCATTATCGCTTCCGCGTGCTCACCCCCTCTCTATATCTTTCTCCTACTCTCTTTCTTTTTTTATTATATTTATCTGTGTAGCATGTCCTTTTCCTCCACCTTCTTTCTTTATAATAAAAACGGAATGGTCCATTAGCTGAGATAACAACACTCATAAAAAATAAGAATTCGGCAGATAAGCAATACCAGATTATCAGGATTTACATTTTTGCATTTCATCTTGGACGATTTAGACGGTCTCATTTTTAACCAGAGGGTGTGGCAAGATGATAACGATCGTACTTTCACGGAACACGTATATTAATATAGAGATGTTAAGTCCACTTGAATTTCTTGCATAGGGCAGAACTACACAGAGCTGACAATGAATAAAGAATACATAATTCTTTCTTTAGGTAGATTGTTTTGTTTTCTTGTTTGTTTGTTTTTTAAAATTAGGAACGAACTTTTAAGTTTATGCTACGTTAATATTCTTGGTATTCGAACATAGTGTTAAATCGAACATTTCTTGAGAGGAATCAGTATATTGGATTTCGCTTTTTAAGAAATTCATTAACTACAAATTAAAAATGAAATTAAATGTTATAATTCTAAATTAGTAAAATTACTTGATCTTTTTAGATTAAACAAAAGATTCACCTTTGAGATTTTTGTTTGAGATCAAATATTCCATCATATATTAACGTGTATCTAATTATAAGAAATATCTGTGATATTTTTTCTAAACATTAAGCTGAACCCATTAGAGATGTATCTGATGTTTCTTTAATGCAAAGAAACACACACACACACACATGTGCGTATACGTACACACACGCGGACGCACGCACGCATGAACACGAGCGCACACATATTGCACATATATTGTGCATTTTCCCCCATCAGGTATTTCTTTTTCTCCTGGTTCTAATAATTATTATCACAGGAATGAGATGTACGAGAAGTTACCACTTTTATTTATAGACTTTACCGATAATTTGGACCAATGAGAAACGAGACCAGAAAAACATTTGAGCATTTAAGGTCTTTTGCAACTGCTCTGAAAAACAGTTGCTAACTGGGCTTAATACCAGACGGCCAACGACTGGATTATCTGCATCAAGTACACTCTTGTTCTATTTCAAGTAATACAAAACTTTCTACTACTGAGACTACATCCCTTTTTACTATTCGATTAACCAATAGGAGACATAAACGCCGAAAATGACGACCAGAATCGTAACAAAACCAAATTTTATAGTCCCAACATCAAAGTGTTTGGCCATCTAAAGAGAATTGACAGAAAAACATTTTTCCAATTTTTTTATTTTAGATATATATTTTCATTGATATAAACAACAATAACAACAAAAATCAATTGTGTCTTCTATCCAATCAAATTCACAATATCCAACAAAATTGATACGATTAGGTATTACTTATTACCAAACTCTCTAGCATTGAAAAAAAAAAACAAGCCAACTTTCGAAATATACAAAGCATATAGAATTGGAGCCTCGCCACCCAGAAGACACATTTTGGAGGTTCTTACTGCCCTTGCAGAGAATGCAGTTGGCGTATTTTAAACCCCTCAGAAAGAGGTGAATAGTTTCTTTAAGACATAGAATTGCTGAAACAAATAACTGAAACTAAACGCATCTACTAAGAGGCCTTGGTCAAGTTTTTCTGGTGATTAAAATCAAGATACAAGACTCGACTGATATTTGAATGAACAGCGATTTTAATGCACTTCTGAACACAGTGAAATACTGGAAAACGAGGTTTTAAAACAACAAGTAATAACTTACAATAAGGGATCTTACAAATTCCATAAATTTCACGGGAAAGTTGGGAAAATAAATTTACCTGTGCGCCGTAACAAGTGTCAAGGGACTGGTAAGACCAATTTATCATAGAACAAATTCCCTCCCATAACTTTCAACTGCCCCTAACCTGGCCGGAAGTCATGTTGCCTTGTGGGATGTTTGTTGCATAGCCCTCGACTCGGGCCGCAAAATCGTATACGTTGCTGGTATACAGCGGAGATCGTTTCTAACCCCTAGACGATGTATCTAGTGGTCGCCTAAATGACTTCACAAGGCATGCTCTCTGTAGTAGGAGATTTTACTTTATTTCTCTCATCTCGGCTGTACGTGGTGGATGTGGGTGAGTGGCGGCGTTGACAATGGAAATTACTACTACTACTACTACTACTACTCACTGACCGCTGGCTGCGATGATGCGTGACCGGCGCGGTCACGCACGTTCTCGTCCTGTCTCTCACCTTGACTGCTTCACCCAACTGCTGTTTTGACTCTACCTTAAGTATGTATAGTCCGCCCACACATCTCTTTGTTCGGTTGACCGGAAGTCCTTTCTCTTTGTTCAAATTCCCGTTTGTCCAGATGAGTCTTTTGTTACACTTCTTTTGTTATACTAAGATTTCTGTCAAGTGCTATCTATTGTTTCTTTTGTTCAATTTCTTCTTGTCTTTTCGTACTTCCCGCGCAAAACACTTGCGACTATCACCAAACCATAACATGTCTAATAGAACCTATAGGGCTTAGACAGGAATTGTATTACATTATTGGATGTCTAACAGATATTAGTCCCTATGTAGTTGTTTTCTTTACACTGTCCACACTAAATGGTTAATTTACAGGTCTAATTATTTGCGTAGCTACAACTACTATTAAGACATGTTAGGACAGAATTTACACAGTTTATACTAAAATCGGACAGTATTTTCTGGACAATCTAATAGAGTCGTCGGGGTGGCCTAAAGTCGGTATCAGCCAATCAGCGAGGGAGTATATCCCCTTTTCACCAGCTCTAGACCAAAGAGACTATTTGTGCATCTGAGGTGGAGCGCCACACCTACATATTAGCTCCTTACTTTACCGCAAAGATCCCTGTGCAACTCATACGCTAGGGCCGGTATCGAACTAGGAACCTTGTGGTTTCTACCCGAACGCTCTACCGACTGACCTAACCCGGCCCTAAAAGAAATGTAAAATGTTACTATTGTTTCAATAGCAGTTTTTAGATTATTCTTTGCGTGAAAACATTCGGATATCTTCTTCAAAAATAGAGGTTTTAATTGTTTTTTATTTCTTCTACAAAACAATGGAAGGACGCACTTGATGGTTTAGAAAGTTGCATGCAATCTTAAGGCTGCAGATTCCCTATTCCTCGATTAGAAGGATTTTCTGTTGATATTCCATATCGTGTGTTTATATAGATAGATAAGCACTAAAAGCAAATAATGGTTGTTATTTACTTTCTTCATATTTTTCTATTGTAGTTTTGGTTTTCACAAGTTTTTTTTTTCGTTTCTTGTCGACAACAATGATACAACCATAAAAAAGTTTTCTTTTCATTTTCTCTTATCACATTTCTCTCCATTTCCAACGCACTATTTTCTAACGCACTATTTTCCTCGGCGTAACAATTCATTTGTGTTTCTTTGGATAAACATAATGGATTTTGATAAAGCAATATCGGAAAATTGATCAATCAGTAGACCATCCGCCTTGGAAACACAGTTCCAGGTTCGATACCAGGCCACGCCAAGTCAGCGTATCAGCCTAAGAACCATAAGGTTCCGGGTTCGATACCAGCCCTCGCCAACTCAGTGCATGAGTAGCACAGCTTGTATCTGTGTGGTAAAGTGGGGAGCTGATGGTAAGATTGGTACTTCACCTCAGACGTAAAGAACAATCTCACTAGACTAGTTCTAGTGAAAAGGGGATGGACTCCTTCGCTGTCCGGCTAACTGCGCTACAAGAACAACTATAACAGTGGCCTTTCACTGGAGTCTGAATGACATCATGTCTCTAGTTCTTTTATCAGTATTCTAGTCGATTTTAACAATGCTTGGTATGGACGGTCTCGTTTCTTCCTCTGATTTCCAATTGTTATTGTCTCTTTTCCAAGCCTTTGAGTATCGTTCTAAGTGTTCCAAATACAATTTGTATCACCGGCACCTTCATTTTTTACAGCTTATTAGCTCTTTGGCAAGGTTCAAGTATTTGTTTCTATTTTCATTTTCTTTCATTTTCACACTGCGGTCAGCTGGAATCGAAAAACTATTTACTTTTTGCGAGTTTTTCTGGAACACCTAGCATTGCTGTGGTATAGATAGTATCGATTCTTTCACATTATTCTACATATCCTAGCACTCTTCTAAATATCCTAGCATTACTGGGATCTAGATAGTATCGATTCTTCCTCTGAGCTCTAGTCTACCCTGACTCTTTTCCAGGTTCTTAGGGACAGTTCCATGGGCCTCAACTACCATTGGTATCACTGTCGTCAAAACTTAATCAACTCTCTGGCAAGGTCTTTTTCCGGCTGGTGTTCTTGATAAACAATTTTCAATGATAGAAAATAAAATAAAGATAAAAAATAAGAATACTACGTGACAACAACACCACTTTAAATAGTGACAGACGCAAAGCAACTTATATGAAAAGCTTGCAAGACAGAAAATATGTTTCAAGATATATATAACCGATGGAGCACTCTCTAGAGGCCTTTACATATATGCATATGTATGTATTTATCAGTTGAAATTCTCTTCGCACTCTGTAGGTGCCGATGATAGCCGAGCGGTAAGGAGACTGACATGACAAATCAATCGGGTTTCCATCCCGGCTGGAGGTAGCCTGCAAATATCTAGCCCCACTGAAGAGGCATGATACGTCTAAACATGGTGTCTGTGAATGACTACACACACACACACACACACACACACACATATATATATATATATATATATATATATAATAAATAAGTAATCCACAGACACGTGTTTCAAGGTATCACCTTTCATCAGTGTGGCTATACCGTAACAGCTACCTCTGGCCGGGTTCGAGACCCGAATGAACTTTCGTTCGCCAAACCTTTAACCCGTACGGCCAGAGGCAGCTGTCAAATATAGGAGAATAAATAATCGCTACATTTCTAAGCGGAAATGAAATTCACTAGAGTCCTCAAACGTTTTTGTAAACAAACGCGAGGGTTAGCTATACGCCGTAACGGTGAATCTGCAATTAAGTCCCTATTCAGAGAACTCAACCATTAGTCAATGGGAGTATATATATAATAAATAAGTAATCCACAGACACGTGTTTCAAGGTATCACCTTTCATCAGTGTGGCTATACCGTAACAGCTACCTCTGGCCGGGTTCGAGACCCGAATGAACTTTCGTTCGCCAAACCTTTAACCCGTCATCCAGTTATATTTGCCGTACGTTTAATATTGACTAAATTGAACAACATATTCAGGTTATTTATGATAATATTTAAGTTATCTATTTATGTTATCATCATCATCATGTCGCGATTGAAGCACGGATATCCATGACAATCTCTCGCCAATCCTCCCTATCACTCATTGCACCTGGGAGGTCATCTGCTGAGCATATAGCATCCTCGCATAGCTGGTCAATGTAGGTCCTTTCTTGGCGCCCCACACTTACTTGTCCATGTGTTGGCTTCCACAGGAGAACGTCGCTTATGAGCTCGTCCTTGCTTCTCCAGCAGTGTCCTGCATGCCTTGTCCGTCTCACTCGGATAGTTTGAGAGATGGGAGGCAGGTGACCGTACAGATGTCTCTTCTTGGGGTGCTGCTTCCACGATTTGTTCAAGACTGCACGTAGCATTCTTGTGCAGCTTCCATCTAGCTTATTTTCAAGACGCTTCGTTAGGGTCCAAGTGGTGCAGCCATATAGCAGCACCGATACAACCACAGCCTGGAAGACCTCCATATGACTGACAATTTGTTTGTGGCCGACCATGCCTTTGCTATTCGTGTGTTAACATCTCTCTCTGTGGATGAGATATTACTACCTAGGTACATGAATTGTTCTAAAAAAATGTATGTTATACATATATATATATATATATATATATATATATATATATATATATATATATATATGCATATATATATATAAAGTTAAGGTATATATATATATATATATATATATATATATATATATATATGTGTGTGTGTGTGTGTGTGTGTGTGTGTGTTATAGAGTACAATACATTTATGGTGCAATTGTTACCATTTGAAAGCCGCGTGTTAGCCACTTATCAAGACAACGCGATTGTGAAAAAATATACCACGAATATCAATCCATTTATATGTGTTTTGAGCTGTTTTTGTATCCCACCGCTGAAGCTCCTCTTTCGGTCCCAGCTATAGTCAACATTTACCTCCCACTCGCCTTCTTTCTCTTTTTCTTCTGTCCCGGTCGCGGTGATTAATTAGTGCTCAGTTTGCCTCCCACTCGCCCTTTCTTTCTCGCTCCCTCTGTTTACATATGTATATTTCCATATACACACACACATATCTATATATACATATACTTACATATACACATACACACACATACACGCGCATCCATACACACATACGCACATAGTTGTATCATACAGCACTTTAACGAGACTTGTTTAATACATCATCATCATTATCATCCTCATCATCATTGATTCGTGTTGCACAATCCGAATCACCCCAACAACTTGAGAAAACAGCAAGAGGCATTGACCTCTATGTGAACTCAGATAAAATGAGGTTTATCTCCTAAACAAGATGGAAGCATCTTCATACAGGATGACAAGTCCTTGAAATTATTAAACCAGTTCACATACCTAGGTTTGGTTTGGTTTGTTTTGTTTTACGGCATATCAACCTCAGTGGGTCATTTAATGCCGATAAAGTTTTGAAATAAATCAATTCTTAATGGATAATACAATTTTGTTTATAAATACATTTTTCTATTTAACCCATAGATGGGACCCTAACAGGTACTACCACTCCGGATCAGAGTGGACCTGGGAGCAATGGTGATGAAGGGGAGCTCCACATTCCCCAAACCTCCAAAACTGGAACCTCACCATCAGATAGAGTTTAACGTCATTCCCAGGACATGTAGACCCGCAGCCACCGCCTTCTAGCACCCATATGATAAAAAGGGGTTGGGGCTTGCCATAAAGGCAATAGGGTTGGGAAAATCATATAGGTGCTAGGGCTTGACGTGACCAGCCGATTGATCGGAGGGGGCCTCTCCGACCGCCCGTCTAGCCCAAGATAGGGCCAAAGTGGAGTATTGCATGTCATGAACTGCTCATCCACCTGGGCTATATCCTTAAGCCCCATGGGTCGCCACCCACGGCCAACAGGTGGCCCCATTGGGGGAGTCTTACCCCTCTGCAGAGATGCAGTCGGTGCCTTCTAACGCCCCAGCCGACAGGGCGGACATATCTAGGTACTATCTCATCTATAGAAAGCGATGTCAATATATGCATAGGTAAGCTTTGGGCAGCTATAGACAGATTATCGATCATATGGAAATCTGATCTCTCTGATAAGATAGAGATTTCTAGCAAGCTGTAGCCGTGTCAATGCTACTGTGTAGCTGCACCACTTGGATTTAGACCAAACGCTTGGAGGCATACACAAAACCTCGAAGCATAATTTATACTTATTGGAATAAACGCTTGAAAATTGGAAGTAGATATTCGCCTTTGAAAATGTCTTTGATATGAAAAATTCAATTTGCATTCAATTCATTTTCTTCCACGGTAGGAGGATATGTCTCTTTTCGACGAAGCATGTAGTGGTCTGGTGGAATGGAGCTGCTGCTGATGATTTAGTGAAAGTACAAATGATCTAATGAGCTCATGCGTAGAGGTTTTTTCTTTTATTCTGTGTCGCTTATAAGCATAACTGTTGAACGATGACATTTAATAAAAATTATTGGAAATAGAAATTATTATGATTCAATTCAATAATTTTTCTTCGATTTTTAAAATTTTTTATTGAGACTTACGCTTGGTGGTTGTAAACATAAACAATCGAGAAAATTTAGTTGATTTTTCTAAGGTAATATGCCCGCCTAATTCATTAATTATCAATTAATTAATTTTCAAAAATTAGGCATGGCTTCAATAAACACATATTCTCCCAAAAATTGTCGGCTAAAAAAAGCCATATCAAACACATTGTTTGTTTGTTTACTTCTCATATATATATATTTTTTTGTTTGTTTACTTCTCATATATATATATATATATATATATATATATATATATATATATATATGAGAAGTAAACAAACAAACAATGTGTTTGATATGGCTTTTTTTAGCCGACAATTTTTGGGAGAATATGTGCTTAATTGAAGTCATGCTTAATTGAAGTCATGCTTAATTTTTGAAAATTAATTAATTGATAATTAATGAATTAGGCGAGCATACCCGTTCAAATGTAAGGCTAAACAAATTGCGAAAAAGTCAATCTCTGTATGTACATTTCAAGTGGAATATAACTTAGTTCATAACAAATGAAAAATCTGGGAACACCAGCTTATGTAATGGTTAGAATCCCCGCCTGTCAGCTTAACAGTCAGTGTTCGAATCACACACAAAGCAATCTTCCTGTCTATAGCTCTGCTGATGAGGCCTAATGGGCTGAAATGTACATACAGAGATTGACTTTTTCTCGATTTATTTAGCCTTACATTTGAACGGGTATGCCCGCCTAATTCATTAATTATCAATTATCAGAATTAGGTATGACTTTAATTAAGCACATATCCCCCCCCTATATATATATATATATATATATGTGTGTGTGTGTGTGTGTGTGTGTGTGTGTGTGTGTGTGTGTGTGTGTTCCAACCCTTCCACACGACAAGATGTGACACAAGTTCAATTTCTTTAGTGGAATTTAACTGGTTTGAATTCAGAGTTTTCCCAGTCCTAGACTGATTACCTAGCCAAGGTTAAAAACTCTAGTCTGCCCTACTATTTACACATAGCTGGAGGGAGAGTAGGTAGATGCATACCTTTCCCAAGGGTATTAGCGCTATGTGAAATGCAAACAGCTACGTCCAGGATTTAAACTAGAGTTGAGTAGTTCATTTCCTACGACTCTAACCATAACACCACGCGTAAAACCTTTAATTCACTCTTATATTTTATGTTCCGGGCGAATATATTTCTCCATTTTCCTAAGGATGCCCTTCAAGAATTCTCTGGATATGAAGCATTTCGAATCTTTTTCTTCTTCTTTTACTTTTTATTTCTGTTTAACCGTTTTTGTGAAATAAAAGAGAACAAATCCCAACCAGAAAATGTTTACTGTATTCATAAATTCCCCGTTTCGTATTAATGGTATTTTCTTTTAAATGAGTTGATGTTTCTGCAGATCTCAGCCGTAGAATCAATTGCTTTTAGGAATATCAATTTCAAAGACCTCGCGAATAGTCTCGCTGATTTTCAAATGTCAAGCTTTTTTCAAAATATTTGCTTTTCAATCATCATATCCGGCATTATATTTATCTTATCGAAGGTTTCGGTGTTGCTGTTTATTTCTGAATTAAAACTAACCAATTCCACAGAAGTTCAATGTACTGAACTTCATTCACCCTTATGCTACACTCATCAAAGGTAAATCAGGAGGATGATGGTCTTGTATATCTAATTTTCGGAGATGAGATTATTATATATCATATATATCTAAAGTAAATTCGTCGAGGTGACCTAAAGTCGGTATCAGCCAGACAGCGAGGGAGTCTATCACCTTTTTACTAGCGCTAGACCAAGAGATTAGTTTAGCCTTTGAGGTGGAGCGCCACACCTACACATACCATCAGCTTCTTACTTTACCGCACAGATCCCTGTGCTACTCATATGCTGAGTTGGCGAGGGCCGGTATCGAACTCGGAACCTTGTGGTTCGTTGGTTACTAGCAAATACCAATACTGCAATTATCTATATATATATAAATACTCGTGTTCCTAATTTGTGCGACCGTTATCATCTTGCAATACCCTCTGCTTAAAGATGAGACCGTCCAAATCATCCAAAATGAAATACAAAAATGTAAATTCTGATTATCTGGGGTTGCTTATCCACCGAATTCTTATTTTTTAGGAGTGTCGTCACTTCAGGTAAATAATGGACCATTCCGTTTTTATTATAAAGAAAGAAAGAGAAGAGAAAGGACATGTTACACAGAAAAATATAATAAGAAAGAAAGAAAGAAGGAAAGAAAGATAGTTGGAGGAAAGATAGAGAGATGGGTTGAGCGTGCGGAAACGACAACGCTAATCTGTTTCAATCGAGCATAATGAAAAGCTGAAAAGGAGGAAAGAAAGAAAAAAAAGAGTGAGAGTTAAATCAAGATTATTATACTTATTACATATTGAAATATTTAGCAATAGCTCTTAAGTAAACATATCAAACGTTGTATTAATTAAATTATCTTACTGAGGTATATCCACAGGTCCTGCTAGTATTAGTATTATTTGAGAGATAATGAAAGCCATAAGATATTTTTCCCCCTAGGCCTCATGTGATAGGAACCTTTTGACAATTTAAGTATACGTTTGATAATAATAATAATAATAATAATAATAATAATAATAATAATAATGATAATAATAATAATAATAATAATAATCAATATCAAAATGAGAGAGCACCAGTTATTTTGGATTTCTCCCTACATTTCAGCCTTGTTGTCTTTATCGTGATGACGTTTATTGGCGAAGGGGGTGGGACAATAACTCTGAGGGGATTGTTAAAAGTGTTTATTATATGAAATGAAAATATCCTATAAAGAGAAAAATATGAAAATATGAAAATATACTAAATGACTCGTCTTTAAGTAGGTTAAGTATGTAGGTCAGTTGGTCAATCCAAATTGGTCAGTTCTAATCTGTACATCTTTATTTACTCTCCACTATCCAATAGTTCTTTCGATTCATATACTTCATCTCATCGCCAAATCTTTGTAACTCTTTACTGATTCGTGGTCAATTTAGCCTTCTCTAATGGTCATTTTAGATTTCTTTAATGGTCAGTATCATCATCATCATCATCATCATCATCATCATCATCATCATGTCGCGCTAGAAACACGGATATCCATGACAATCTCTTGCCAATCGTCCCTATCATTCATTGCTTCTGGGAGGTACTCTGTGCAGCATCTAGTATCCACACAAAGCTGGTCTATGTACGTCTTTGCTGGACGTCCTAATTTGGCGTGCCCATGTGATGGCTTCCACAGAAGAACGTCACTAATGAGTTCATCCTTGTTTCTCCAGCTGTGCCCAGCGTGTTTTGTTCGCCCCACACTGATGGTTTATGTGATATGGGGCAGGTGGCCGTACAGCTGTTTTCTCGTGGGGTGTTGCTTCCATGTCTTATCTAAGATTGCGTGCAGCATTCTTGGGCAGCTCCCATCTAGCTTATTCTCCAGGCGCTTCGTTAGGGTGCAAGTAATGCAGCCGTACAGTAGCACTGATACATCTACGCCTTAGAATAATTTTCGCTTTAACCTGTCAGTGAGATCGGATTTCCATATCACTGACAATCTGTTTAAAGCATCCCATGTCTTTCTTATGCGTGCATTAACGTCTCCTTCTGTTGATGAGATATTACTACCTAGGTACGTAAATTGTTTCACAGAGTTTAGGAGTTTACCATCCAGTGTGGAGATGTCTCCTTCATTTCTAAAACACATGAACTCAGTTTTGTCGGAGTTTTCGTATAGGCCAATGTTCTGTGCTGCCTTTTATAGGCTGTGTAGCAAGGATTCGGCTTGTGCAGATGTATTTGCGAGAAGTGCCAGATCATCTGCGTAGTCCGCATCCGTAATAGTCTGTGCGGAATATCGACTGCTTCTGGCTTTTTTTTTAGTGTGAGGCCTTTTTATTTTGTCGGATCTAATGATATTCGAAGTACGTAATCTAGTCATATTATAAATATATATGACTCCAGCGACAATGTCAAGGAATTCTGTGTCACCAGCAGGTGAGCGTACCATGGCTTTAGTGTTTTGTGGAGGCCATATACTAGTAGTATTTGCTCCATTTTCCCTCTGTGTATGGAAGCAAATGCCTTGGAGAAGTCTACAAATAGTAGGGCTGCCTCAGGATTCTTTGCTCGGACCCCTTCTATGATTTTTATTATAAAAATTGGTCAATTTGGTCTCCTTTAATGGTCAGTTTAGCCTTCTCTAATGGACGATTTAGCCTTCTGTAATGATCAATTTAGCCTTCTTTAGTAGCCAATCTAGCTTTCTTAAGAGATCGATTTGAACTTCCTTTGCGTGAATGTTAGTTTTATTGGAAGGTTGATGGTAGAAGATATCTAGTCGAGTCCTCACTCTCCAAGGAATAATATTAGCATCAGTATAATCGTGGTATATTAACACTTAATTCACAACAGAAAGAAAGACAAGATAAATCCATTTACACCTACAAGAACATTTAACATTTAATACGCATACCAGTGGTATCAAAAGAAAAATAGACCAATGTGTCCAAACAGATATAAGTATACGCATATTGTTCCGAGAAAAGGGAATATGTGGAAGGTGTACTTACTTGATGAGTGTAGATAACATAGCCATGTGACTTTACCGTTCCCTGTCAGGGTCGGAGACAACGTCTCTACTGTTCAAAGAACAGAGGCAAAAGAGATCGAAAAGGGTTTTTTGGGTCTGTTATGTGACAGCCTAAGGGTCCCTAACACACATGTAAATTATCTAAGAGATAATTATTTCTTGTATCCCTACAATGTAAGAAATGCTTCAAATTTCTATATATATAAATTTCATATTTTGATCAGATCACTAGAAAATAAGTTTTGTTTATTAAAAAAGTGTGAAAAGAACTCTACGGATTTAAATTAATTTGGAACAGGCAAATGAAAATAGATTAGTGTTTGAAAAAGGATTAAATAACTAATCAAATAAGGATGTACTGCGGATGATACTAAACGGCATCTGATCATGAGGCTCAAGTCCTGTAGAACTGAGGAGTACTCCATTGACATTACTCTCAGTTCAACTCTGACCGAGAGTGATAGTACCTAAGTCGCCTAAATTCGGTATCAGCCAGACAGCCATGGAGTCTATCCCCTTTTCACTAGAGCTAGACAGGGGAGATTGTTTTTAGCGTCTTAGGTGGGGCGCCACACCTACCATCAGCTCCTCACTTTACCGTACAGATCCCTGTGCTACTCATACGCAGTGTTGGCGAGGGCCGATATCGAACCCGGAACCTTGTGGTTCCCAGCCGAACACTCTACCGACTGAGCTGTTTTCTAATTATTGATATTAGCTAAGACTGCTTGAAACCATATAAATATGGGCAAATTATTTGTATTAGAAAGGAATACTTGATATTAAAAAAATAACCATGGACAAATATAATATATATTAGAATATTACTATATATATATAATAAACAATCTAAAAATAGAAAATAGTTAGAATTACAAATCAAATTAAATTAATAATCTTTGTCATTAAATAACTTTAAATAAGGTTTGCCATGTAATGTCCGGATGAAGCTACCAAAAAAAAACAAGTAACAACAAAATAAATAAATATACACATTAAATATCACCGGTTCTTGCTTTTTGTGCAAAAATTATGAAGACTTGATTTATATTCGAAGATATTTAGAAATTAGAATATACATAGAAATAGCCTTGAAATAGCAATTCTACTTAAAATGTCCAGAATTTGGAAATCTCAAAAGTAAACAAATCAATACACTAGTTTTTTTGTCTTTTTTTTTTGGGGGGGGGTACCCATCACCTATACCCAGGTGACACTGGGTAGCCGCTTCTAGTATATTTATAAAACAAACAAAATAAACTGGAAGTCTTTCAAAAGTTCAAAGAAAAATACTAAGCGATATTGAAATTAGAATTTAGGATTTCGGCGAGTCGTGAACTTGTTAGATTTCTGTTGTCATAACGGTCCATAATGATATTGATTCTTCTATTTAGAAAGGATTCTAATTAGTATATAATTGTTATGTATGTTATTTCGAGAACTTCCATGATTAGAAATTAACGTTCAGTGCAAATGAGATTTACCCACTTCCCGCGCGAATTAGTAATCAGTTGGGAATACGACTAGAAATTGCATGATTATCGAGTATATAACATTTTAGGGGTATTGCTTCACTAAAAGTCCCATGACGATATCTACCTTTTGGGGACATAAAAGCAAATATAATTAGAAGGAAAACCTAATATATATATATATATATATATATATATATATATATATAATCCAAAAGTCCAGAGAAAAAATCTTCCTTACGACACAAGAGTTTTATTTAAAAAAACCTGTCGCAGTTTGAGAGCTCAATGTGTGCTCTTAATGTTAGAGTCACAGAGCAAATATATAAGTAAAGAAATAACAAAAGACTTAGAGTCATTCGCATCTGATGCGTCATTCGCCTCTGATGAGTCGGGAGAGTTAGACACTTTGTCTAAGCTCCCTGAAATACACTATAACGCTAAATCTCTAAGTCTTTTGTTATTTCTTTACACACACATATATATATATATATATATATATATATATATATATATATATATATATATATATATATATATATATTGTACGGCTGTGATACTTTGGTTGTTTACAAACGTCATCTCAAGACACTCGAGATTCCATCAGAATTACCCCCGCAGGATTTTAGGTATAGAATGGTTGTCATTTACAACTGACACCACAATACTTGAAAAAGGTCACCTGCCTAGTATTGAGAGTTTAATCCTTAGATCACGTCTTCACTGGTCTGGTCATCTAGTTCGCATGTATGATTGCCGAATCCCAAAACAACAATTTTACGGGGAAATCTCAACTGGCACACGTCGTCAGTGCAAACCCAAATTGATGTTTAAGGACTGCCTCAAGGACACTCTGAATAACACTGCTATCGCTGTGGAGGACTGGGAGAAGCAAGCTTGTTATAGATCTGGCTGGAGAGCCATCATCTACCTTTTGTGGAAGAATTTGAGTAGAAGCTATTAGAAAGGGTAATTTTCAGCCCAGCAACATTCAAAGTGGAGAAGTTCCAACTTGTAGTTTATGTGGAAGAGTATATTTCTCCAGGGCTGGCCTGGTGAGTCATCAGAGAAAACACAAGGATACTGTGTCAAATGCTACTGGCACCTAACTATGATGATAAAAAGCAGGAAATAACAGATTGGGTAAAATCCAATAAAATATGATTAAAAATTGAGGAATAACAGATAAAAAAACAAATAACTTTATTCAATTGATATTTCGCCTAGGTGTGTTAAAGACAGGATCCTGGTGGCTGAGCTGACCATCATATGCATCACTCTATGTTGGCCCTTACTTGGGCTAAACGGGTGGTCGCAGAGGACTCCTCCGATTAATCAACTGGTCACATCAAACCCTAGCAATTAAATGATTGTCTCAACACTATTACCCTTATTGCAAACACTCAGCCCTTTTATCATATATGTGCTAGAAGGCGGTAGCCGAGGGTCTTAGTGTCCTGGGTATGACGTTAAACTCTATCCGATGGGGATGGTCGCAACCCACGGCCAATAGGTGGCCATATTGGGGGGATCTTACTCCTATGCAGAGGTGCAATCAGTGTATTCTAAAACCCCAGCCGACTCTGTAGATATGTTGTAACATAACAAAGGTTACTAAATGAGAAATAACCAAACGGAGGTTGGAAATGAAATGGAATCTTTATAACATTAAAAAAATATAATACTCGCCAGAGGCGTGAAGAAGGTAAACCACTGTTAGTAGTATGAGACTACTCAGTCAGCATAATACTCCCGCATTTATGAGGATTGGGACATACCCATTAATGTTTATAGGTAGGGTAAGTATTGAAACCTATCAAAGGGTACTAAATGAGAAATAACCAAACAGAGATTGGAAATGAAATGGAATCTTTATAACATTAACAAAATACAATAGTCGCCAGAGGCGTGAAGAAGGTAAACCACTCCTAGTAGTATAAGACTACTCAGTAAGTATAATACTCCCGCATCTATTAGGATTAGGACATACCCATTAATGTTCATAGGTAGGGTATATAACAAGAGAGAAATTAACCTTTGGGATAAAGATCTGTAAGAAAGAAAAAAGTTTTTAATACGTCTTGATATCTTTTCACCAACCAACCAACCAACCAACCAACCTGATATCTATTACGAGATGTGATCGATAAATGCGGTGCACATATCAAGAACTGACCAGAATGATGAAATGATCGATGAAATTATTAGAAATAATCGACAATCAGTCTCAGAATAATTGCAGGAATAGATTCCATCGATGAAGAGACGATTAAACTTTCTGTTGAAATTTAGGAAAAATTGATTAACGAATTTGCTTTTGTCAGTGAGTGTATATGTTTCGATAATTGCTTGTTAGGTATAGTCGGTGGTCAGAAAAATAGAAGAAGACGGATTTATAAGAACGGGATGTCAGATTATCCCATTTACATTTTCTTATGCTTATATATATATATATATATATATATATATATATATATATATATATATATATATACGGGCAAAAGCCAATGGGTATTATATACACGCACACACACACACATATCACTTCAAGCCCAGACACATGCTTGAAGACAGACCAGCAAACAGATGAGGAAACAGAGAAACCATATGAGTAGGGGAGATCATCTAAGAGTGAGAGAGAGACAGAGAGAGACAGAGAGATAGAGAGAAAGGGAAAAAGTAAGATCACCTTTGGCTGTGGACTTCGTGCGATTCGCACGAAGTCCGCAGCCAAAGGTGATCTTACGTTGACAGCAGTTTGAGATTTTAAGTCTTGTAAGTGTTCTTTTTTCTTATGATATCACTTACTAAAGGATCGGTTTAGCTCAGTCGGTAGAGCGTTCGGCTAGAAACCACAAAGTTCGATAACGGCCTTCGCCAATTCAGCGTATGAGTAACACAGGGATCTGTGTGGTAAGGTAAGGAGCTCATGGTAGGTGTGGCTCCACCTCAGACGCAAAAAACAATACTAGCGCTAGTGAAAAGGGAATATACTCCCTCAATGCTAGGCTGATACCGACATTAGGCCGCCCCGATGACGACTTATCCGCAGCCAATATATATATATATATATATATATATATATATATATATATATATATATATTAAACAGGAATCAAATAGGGAAGGTGAGTTCTATTGTGGCCCTTTAATTTCAAATTTTAAATATCTGTTCATGTTTATTTTCCTAAGCTTTGAGAACAAACCAGTATATATATATATATATATATATATATATATATATATGTGTGTGTGTGTGTGTGTGTGTGTGTGTGTAGAATTAAACAAAAGGCACGTCTTCTGTTTAACAATTTTATTAACAATCTTTTCTAGCTAATCCAAAGTACTTTCGGCACTTCGAAGTGCCATCATCAGGGGTAATGTGTTTGTGTTGACTAATCCACGGATTTCATCCAAATGTAAAAAAATGTTGGCCAAGAAGCTCGAAAAGATTGTTAATAAAATTGTTTATCAGGAGACGTGCCTTTTCTTTAATTCTACATGTATAAATGAAAGAATGCTGCCCAAATACACACACACACTCTCTCTCTCTCACACACACACACACACACACACACACACACACATATATCATCATCATCATCATGTCGCGCTTTCATCGCTGATATCCATGACAATCTCTCTCCATCCATCCCTATCGCTCATCATTCTCGGGAGGTCCTCTATGCAGCATCCTGCATCTGCACAGAGCTGATCAACGTACGTTTTTACTGGTCGGCTCACACTGGCTTGTCCATGTGCTGGCTTCCACAGGAGGACGTCGCTTATGAGTTCGTCCTTGCTTCTCCAGCAGTGTCCCGTATATACCTTTCAAAAATTCATCATAAAATTGTATATATATAGAAAATATAATCCAACCGAATTTAGCCAGAAGATGGTTTTTACTAAACAAATGGATTTGTCACGTTTAACAGTACATTTTTCTTACAAAATTTGTTGTGGCTTGTCAAAGACTTTGAAAAAAATTTCTAAAGACTTTCTAAAAACAAATTCTTTCACAATTTCTTTCACAAGAAATATATATATATATATATATATATATATATATATGTGTGTGTGTGTGTGTGTGTGTGTGTGTGTGTTGACACTCTTCTGTGACGTGAAAGGACCCATCACTATTGATTTCCTTGAAAAGGGTGCAACTGTAAACAGTGCTTCCTGTTTCCAACACCATAGGCAATATTTTACCTTACTTATTGAATGATACACTTTTATGAATAGAAATATATATTTGAAAAGGAACAGTATCTTTAACAGTGAATGTTGCTTAAAGCAATGTCTTGGAGACTGAAAAACTTTCTCTTAATATTCAATGATAACAAAAAATCTATGAAGAAGATATTATTTATTGGTTTAGAATTGTGAATCTGAGATTCTATTAAATATATTTCCTACTGCATTTTCTGCTACGAGTCTCAAAGAAAATTCATTCTATGTGTTGTCAAACAAACAAAAAAAGTATTGCTTTTTATCAATAGTCACATCTAATCCTTCTGCAACTTATTTATCTATTCACGTCCGTCTTGATGCATTTAGAGAGAAAAAGAGAGGGATGGAGATATAGAGGGGCGGAGAGAGAGTGAGTGTGTGCGAGAGAGAGAGAGAGAGGGGGTGTCTGCATGTGTGTGTGTGAGAGAGAGAGTGTGAGAGAGAAATAGAGAGAGTGAGAAAGAGAGTGAGTGTGTGTGTGTGCGTGTGTGCGTGAGAGACACAGATAAAGAGAAAGAGAGAGATAGTGTGTGTATGTGTTTGTGTGTGTGTGTGAGTGAGAGAGAGTGTGTGTGTGAGAGAGAGAGAGAGATAAAGATATAGAGAGTATGTCTGTTTGTGTGTGTGAGTGTGTGTGAGAGAGAGGGAGAGAGAGAGAAAGAGATAGATAGATAATGTGGGTGTGTATGTGCGTGCGTGTGTAAGATAGAAAGAGAGAGAGAGATAGTGTGTATATGTGTGTGTGTGCGTGAGAGAGAGAGAGAGAGAGAGAGAGAGAGAGAGCGAGAGAGAGAGAGAGAGAGAGAGAGAGAGAGAGAGAGAGAGAGTACAAATATATTAAAAATCGTTTCTCAAGTGACAGCCACGCCTAGATCTGTACAATAGGATGTTGACGATGACTTTGAACACTTTTATTCTTAGCTTCATTCAAAAACAAAGAGGGTCATATTGATTACATGTTGATCTCCCCTACAATTCACATTCAACTAACAGAACACTGACCCGTCATATCATAAATCAGACTGTATATAAGCAAAATATCAGTGCGGTAATTTTGTTTGAAAGAACGTCAAATGTTAATCTATATTTGAATAATTCTGTTTGTGTCAGTGTGATTAAGTGCATATACAAATGCATCAAACTTTTAGGTCACTGTGAAGTTGATAACAAATCGATCTTGCCGATCAATTACTGCCGAGTATTGATTTCGACTCGCACTAGGTGCAGTCTTGTTTGTGGACCAGTCTAGTGCTATGTAGTCCACAACAGAGTTGATAATTTTGAGGCGAGCATCCAGTTTACGGGGGTTGGCGTGCAAATTGGCAATAGTGAGGGAATCGAATAATCTACTACAACAACAACAACAACAACAACAACAACCAGTCATTTTTAAGCACAGGAACCTTGTTGTTATTGGTACCCACAATTATGACGTCATAAACGTATTTCACAAAATCAAATTACTAACCCTGATTGAAAAAAAATTACAAAAAATCAGGGAATTATCCGATTTTAATGAAATGTTCAGTGTTGATTTATCCATGAATGAATTTTATAATGCATTAGTTATTTTATTTAAAATCTTTCTAACTTTTTTCAGGTCACTTAACTTTGACCTCTCTTATTTTGGGGGCGCAACATTTCGGTGAAGATATATATATATATTTAAAACTATTTACAGTATAAATAAAAAGAAAAAGACCTAAGTTTTGAATGGAAAAATAATTAAAAGAAGTGATTTTGATTACCAGTGAAAAGATTATTCATCAATATTTGTTCTTTTTAAAAGTGTGGGGATCTAACTTTTAAACTGAGACATCTTAATTAGTTATCACATCATCATATTAAAGTAAGCTTGTTATTAAATAATATTTGTTTTTAGAATCTAAAAATATGAAATTTAAAACTTAAAATTATGCGATTTATATTTCAAATGAGTTTTATCTCTTAATTAGGTATATAAAATTTTGCTTTCAAAAATCATATGGATGAAGCGAACAGTAATGCTTATTTTAAAGAATTTTGATTTATTTCCATTGAATCGTTTTTTGTTTTTTTAACAATTCAGAAATTCAAAAGAAAGAATTCATTGATTAATAAGTCAAGACCGTATTTTTTTATTACAATCAGATAATTATCTCACTTTTTGGTAATTTTTGTTTATCAATCTCGGCCACCGTAGTGTTAACATATTTCATGGTCAATTCTTTTGTAAACAAAACCCACAATAATCTTTTAGAGCGTTTTAGTTTTTCCATGTTTTGGGGTTTTTTTTATGTTATTTTTTATTGTTATTTTTTATTGTTCATGTTGTTGGTTGATTGTTTTTTTTTTTGGGGGGGTCTTTTTTTTAATGTAAAATCAAGTTATTTTGATATCAGGTTGCTTACAGTTCGTGTTGTTGCTTAAATGGTCACCCATCTAAGTATTGAACATGCTCATCAGTGCTTAACTTCGGTGATCCAGAGGAAACCGGTGCTTTTTACGTGAATTGACCGTAAGCTGTTCATGTTATTTTCAAAGTCTGTTTGATTTTTGCTTTTGATTGTTTTGTTTTTTTTTGTTTTTTTTTGGGGGGGGTGCTTTGATTTTGGTTTTTGGTTTTTGGTTTTTGTTTGTTGGTGTATTTTTGCTCCTCTGTCTACTTTCTATAATTAGTGTCTGCAATTCTTGGTGTTATCTCATGAAGCAGTCCTGAGGACACATGGATATATCGAGTAAGAGAAACTATCTTATAAGACTAAACAACCATTCGTCAGAATTTGTGCTTGTTTATTTCTTTCTGTTTTCATGTCCCAATCTTTAAGAATTATTTGTTTATTACCGAAATCTGATTGAGAAAACATTAGAAACAATAATCTACACAGAGTTATTGATATTTGATTTGTTATGTCACGCTCATAAACCAAAGCCCAGCAATACTCATCTTTCTCGAATGAGGCAACATCAACGAAAGAAAAGAATCCATATTCACACACAACTAAAAAATATGTAAAAGTCAATTTGTTGATATTAAAGAAGGAGAATTACATATTCGTACATTGCAAAGACAGATAAAAACTAAATGATTCTGTGTAAGTTCAACAGTATCATTAGCATATGCAAATAATAATAATAATAATAATAATAATAATAATAATAATAATAATAATAATAATAATAATCTGGGGATATTAGAAGCAGACGCCAACAAACAAACAGAAATGAACGAAAAAGTAAGAAAGAAATACTTCAGAAGAACAAGAAAGGTCTTAGAAACCAAGCTATGTAGCAGAAACCTTATCAAGGGAATAAATAACTGGGATTTCCCTCTCGTAAGATACTCGGGACCATTCCTAAAATGGACAAGGGAGGAGCTCCGCCAGATGGACCAAAGGACAAGGAAACTCATGACCATGCACAAAACATTACACCCAAGAGATGATATAGAGAGACTATTTGGGCCAAGAAAAGAACAGGGAAGCGGTCTTACCAACATTGAAGATAGTGCAGATACGACAATCCGAACACTTGACGAATACACTAATAAAAGTAAGGAAAGACTAATTGAAGCAGCCGGGAAAAGCATTTGCGTCAAAAGCAGCCGGGAAAACCAGGAATACATCAAAAACTTTAAAAAAACAAAAATGGGAAGAAAAACAACCACATGGGTACTGCAAGCGACAAAGTGAAGAGATATCATATCAGAAGACATGGACATGGCTAATAAGATGAAACCTCAAGAGAGAAACTGAATCTCTTATAATCGCAGCGCAAGACAATGTTATAAGAACAAACTATATAAAGGCAAAAATAGATAAGACGCAGCAGAATAGAAAGTGCGGAATGTGTGGCGACAGAGACGAAACGGTTAATCATATAATAAGCGAATGCAGCAAACTAGCACGAAGAGAGTACAAGACTAGGCATGACTCGATGGAAAAGGGGGTCCACTGGGAATTATATATATATATATATATATATATATATATATATATATATAAATTGGAGGATGAAATTATAGGATGATATATATATATATATATATATATATATATATATATATATATATATATATATATATATATGAAGGAAAATAAGATTACAACACCTTAAAAGATGACGCCGATTTTGAACTGATGCACAGCATGTTCATGGGTCTGAATACTGTTGATACACCCTTTATTTTAATACCTGTGCAGATATTGGTATGTTTATGTGATACCTGTCTGTAATCCAGGTATTTTACCTGTAGATTTCATCAACGTTAAGTAAATTTAAATATGTTCAGGATGTTGGAATTATATTTTTCATCACTGTATTTTTAGCCTAAGTGTGTACTCTTAGATATGAGGCCACAGTTTCCGGTACCCATATTCTGTTTGTCCGCCCGCACGCACGCTTGTGTATGTTTGTTTGTTTGTTTGTGTGTGTGTGTGTGTGTGGTCTTCCGGTGGTCTGGGGTTGTCGGTGAGCGTTTTCTCTTCTAAGCTCTTCTTTAAAGTTGAATGCTACTTTTCACAGTAAGCAAACTCTTGCCTCTGGAATGTTGGCATAAACCTCCCTTCTTACATGTGGAGCTGCCTCGGACTATGTTATGCTCAGTAAATAGATTCATACACACTGACCTTCATATATATATATATATATATATATATATACACATATTAATCCACAGACACCATGTTTCGACCTATCACGTCTCCTCGGTATGGACAGACATAGCAGGCTATATGTATATATATATATATGATGAGTATATATATGTAGCTATATTATATACATATGTGTATTATATATATTATATATTACTAGCATAAATATCCGTCCTCTGTATTAAAGTTTTTATGTAATGAAATATATTAAATTAGAAAGACTAACGAAATTAGATAAGAATACATATAAAAAGATTAAACCTATTTTACTTATATTTCAATTGGTTTCTATATGAAATTATTCATAGGATTGATTTTAGTACGTTGGAGAATAAAACAATAATATTAGAGATCAATAACACCAATTGAATATTTATCAAATCCGGTTTTGTTAAAACCATTATGCAAATTAACCGAACCATATATTATGTAAACTTTTATTTCTTAGGGATATATAAAACAAATTGCAGGATTTTGAACGCATTAATAACAGGGCGATTTTGAGACAAATCTAACTCGGATTTTCATAAAGATCTCGTTAATAAATAACATTTATTCTATTTATAAATGACTTTGACTGTAAATTAAATACTCATTGACACATTTACGCAATTCTTGATGGTATTGTAACGTAAGCAGTGACGTAGTTTCGGTTACAGACATTAGTTTCGGTTACAGACGTTATGGACACCGGATCTCCATTATAATAAGATATATTAGGGAAACATTTTTGATTGCTTTAGAAGCAAGAAAAAAATTAAGATGAGAAACACAATTATGAATATTGGGTTTTCAATATTTTTTATTTACCAATATTCCGACATGACCCCAACTGCATTAACAAGAGAAGGAAAGTCGTTCTAAATTATGAAAGAGAAATGACACTCGACATATTGGTAAATAAAAAAATTAAGAACACAATATTCATCATTTTGTCTCTGATCTTAATTTTTTCAAGCTTCTAAAACAACCAAAAATTTCCCCCCGAAATATGTATATATATTTATATATATATATATATATATATATATATATATATATATATATATATATGTGTGTGTGTGTGTGTGTGTGTGTGTGTGTGTGTGTGTGTGTGTGTGTAACGTATTGCAACATAGTCCAGAAAAACTCTCGACAATATATATGTAAGTAAAGTAAAGTAAAGTAATCGGGGTGGCCTAAAGTCGGTATCAGCCAATCAGCGAGGGAGTCTATTCCCTTTTCACTAGCGCTAGACCAAGGAGATTGTTTTTGCGTCTGAGGTGGAGCGCCACACCTACTGTCAGCTCCTCATTTTACCGCACAGATCCCTGTGCTACTCATACGCTATATATTATACAGATAAATATATATATATTCATAGATCGACACAGAGGCATACGATGACCCCATAACAACATCATAAATATATATATATATATATATATACGTGTATAAAAATAACATGTGTGCTCATATGAGAATGTGTATGCATTTGCGTATGTGTACACATGTACAAACGTATGTCTGTATTTGTGTTTCGATGTTTCCACTTCTAAGTGTATTCATGCGTGTACGTTTTATGTACACGTGTATTTAATGTCTTTATAGTCGCTTACCGAGACAATATATATATATATATATACATATATATATATATATATATATATATATATATATATATATATATAATGCCCATGTTAATTGTTTTAAAATAAATTGCTTTTTAACAGGTAGATAGAAGTTTTCCATGAGTCTCTCCAAGAACCGACTCAAAACTGGGCTTGTCTGATTGCTATTTCTCATCGTTGTTAGAGTTTTGGCCAAAGTGAAAAAATTCTAATGATTTTCTAGTCGGACAGGTGTTGTAATGATCGGGAACCAGAGCCACTTGTGGAGAGAGGTGGCCACTACATTACATCTGTGTCATATAACCTACCTATGAATATTAATGGGTATGTCCCAATATTCATAAATATGGGAGTATTGTGCTGACTGAGTAGTCTTATACCATTAGCAGTGGTTTACCTTCTTCACACTGTGGGTGAGTATTGTATTTTGTTCATGTTATATATAATCTCCGTTTGGTTATTTCTCATTTAGTAACATTTGTTAGGTTACAACCCCAGGCTAGTAGATACTCCCCACTTGGAAGACTCGCCCAATACAAACTTCCTTCTCCATTTATTTCGTTTTATTTCGCACATAGATAAATAGATAGATATGAACAGATATAGATTGATAGATAGATAGATATATAGATAGATATGAACAGACAGTTTTTCTTCTTCTTATTATTATTATTATTATTATTATTATTATTATTATTATTATTATTATTATTATTATTTTCACTCCTTGTGAGTTTTTCACACCAGCGTTAGCTGTTGGTCTTTCACTGGAGTCTGAGTGACAAGTCTCCTCAGGTCTCCAGGACTCTTCTGAGTATTATAGCCGATCTCAACAATGCTGTTGTCTGGATGGATTCAATTCTTCCTCTGATTTCCAGTTCCTCTAGTCTCTTTTCTAAGCTTTTAGGGACCGTTCCAAGTGCACTAACTACAATTAGTATCATTTTCACCTTCATATTCCACAGTTTTTCAATTCTCTAGCAAGATCTTGGTATTTGTCCATCTTTTCATTTTCTTTCATCCCCCCCCCCCTGGGATCTGCTGGAACTGCAAAATCTACCAGTTGACAAGTTCTCTTCTTTTTTTTTAAATTAATACTAGGTCTGGTCTTCTGGCTGGGATAAGGTGATCCGTCTTAATCTCAAAGTCCTAGAGAATTTTATACGTTTCATTCTCAAGAACAGATTCTGGTTTATACATATACCATTTTGTTGTATGGTCAAAATTTCGTTTTTTGCATAATTCCCAGCGGACCAACTTTCAACCCAGTCATGCATAGCTTTGTATTTTCGTTGTGCTAGTTTAATACATTCGCTTAATACATGGTTTATGGTCTCATCTCTGTCACCACACACTCTACATTTGCTGTTGTGTTGTGTCTTATCAATTTTTGCTTTGATATAACTTGTTCTTATGGCATTATTTTGAATGGTAATTATTAGCGATTATTTCACTCCTTGGGTGTTTTTCACACCAGCATAATATTTAGATATTGTATTGCATAGTATTTAAAATAAAACATCATGTAAAGCGTCCCCTTGTTTAATAAACCAAAGATTAAAATATTTTTCCGGGAAAAAATTTTTTGAATTGTATCCAACTGCAGATTAAAAACAAAACAAAAAAACAAAGAAAAATTTCCTCAAAATAAAAAACAGCGGATCAAAAAGTGTTTATAAAATAATCTGCCTATTATACAAAGCGATTTTTAAAACAGAAAAGCCGTCATTCCAGTTTAGTCGGTTGGATTTAAGAAGGTCGCATGCTTTTCCATAATTAAATCGACACAGACGCTGTTGATAGCAAATTCATTTGGAGACGCGGAAGTGGGATTAGATAAATCTCTTTCGCTTTCTCTTTGCACACCATCACAACAGTTGGCCGAAGCACACGTGCACAGGAGTCGTCGTACACACAGGCCAGCCCAGCAAACAAGCAAGCTGTCACGTCTAGCAAGGTATAAATAACGGCAGAAATAACACTGTACTCACAAAAAAAGGTGGGGTGCGCCAGACATTCAAAGCGGGGAAACTTCCCGTGTCATTGTGAAAATCCAATAATCCGGCATTTGTTCGTATCCAGGAACTAAAACAATTTATAGCCTTCAGCCAGACTTAGGTTGACGTCAAACAACGATACTCTGTACGAAATAATCCTGAATTTGTATAACTTTAGAAGACCTGCTGTCACTTGATTCTTTCCTACTGTTAGAAGATTTGATATATCAAACGGAAACACAGAGCATAAACTTACAATTGTTTGGAATATATTTGCCCCTCTACACGAACAGGGTGTGACACAAGATCAATTTTTTAAGCAATTTGTCTTATATAGATATTACTAAAACAGTTTCTGCTATAGATTTGCTCTTACGAAAAAAACGTTGATTATTTCACCAGCCATATTCGAATGAATATTAAGTTTCAGGTACAAATGCAGAATATATATTTACCAAACCCTCCGCACGGTCAATTTCTTAAGCGGAATTTAACAGGTTCGAATTCAGAGTTTATCTTCTCCTAGACTGGTTGCCTAACCAAGGTTAAAGAGCCCAGTCTGTCATGCTATTTACTCATAGCTGGGGAAGATTAGTTGGATTCATACCTTTCCCACGGGTATTAGCGCTATTTGAAATGCAAACAGTCTCATCCGAGATTTGAACTGGTCTTATCGTGCCCATTTCCTACGACAATAACCATTACACAACGCGCCACAAATGGTTGGTATGAATGTTCCGAGTCAATATCCAGTTTTCAGCATTTACAGAGTCATGAGCTTTCCTGCAGGCAAACGTGAAATAAAACAGCTTACACACCTGAAGCATTTTATAGTGTAAAAATGATATCTAAGGTAGGTGGGTTGTCTCCCTTGGTCGACGTGCCTCTTTTCAATCCTACCAATCACAGGCCCGCAATTTTCGGCACCAGAAATTGAAGATAAGAAATCTTCCTCTCTTTGAACCAGCATCTCTTGGGATCGGACGTGAAAATCGTCATTCCCTATAATTCAGCAGAGATAGGAGAGGAACCATCGTAAGTACGATAACTTACCATAAACATTCCAATCACTCAGTTAAGTGGACTTGTATTCAGTATATTTATATAATTGACATTTCCCACAGACAATACTATCGTTTACAACAACAATTATTACAAGTGTATTTTCTTGTATGTTTAAATGTATTAATAGTGTTGTTTGAAATTCCATGTTGAGTTCATGTGTTTCCTGTTTCTAACTCTTGTTAATTCCACATTCGTGGTTTAAATCAGCACAATAGTAATTAGATTTATTTTCCCAGAATTCAACGTCAAATTGCTATATATTTCAGAGAGGGAGCTGATTATGGCTTATACCAGTAATATAGTCCAACATTTCGAATAAAACGTGTAAGGTGACAGTAATTACGCAGTGTCATAAATAGGAAATGGAATTGACAACCAGATTTCAACGTTTTACTTCATGCTAAAGTCCGTAAAAAACAAATAAATCGATCACTCCTTCTAATTATAGGTAAACAGTAAGATATACTTTAGTCTTGGCAAGGCACCCAGTCTAGGAGAATGGAAACTCTGAATTCAAACCAGCTGTACTTTGCTTAAAAATTGACCTCGTAAAGGGTCCCATCTATGGGTTAAATATAAAAAATGTGTGTGTGTTTTTTTTTAAATCTGTTAAAGATATTGAGTACACATCAAGAATGAATGAAACAAAGTTTCTACGGCATAAAATAACCCAACAAGTGTTGAAATGCCATAATATCCAACCAACCAGCCAGCCAACCACACGAGCAGAATCCGATACAAAGTCAAGTTTTAAGCGGAGTTTAGCAGGTGTAAATTCAGAGTTTTCCTTCTCCTAGACCGGTTGCCATACCAACGTTAAAGATCCCAGTCTGTCCTATTTATTCATAACTGGAGGGGAAAATACTAGGAGGCATAATTTTCCTAAGAGTATGGGAAACGCAAACAGTCTCGTTCAGGATTTGAACTCGGGTCGCCGTGTCCATTTCTTAGACTTAGTTTACATCTAATAACCCTTAAATACGAGGGTGAGCCGAACAGTTTATGGGCTAAAAAATTAATATAACAACGTCATATCTACGGTTGATAATTTTTTTACCAATGGGATCATGCACTGCAACACCAATGGAAAAGGTGTGTAGACTGCATGAAGGCTATGTTGGAAAATAAACGTCATTTGGTAATATTCTATGAGAGTATTTTTGTCAGCCTATGAACTTTTCAGCAAACACTTGTAGAATACTTTACCATTTTCAGTTATTTTTAATAGGTTTTCGGTTACAATATGAGAAAGACTGGAGAGGATATGTTGTATACCCACTCAATATATTGGGTATATAATAGAGAAAGAGAGAAAGACAGACAGACAGACAGATAGTAGAGATGAGATGATGGTTCTTACTTTTTAACTCTGTTTCTACTGGTTCTTGCTAACTCGGCCGCCATGTTCTCCCGTCGATCTAGTGGGCTTTGTGTTAAGGGTTAATTTTACTTCTTGTTAGTTCTTCTTCGGGTTGGGCTGGTCATTTCTTGTTTGAATTAATCAATTAACAAGACTTGGTTGTTTTCTGATAAAGCTTTTATTTAACAACCCAACCCATATTGATTCCGCCGCGGGTGAGATGCCGACCCTCGGAGCCAGCGACTTCGAGTTCACTCGATCTGAAGTCTGCGTCGCATCTAAAAGCTATCTCCCGCCTAATCGCACGCTTTCAATGGGTCAAGTAAAAACATTATTACCTGTCAATAACTGTCGGGTAAATCTCCACTGGACCCCATCATTCTAAATCTAACGGACCCTAATTCAAATATTCTATTTAGAGGTACGTACATAATTCATAAGCTGCTATGAATTATATAACAGATATTATTCGAAGCCTAGTGTTCCAAATAACAAAGATTAAGGGTTCAATCCTAATCAATCTCTAAATGATACATAAATAATTTAACCAATTAGGAAGCCAATATCTTTATCCCATATGCATGGAAATTTTTTCAGCGAACAGTTTGCGTAAATTCCTATCATTCTCGTTTGAATCTTATTTTAATAGAAATAGTGTAACTTGTCTGTCTATAACCGAAACCACGTCACCACTGACGTCGCAATTTCCTAAGTTATCTAATTTATATTCTCAACGATGATGAAATTGTAATTATTCGATCTTAATTAGAATATTATCTAATGTCTCTATTAAAGTCTAGCTGAGTTAGATTTGCTGTAAAACTGCCAATATTATTAATGCATTTAAAATCCGGGAATATGTTTTATATATCTCTAAAAAATTTGCATAATGATTTTAACAAACCTGGGTTTAATAAATAATTATTTGCTGTTACTGATTTCTAATACTATCATGTTATTCTCAAATGTATTAAAAGCAATTATATATATAATTTGATATAGAAATCAATTAGAATTCATTAATTAAATTAATTAAAATAAGTGTAATATTTGTAATTTTGTTCTTATTTAGCTTTGTTAGTCTTTCGAATTTAATATAATATTTTATTACATTAAAACTTAAACACTAGCGCCCAGGGGGGTGTATATTTTTGCTAGTTTACATGATATATTCGACAGAAGTATGCACGTAGGTATAAGGTCACCTCTACCACGTGCACCAAAAATGGCAAACTCACACCGCGATGCTTTATGTTTTTTTCTGGCATTTTTTCAAATATGCAACGTAGATATTTACTAAGCTTTGCTTGACTTCTTCCATCGGGTGAAACGATGGAAAGTGTCCGGCCTAGAAAATCAGTACGCAAAATTCTTGGTATTTACCTAAGCTCGAACGTCGACCGCTGGCACCGATGCAAAATGCAGCTATCTCACCCAACAAGATATCTATATATATATATTATCTCACCCAACTTAGATATGCGATATATAAGATAAAAAATAGACTTCAAATCATACGCGGGACGCCTCGATGATAACGCCACCAGTTTATTTTTACAGAAACTGAAATTACATGGAGTTCATAGGCTGACCAAGATACTTTCATTGTTGAAGAGAGCATATTTTCCGCTGTAGAATGCTATTTTTCCCGCCCTGTCAACTGGGGCTGTAGAATATAACGACTGCACCCAGAGTGGTAGTACCTGTTAGTGTCCCATCTATGGGTTAGATCAATAAAAATAATGAGTATTAAAAAGTGTGTTTAAAAAAAATTGAGTTTTTAAAAAAATTGAATACCCAACAAGAATAAATAACACAAAATGTCTTCGGCATAAAATAACCCAACAAGGTTCAGACCGTTATTTATCGCTGGCAAAATCGCATAATATATATATATGTATCTTTCACTTTCTCTATATATGTATATCTTTCTTTTACTCTCTCTCTCTCTCTCTCTCTCTCTCTCTCTCTCTCTCTCTCTCTCTCTCTCTCGTTTATATACCCGATATGTTGAACGGGTATATAACAATTATTCTTAAATAAGAATTAAAATACGGTGTAATGGTTATTGTCTTAAGAAATGGACACGACAAGCTATGTTCAAATTCTGGACGAGGCCGTTTGTGTTTAACTATTCACGGAGAAAGGAATAAACCAATCTTTCGTCCCCCCCCCCCTGCTAGTTATGGGTAAATAGCAGAGAATACTGATCTTTTTAGCTTTGGTATAGCAACCACTCTAGAAGAAGGAAGCTCTGAATTCAAACCCGCTCTAACTAGTAAAATCAACGGAGTGGGCTATTTATCCCCTTTTCACTTGGAGATTTTTGCCTCTGAGGTGAATTTCCAAACCTACCATCAGCTCCTCATTTTATCGCATAGATCCAAACTGCGCTACTAAGGCACTGAGTTGACCAGTATCGAACCTGGAACCCTGTGGTTCCTAGGCGGATGCTCTACCAACTGAACTAAACCGTATGGAATTGACCCCGTGTCACATCCTGCTGATGGCGAAGGGGCCGGGTTAATACACACTTGAAACCATGTAATTTTTTTGAAAAAAAGACTGACTTTTGGCATTAAATAACCTAACAAGGGCTGACATGCCATAAAACCAACTAACAACAAAACCATGCAGTGAGAAATTCAGGTATTTCTTGTTGAATTCGGGAACCTTCTCTTTGAAGACGGGAATTTCCTATGGGAACTCGTGAGCGTTTATATCGTAATTGGGAGCCTTCATGTCATAATCGGGAGCCTTTATGGAACTTCAAATCGAACCCTTTATTCAATCCTGTGTATATAGACTGTTCTCATTCCGTTAACCATGACTACGTATAAGTGTTAAGCTATGTTAAGTATTCTATATTACTATCGCCCTTGGCCATGATTGAACAGATAATTGTCACTTAGAACTGTATTAACTCAACCCCAACATCCATTGCGCCATGTGGCCAACTGTACATTGTGTATATAACAATAAAAATGAGGACAACAGTCTGAAAAATCCAAATAATACAAATTATCAAACCTCATCTAAAAAAAATCAGACAAAGATAAATAAATAGTTTGTAATATTGAAAAAAATAAGTAAATGTTATTTTTAAGAATATTTTGATGTTGCGCGACTAGGAACTACAAGGTTTCTGGTTCAATACCGGCCCTCGCCAATTCAGTGTATGAGTAGCATAGGAATCTGTGCGGTAAAGTAAGGAGCTGGTGGTAGATGTGGCGCTCCGCTTCAGACGCTAAAAATCAACTTCCTTGGTTTAACCCTAGTGAAAAGGGAATAGACTCCCTCGCTGTCTGGCTGATACCGACTTTAGGCCACCCCAACGACTTTACTTACTTATTAACATTGTTCTCAGAACATTATAATAAATTACACTGGCTTACAAAGAAATTGAGGCAAGTACAAAAATAGCTGTTTTAACCTAATTTGGGGGTGCTGAATTCAGATTTGAAATCCGTTTTTACTCATCACCTCTAGTTTTTTAGATATGCATACTGTACATTTTGTACACATACTGTACATAAAGGCGTATATGCATTCAGGATTTCTAATATTGTGTGACTATTGTCTTCATTTTTAGTTATTATGCAATAAATGTAAGTGATAGCATTACATTATATATATAGCTATATATCAAGACGAATGTTGGCAGTTAAACGTAGCCAACACGTCTCAATCAACAGCCAGTAGTTACACAATCGTTGGGGTATATATTTGTATTACAATTTCCAACGACGCACATTTTATTGCCTTACATATGATTTAATTTTACTTTGTTGGATGTTCTTGCGTGATATCCCGGAGGCAAAATACAGCAGATCATCCAAGAAAACACACTTCTAACTGTCTGTGGTACTATGAATTGAATACATTGTGTCATCCAAGTATATTTATTCCGTCAATGTTCTTTATCTATCCTGTTTTATCTGTAATAAGCTGCTGCAACTGTTGAAATAAGCACGTATATACTCTGTATATATTAAAATGAGACTATTTAAAAGACAGACAACTAGAGGTGGTAGAGCAAAACTGTTTATAAATTTGAATTCAGCACACCCAAATTAGTAAAAAAAATACCTATTCACATTCTTGCCTCAGACAAAAAATATTTTTTTGTAAACCATTGTTATTGTTGGAGTTTGGTGTATATATTTCGGAGGGAAGTTTATTGCACTGTCTTTAATACGTAATAGTTGACAATTAACATTGCAGCTGTGTGGTAGTATTCCTCAGGGAAATAACAGAAACTTATTATTCTTGTTCACATCTCTATATTATCGCACTACTACAAGCCTCAGATTCTGGTGACGACTATATTTATATAATTGCAAAGGAAACGAAGCATATGGATAAACGTATTCATAATATTCCAAATAATATTACAATAATACAAGCAGCTGGAACGATGAATTTAATTTCATTGGACGAATATACTTTGCGGGTTCACATATTCCCGCTACATTTCATATTTCTAGTCAATGAACACTAATAGAATAAATAGAAAAATCCACTGCCTCCTAGTTTCTTATATATTTTCAATAAATGATAATAGTTTAGCGCTACAAAAAATATCCTTTCGATGCCGAAAGTCATGGGAAAAAGCAACAACAAGAAATATAACTAAATTGATTTTTAATAACATTTGCCGATTTCCCACAAGTGCTAAATGGTTGGTGTTTGGGCAAAGGCAAAGGCAAAAAAAAATAACATAAAATAAAACTAAATAAATAGGAATTTGGAATTCTATCAAGCAGCTGTAATATTGATGTTACGGAAATTTCTCAATACTAGTGCCCACACCCTGTCGTTGGGGGTTAAAATAAGATGACTATACCTCAAGCAGAGGAGTAATACTACCCCCCTAAAATGTGTGTCCTGGTTATGATACTAAATCAGATCTGATGTTGACGCTCCAGTTCTACAGATCTGGGGAGAGTGGAGTACTCCTTCATTGCGATTACTCTCAGGTTCATTCTGGCCCGAATTGGAAGTACCTGTTCGGTCCTATGTGTCAAAATTAGAGCAACACATCTAAACAGTAATAATTTGACTAATAAGAATATGCACCCTCCGGGCGTAAGTAATTAAATTTTAATGTAATAAAATTTATTGAATTTATAGCAAGACTAATGAAATCATATAAGAATGCATATAAAAAGATTATACTTATTCTAATTATATTTTAATTGGTTTCTATATACAATCATTCATAGGGTTGATTTTAATACGTTGGAGTATAAAAGAATATATATTAGAGATCAATAACACCAATTAACTATTTATTAAACCCGGTTTTGTTAAAACCAGTATGCAAATTACCCACACCATATATTATGTAAACCTTTATTTCTTAGTGATATATAAGACACATTGCAGAATTTCAAACGCATGAATAACATGGGTTGTTTTGAGGCAAATCTAAATCAGATTTTCATAGAGACATCGTTAATGAATAAGATGTATTATATGTATTAATGATTTGATAAACGTACGCAATTCCTGTGGGTATTCTGACGTCAGTAGTGACGTAGATTCGGTTACAGACAGACAGATCCGAATCTCCATTATAATAAGATAATGCAATTTCCAATCCAATTTGTAATTGAAAGATACTTTTTTGAGTGTTAAGATTCTGATGTTGACATCTGATGTTCACGCTCCAGTTCTGCAGATCTGGGGAGAGTAGAGTACCTCTTCATTGCCATTACTCCCAGGTACATTCTGACCCGAACTGGAAGTACCCGTTAGGTCCCATCTATGAGTCAAAATAAAAACAATACGTTTAAACACCATTAATTTGATGATGCAATTTCCAGCCCATTGAAAGATAATTTTGTAACTGTTAAGATTCGAGTTGAACGTAATTTTTAATCATCCCATATAACGAAGATAAGTATGAAATGCTAGTAATAATCGTTAACCTCTTCCAGAATAGAAGTACCTGTATGATCATAAATCACTGTTAAAATGAGAATCCGAATGGGTTTATCCTTCTCATAACTGCTATCAAAATCGTTGTTTTGATTGTTTTTTTGTTTTTTTGTTTTGTTTTGTTTTTTGGTCTTTTTTGCCAATTTTCCTATCATTTATATCACAAGATGTTTTCTATTTTTCGTGACCTTTTCTTTTTGTTGACTTAATCTTAATCGTACATTTCCGATTATCATCTTCCCTTTTAGAGGATTAACCTTCTTTGCCATTTAAAAAAAAACATGGGGAACAATTTATTAAAAACAAACTCACTAGCTTTTCTGTTCAATAAATGAATAAAGATTAATAGAAATAAGACTTATAAGATTTTATCTCATTGTAAAAATGTCACCGATTCTATTTTCTCTATGTCTTCTTTTATAAGCAGATCAAAAATAATTTGGACAAAAGGAAACATTGGCTTATTGTATTATATTTGTCCGCGTTTAAATGCAGTAGATTTTTTAAGTTTCTTTCAACATAAACGTTTTTTCATCACTCACCGTCAAGTCATTCTGAAAGCACCGGTTCTTATCAGATCAGCGAAGTTAAGCAGTGATGAGTCTGACCACTTAGTAAAATAAACAACACTCAAAACGCCCTATTCACACACATAAACATCGATCACACATTAAACTTCAACCACGCATCACTACTCAAACCCATACATATTAAGAGCTTACGCCATCTATGCGAACCAGCATACACTGCGAACTCAAAAGTTGTAAAACAAAGGCCAGGTTTCTTCCACCTGACAACAGCTATCGAAAAAAATCGTAATTCAAGAGAACAAAATCAAAATAGAAAAAAGACTAGAAATAAAAAATACATTTTTTAAATCACAAAATCTCTAAAACACTCCAAAACAAAAAAATATTCCCCTCCCCCAGCTTCACTAACCTCTACAGACAGTAGTCGTCACACACTACCAGACTATCAAATTTCTTCAATGGCAATAAATGACCCCATAAAATACCATTACCCACTAATAAACCCATTCCCTTCTTCTTTACTTCCATACCTCACTCAATACCTCACATCCAACACCCCTCTTTCCTTTCCTTTCGTCACACAACTTATCACTTAGCAAGTAAGACCCACTCATTTTCTGCCTGCCCCTAAATTATCTTTTCAGCATAAAAGTAGACTGTAGAACCCCTTTTGTCTTCAGAATAAATTTGACAATGCTTCGTAAAATACCAAAGCAAAATATAATTTGAATTTAGTTGTGTTGTTTTATCCGCATTTTCCGCTAATTTTAACTATATATACATATATATATATACAAATATAATATAAACATTGAAAATTAGACACCATATATATATATATATATATATATATATATATATATATATATAATTCCCTAGATAGAGAAGGAGTCAGCAAGTTTCTAACTCTTATTGTGAGTTCAACCTTCATTAGACCCATTTACAAATATGTTTAAACAGAAACCGTTGATGGTTCAAAATTCATATTCATTAATATAATCTGCATCCCATTCCTCGTATGTGCTCAAGGCACAAACTTATTAACATTTCCAAGAAGCAAGTAATTGATCAGATCTCTATAGCAATAATTATCAAATGCCTTATTGATGAATTTATCAATAAAAAAAGGATGAACTCGAACGCTGTTTATTTGAATATGTACATTCTATTCTATTCAGCCCCTTTATTGAAGGCCAATATGAATCTTCGTTTTTAACATAAAGTACGTCAATCTTATATATATATATATATATATATATATATATATATATATATATATATATATATATATTCTTCAACTGCCACTCCAACGTTTTCACTGTAGTATCATTATTAATTAAACCAAAAAGCACTCAATGTATTTCATAAAATATAGAGCATATATAGTTATAGAAAAAGGTTTTCTCTGTACCATGGTTTCGATGATGAAATAGGTATATTTTGGCATCATCCTTTCTTACATTTCTATAACTATATATATATATATATATATATATATATATATATATATATATATATATATATAAGGTATCTAAAATTGGTAGTAAGGGATGATTCTACTTGGGATCTTCAAAATCTCACTGTATAGCCATATTGCATGCTCTTGTAGGTGCAAACATATATTCATACAATTATTTTTTTTAAATCCCTAGAGAGAGCTCAATGTATAATAATCAATCATTTAGATTATATACAGAGCGATATTTACCTTTCAAAGAAAGGAAAAAACTCAACAAGCCGTCATTCTGTAATAAATTTATTTCGACCCAAATTTAAAAGACTTTTCAAAATTTAAAGAAATTTCTAATAGAAATCTCTAATAGAAATTTCTAATAGAAATTTCTAATAGAAATTTCTTTAAATTTTTAATAGATGGGACCCTAACAGTTACCACCACTCCGGTTACGCGTGGAACTGGGAGTAATGGCAATAAAGGGGTACTCTACATTCGACAGAGATCCAGAATTGGAACTTCACCTCTAGATGCAGTTTAACGTCATACCCAGACAGTGTATGTATGTGTGTGTGTGTGTGTGTGTGTGTGTGTGTGTGTGTGTGTGTTACAGCTAAACGAGAAATCGGAGAACCTTCGGGGCTATAAACCCATATATATGCGTTAACTGATAATACGCGCCTCAGCAAACTTCGTTGATAAAAAAAAATACAAGTTAATTGCAAAATGATTTTATACTTGGGGGCGTATACATTTCACAATTTTGAATAGGAAAATATCACTGATGTTTCCTTTAAAAAATTCCCAGATCAATTTGTATTAAATGCTTTAAGATATTTTTTATATTCTTTATTTTTGTTTTTGCCAATTATTTGCATGAGGATTCATGAGGTTTCACACATTCTCAGCTAATTTTTATTGCGACTGAGTACACGTATAAATCAGGACTTTACAAAATAACTTCGACTGCCAGAAAGGGATTTTCATTACTTTTTCCTATAATATATATATATATATATATATATATATATATATATATATATATATATATATATATAACCAAACCCTCCTCATAAACATTAAATAACCCCAAATGGATTGACATACGTCAAAAATCAAATATATATATATTTACGAACCTCTTCGCATGTGTAAGATGTAACAAAAGGTCAATTTCTAAAGCAGAATTTAACAGGTCTGAATTCAGAGTTTTCCTTCTCCTAGACTAGTTACCTAGCCAAGGTTAAAAAGCCCAGTTTGCCCTTCTATTTACCCATAGTTGGATGCATACCTTTTCCAAAGGTATTAGCGCTATGTGAAATGAAAATCAGACCCGTCCATGATTTGAACTCGGGTCGACGAGTCAATTTCCTAAGACTCTAACCATTACATCACGCGCCTCCACCCGCTTTCCTATGATATAAGAAAATAGATTCGCCTATTTTATGCCGAGGTTGATTCAACGTAAGAATGATGGGACGCCTAGTGAGAATCGAACTCACTAATATGTATCTCACTAACCACTACATCAGCGCCTTAAGAAACAAAGCGTACATATGTTTAACACAAGACTATTGTATGGCGCACCTAGTGAGAATCGAAATCACTTGTAAGTATTTCGCTAACCATTATATCATTCAAGGCGCCTTAAAAAGCAAACCGAAATATACATTTTCCACAAGACTGTAGTATGAGACACCTGGCGAGGGTCGAACTCACTAGTAATTAATTGAGAGAATAGCTTACTAACCACCACACTGGTATATCTTGCTGAAAATCATCCCCCCCACGCACACACATACTTTTGGCTCCTAAAAGAATGTATTAAAATTAGCTTAGACTGACCCACACTCCTATTGTTTACAGTTCCCGCTGCTTCTAATCGAAGAAGATCGAAGAAGAAAATATCACGAAAGAAATATTTTCACTTATTTTCACAACAGTTTTATGTACAAATATAAGTTTATCACCTTTTTAGCCGTCAAAACTCACACAGTTACATTTACAAATTAAATTGTACTACCATAACAACACAATAAAGATGCACTTGAACATGTTATTTTCGACTAACAAATTGATTTCCAATATCTTTGTACATTTTGAGGAACACAGTAATTATTATTTGAAAATAAACGGTTCGAAAACTTATTTGTGAAATAAGGAAGTAAACATGAGGAAGGATGTTATATTAACGTTGGAAGGCTTAAAGTAACCTCCCAGCGTGGGTACATGAGTATACATAAAAACCATACCGACAAAGGTGTAAAAGATAACAATATTTATTCCGCAAGTGACGGAGATACATTTAAGAGAAAGATATCCACAAAGAATACAAATACGAATAGAAGGTATATAAAACAGATACATAAATATATTCTGAGGAAATAGACGTACGACTCACGTCATAGAGAATGTCACTTACTGGTAGCTGGTAGTTAGGGGGCAAAAGCCCCCTAACGGCTTAGAGACAACAGGCACCTAGCCCATGTTTATCCGTCGCCGGTCTGAGTGGAAGGAGGCTAGGAAATCGTAGTTCCCGCTTGTGGCCAGATACCAACGCAACCTATCAACCGAACCAACCATAGCAAGGGAAGATAACTCATTTTGGACTTATATCCACCCAAACTTCGTTTTACTAACCCAACACCTACATCAAAATGTACATTATATTGTGAAATAGAGGGGACATAGCAGAAAATGATGACCTCAAAGTATTGAATGATTTAGCAACATGATGAAACTCTAATCGAATGCACACATTATAATAAAATTAATTGCTGAAATCCCATTTATCCTAAAATTGACTTTATCGGGTTTTTTAACTTCCATAACCGTCAAATTTATATTTTAACCCTTTTCGGTTAGTTTCTATCCATGTTCAGGAAGATCACCAATTGTTAAGTGGCAGATCATTTAAAACGATGGGGAGACAATTTGAAAATTGTCTTTTGAGGAAATATTATGCATATTAGAATATCCAGATACGAATAAGTTATTTAACTAAATATTGAAATTGTGATCAAAATGTTGTCATTTGAATAAGTCTCTACTATGCCATTTGCCCTCAGATATTTTGCCTAATTTTCCACAAAATCTTTTTAAAAATGAACAATAAAACATGGTATTAAAATAATTTAAAAAAGCATGTGAACAATAAAAAGCAAGAGAGAGGGTAGGAATAAGAGAAACAATTTTGTTTCTTTCTCCCATACAGACCTCATATATAGTAGCCACAAATATTGTTTTTTATCTTACTCGTATAAATTAATAAAGGGGGCGTGCATGTGTAACGCTTATCTTTGTAGAAAGTCGACTCGGTTATCCGAGTTCAAATCCTGAACAGAGGCTGGGTATTAGTCCAACAATTATCCCTCCAGCTATGGGTAAATTGGGTAGGACAGACAGAGCTCTTTAAACATCTGAATTCAAATCTGTTGTAATTATGGAAATGGATGGGATCCGCATGGTTATTGTTCACTGCCACACGCTACATGAGAAGTGCCCCCTACGGCTAAACAATGATACAGGATCAGTAAGTGAGAGATCCATTAAAAGGCTGTTGGATTCAAATCCAAAATGTAGTCATCTTCACGCAGATTCCTAAAAAAATCTTCAGTTTAAAAAAAAAATTGAAACCAAATGTTTTTCACTGCTTCAACTTTCAACAATCTCTCGTCTCCCTCGAGATTTAGAGACGGTTGATGGTCCGCCCTTACCATTCTTCGGCTTCTATCACGTATCTACTTCTGTTGAAAGAAATTTCATTCCAAATATTTTTACATTCAACATAAATATTTGTCCCTTCAGCACCCGTTTTATGTGTGCTTTAGTAATAACTCGATTGAAAACATCTCAGTATCACAGAAAATGAATAAAACCAAACTATATGGACATAATAAAAAATAAATAAGAAAAACGTCTTTATAAACCTAATCTTCATGGTAAATATTTCCTTGGTTAAACATTTTTTAGATTTATTTCGATACTAATACAAATATTTTTCTTGGCCTCCACGGTCCTTATTTGAGCTTTGGAAACTTTTATCTTAACTTCGTCCAACTTGGTCTTTTAATAGTGTTTATTAGCACTTGGTCTTTTAATAGTGTTTATTAGCACAGTACAGAGCCAAACAGGAAGAAATGGAGCTGGGAAGATTGTATTGTGCTCATACACGATCCTGTCTGCCTTTAGAATCAGCATTCCAAATCTTAGCTTTTACGTAAATACAAACAACAATCATTTTTGCCAGTCACAGATTGGAAGCAGTTACTTTTTCGTACTTGTGATTCATATTCAAACCTCGATAAACGCCAATTAGACCGACCCTTCCGCTATGAAGAGTGTTTAGCGCCAATCTTTCTGGTATATTTCTTCTGCGGTATAAACCAAATTTGATTAATTGTATGATTCCTTTTAATGGGTTGTCGACCTTTCTAGTGTTATTTTATTCCTAGAATGAATGGAATCGCGTTCATTGTACATTCATATTTAAGGTTTTTGTGTAGTTGTTTCGTAAGATCCATTCAACCCATATATGGAGCCCTAACAGGTCCAACCACTCCGAGTCAGAGTGGACCTGGGATTAATGGCATTGAAAGGGTACTTCACACTAACCAGATTTACAGAACTGGAGCCGAACCATTGGATGAAATTTACTACCCAGGACACCTCTCTTTTGTTAAGCTAAGAATACAACTGGAATTTTAGTGCTAGGACATTTCGTTTTATTTTTTTCTGCTATAGTCTGTGGGTTGTGGAAGCATCGAGAAATGGACACTGGACACTACGTGGTTAGCTACTTTGTTATTCTAGGGACAGGCCTTTTTTGGTATCTTTGCTTCGTTTCTTCTTACAGTGAGCGTTTGTCTCCCACCCAATAAAGAAAAGAGACTGAATCATGAAATCCAAGAACGCACAGACACAGACAGACAGACACACACACACACACACACACACACACACACATACACACACACGCATATATATATATGTATATATATATATATATATATATATATATATATATATATATATGCGTGTGTGTGTGTGTGTGTCAATAGTATATATTATTTGGTATTTAGTATGAAGCATTAGGTGTGAAATATAAGAAACTCTGTATTTGAATGTTATGTTTTATTTTATTTCGTAATATTTCGGGGATGTTACCCTCCTTCATCAGAGCGAATAGAATGGCTGTTCTGTCTTTTTTGGCATTTTTATTACGAAATAGGCATATATATATATATATGTATATATATATATATATATATATATATATATATATCAACTAAGAAGCATACGTGGACCTCACAACAACAATAACAATATATATATATATATATATATATATATATATATATACGCCTAGGGAGGGTGACATCTTCCAGCCCACGTGGTGACCCCGTCCTGGAGTACTAGATTAAGCCTATCTTTTACAGAACAGTGTTGAACTCTGTCAACTCGTCCTTTTTTCGGCTAATGGCTTTTTGCTTTCGATAACTCGCTGCCATTTCCTTATTATGCTACTCAAAAGACATTTGTAAAAATGAATCCTATTGTGTGTTGGCATAATATCAGCAAAGATGCCAAAAGATATGAATGAAGAACAGAGGTCATATAGAATTATGCGCAAATGACCTTATATGACATTTATAAAGAACTCATAGTGTATGTTTGCAATTAGAAGAAGAAAAAGTATGGGAATAGCAAGTTACGTTCTTTTAGTTCTAATCTAAGATTGGCCATTGATAGAAATATAAAAGAATCTCTCAAAGAGGCATTAAACCACATATAAACTCATACATCAAAGACAAATGGTAAGAAGAATGGAACAATAATACCCATAAAAATATTTTTTTTAAATCCATAAAATCAATCTTTGAGATTTGGAAGACTGACCCTTGAAGAGGCCGAAAAGAGGAGGTCATCCTTACCAGAGTCCACATCAAACGTACTCAATTAATACATTTGTATTTACTTAAAAAAAGAACAACATTCCAAATGCACATGTGTAGAAGTGCTTACAATCAAACACATCCTCATAGATTTTTTAAAAACTGAAACTGCTAAGGAAATAATACCTTAATCCAAATAATCTGTCTTACGATTTTTGTGGCCATCCCTTAGGCTTCAAGCAAGAGCGCTGTCCAGTAGAGATCCTTTGTGTTAAGCAGAGCGCGATCCTTAGTGAAGAATATTTTGGTTGTTTCTTGGTGCTCCTCAGTCTTGCAGGTCCTTCGTCAATGATTGCAACTGGACGTCTCTCAATATCAGCGTTTAAGTAGTTAGCCAGCCACGTATTCTGGCTGTTGATTGGTTGAGGTTTAAACCACGTGACCTCGCTTAGTCTATAGATTTAAGTGGTGTATTGTAGCACACCTTATTTATCAAAATATTTCAACAATCTGAAAGAACTCTTCCAAACAACAAATACCAGCTATCCTATTCTCATTCTGCTAACCATAGCTGGGTACAAGTATTAAGCTGTGTCAATTATTATTCTACGTTACTGTCGCCCTTGACCCGAATGGAACCTGCAGCCTAGTGATAACTGTCACTTAGAACCGCATTAACTCAACGCCTATATCCACTACGCTGTGTGTCCAATTGGATTGAAGTTGACATGCCTTACAAGCCAAAAAAAAACAACAAAGGAAATAC
>CM042139.1:53575115-53587615 GCA_023376005.1 Doryteuthis pealeii
TAGATAGATATGAACAGACTCAGATAGATAGATAGATAGATAGATAGATAGATAGATAGATAGATAGATAGATATTCCGTATCCTAATGATGTAAAAAGTATGTTTTACACACGTCAAATAATTATTTTTCGACATAATTCTTTTTGTCAATAATTCAATTGTGATTAATAATCAAATTGAGCGAACATTAGAGAGTTGAAATTTCCCATAAAAATCCAGCCAATAATTACCTACCAAACTAATTGATGCAATCCCGTGTATACACCCGAATACAACGAGATATATGTTTTGTAAATTGCAACAAGGAAGTAATACACCCTCCTCCGCTGGTGATATTTTCAATCTTCTTTTCTAAAATAATAAAATCCTTAAAATTTCTTTGGCAAACAAAACCTGAATTGCATTTGTTTATTCAAAATAATGATATGAAAGCAAATGAAGAAAAAGAATGTTCGCCAACAATACGATGATTAAATTTCGGTTTTTCTAAATCAGAAGCCTCATATTCCTATGATAATGTCAATATAATATCTCATTTCGGAATTTAAATTGATACAGAAAAGGAAAGAAAAATAAATGTTACAAAATTATACAGAAAAGGAAAGAAAAATAAATGTTACATCTATTAATAATGGAGATTCGCTTCCGGTTTTTGTCTGTAACAAAAACTACGTCGCTATACTCGAAATCGTCATAACATCTATTAATAATGGTGATTCGCTTCCGGTTTTTGTCTGTAACAAAAACTACGTCACTGCTTACGTCACTATAACCAAAATCGTCATAACATAGAATAAATACACTCAAAATTTGAGCATGCAACATTAGACAGTCCTCATTGTTTTTTAAAACAAGTTTTAATAGATACATCCCCAGTATCATATATTTATGTATAGTTTGTTTTATTTTAATAGATATTCAAAGTTAATAGAACTTAGTTTCGATTTCAAATTGTTTTTGTTTTTTTTTTTTTTTTTTTACTCCTTTAATAAATTTGATGATTTTATGATTTGTGGTTCAAACTCTCCGACAATTTTTAACTTCCACCTCCTCAAGCAATATCAAAAAATTATTTTTACATCGCCCGGAGGCCGTTTTTTTATTTTGCTAGTTAAATGAACAAACTTTAGAATTCTGTTTTACTTTAGCCTGTAAAAATTTACCACAATAACATGTGTGTACCATTGCGTGTTCGATAAAAAGAAATGAAGTTTTAGGTAAATATCTATATATGATGTAAAAATCTGCTAGATTAATAAAGAGTATGGTTCAAATAATGAACAAATAGATTTAAAAGAAAAAATCATCACTTCCCTTATTTATTTTAAAAAACAGTAAATAAATACATAGCTTTCTTAGAGCACAAAAGAAGACGTCCATTCAGTTCGACTGTTAGACATGGAACGATCAATTTGAAGTGTGTGTATGTACGGCCATTACTTTTGATATGTGACGTGGCAAAAAATTAAAGGAGTGTGTAGTTTCTATACGTATCTGGATCAAGGTTGCTGATATTCTGTATCTGTTGTTGGGCTGGCATTTTCTCTGTTCTTGGAGTCTGGAAATTACTTTGGATCTTCTTGGGTTCTTTTTTTGTTTTGTTTTGTGCTGTTGATAATTTTTAATAACGAACACAAGACGTTCTTGTTTTCTTTTCTTCCTTTGAGCTTATTTTTTTCATTGACCAAAGTATAAGCCTGAGAGGATAGACTGCATATCTTGTCTGTTCTCCTCAAACACTCAGCCCAGACTGTCTCCTCTCATTATCTCCCTTTCACACCTCGCCCAGTTGACACTTTTCGACCAATCAGAAGCCAACAGGTCAGTCATTCACACGTCATTATTAATCTAGTTTATTTCCACTATTATATAACGTATAACTAAAATCTTGTGTTTTTTCACATGTGAACTTTATGTATTTACCAATCTCTTTGCATGAGTAGCACGTGAGCCAAGGTCAATTTTTAAGCGGGATTTAACAGGTTTGAATTCAGAATGTACTTTCTCCTAAACCGATTGCCATACCAACGTTAAAGAGAAACAGTCTGCACTACTATTTTACCCAGAGCTGGAAGGAGAACATTTGGATTCATACCTTTCCCAAGGGTATTAGCGCAATGTGAAATGCAACAAGCCTCGCCCTCGCGTAAGTCTTATAAGACTTATTTTTACACAAAAATCTTTTGAGAATGATTCCATTTTTTTTTTTGCGGTCTATTTAAGAAAATCGTTAAACTTTCAAATGCAGATTGTTGAACAATTCCGGAATGAGAGATTATTTAATTGGAATTACCAAAATCGAATCACAAAATTTAAATTACGAAGAATTGACAAACCTTTTAAAAAAGGAAGTCTCAGCTCAAGATATTAATTATGAAAAAAAACGACATTCAGCGCGAGCACAGACCCCATAAAAGTGTCCTCTGTTTAATTGATTGTTTGATTGACTTTACAATTATATGTTATCTAATACGAATAATCTTCAAGCAGATACATTTGAACAATAGATGGGACCCAAAATAGTGCTACCACTCTAGGTCAGAAAATAAAGAGAGGACTCCACACTCCACAGAGCTCCAGAACTGGAGACTCATGATAAGATGTTGTTTAGTACCATATACAGGACACGACCTTTTTTGGTAGAGTCTTACTCCTCTGCATAAGCGGGTGATACAGTCAACGTATTCTACGTCCTACCGAGTGGGCTATCTCTAGGTCAGAGCATCTTAAAGGTTTTACTCAAGCAAAAGTTTTACTATGATGGGTTGTGTTTACTGGATTACATAATATTCCTAAGGGAAAAGAGTATTTGCAGATAGTTGAGATATATCAATTAAAAGGTTGTCACTTTTGCCTAAGTAAGGGCCAAAGTGGAATGGACTGCTCAACATTCAAGGTTCCATCCTTAAGCACCCACGGTCAACAGATGGCCTCTTTGGGCAGGTCTTACCCCTCTACAGAGGTGCAGTCGGTCTATTCTAAAACTCCAGTCGACACAAGAGTAAGAAGAAGCAGAACTTGAACATATATCATAAAGTCATTGTTGGATATCAGACTGGCAAAATATCTCGTCAGCCACCACAGGAAAATATCACTGTGTTATCTACCCCTTTGCCTCTAGGTATACACCATGTAGAGAGTTTGTTCTACTCTTCATATGAGAAGATGAGAGCATCTGTCGTTATACCCTCATTATTTAATCTTTTACTTACTTTCTGTGAGTAGCTGGCTTCATGGCTGGGTTTCTTATCTTTTGTTTCTTCATGGTTTCTTCTAATTGGTCCTTCTTAGTCTTCTATTTCTTCTATTGTTGACTGGTCTGGTTCTTCAAGCTGCTGGTCTGATTTCGCCAAGACTACCATTAGTTCACTCAGAGACAACACAGGGCATATCTTTCTTTGTTTGTGATCACATTATCTTTATAATTTTCAGAACCAGAACTCTCTAGCAACCGTATGCGTGGAGTGAACCCGGCACGTGCATTACATTACGACGTCTCCGGCTTAACTGACTAACCTAATTAAACTTCCGTTCCCACAGTCTTCGTAACCGGAAAGAGCCAGGTTAGCTCGAGGTCAGTGAACGTCAATTATCTAACCGACACAGATTTTGAATTTCGACAAACCTGAGTTCAAAATCTGCCTCTAAACTAACCGTCTAAAAATCGATGGTACCTATCAATATACAACAACTGCTTTCATTGCCTTCTAGTAATCTTTTTGGGTAACTATCTGAGTCTTTGTCAGGGCTATATATATATATGTGTGTGTGTGTGTGTGTGTGTGTAAGTTGAAAATGGAAATGCATCCGACAATATGTTGAAAAGATAAATAAATAAAGGTAAGAAAATGAATTTTTATCCATTCAACATTTTCTTTCCTTTTATCCATTCAATATTTTCTTTCCTTTATATATACATATATATATATATATATATATATATATATATATGTATATATAGTATTACAGTGTGTACATAAATAACCTACTCAAGTTTCACCAGTTTATGTACACACTGTAATACTAAATTCGCTCTACTAACGTATTGAGCACTTTATGTTTGTTATAACACTGACTTATCCGATTAATACTTGTATCAACCAAATATTGGGAATAACTCAATATTTTTTACCGGTAAGTCATTCCCTTTATTATATATATATATATATATATAGCTCTGACGAACTTTGAGATCTTATTGCAGTTGGGGATGCGTGGTGTAATGGTTAGAGTCGTAGGAAATGGACTCGTCGACGCGAGTTCAAATCCTGGACAAGGCTGTTTGCATTTCACAAAGCGCTAATACCCTTGGGAAAGGTATGCATCCAACTACTATCCCTCCAGCTATGGGTAAATAGTAGGGTAGACTGATTACTTTAACCTTGACAAGGTAACCAGTCTAGGAGAAGGAAAACTCTGAATTCAAACCTGTTAAACTCTGCTTAAGATGTTGACCTTGTGGCACATCCTACTCGTGCTGAGATGTTGGTATATATATATATATATATATATATATATATATATATATATGCTGGACTTTCAGCGTTGAGAATTTAGAGCGTGTATGGGTGATGCCGTTTCTTTTAAATGTCAGAATGTTGTTCATAAGACGTTGTTTAAATCACATTTACAAGCGTTAAGCCTAAATATCAACACCTTTTGAAAATATGTAGAACTTCTTGTTCGTTACAAATGCACAACTATTAAATTGCATTAATTTCTGCAACATGAAGATTTACGGGACTTGTTAATCTGTGACGTCATATCGACCAACTATTTCAGTGTGTCCAAGATAAGGAATGTTTGCCACGAGATAATTTGGCCAGTTTGGATCCAGGAGATAAACACTCATTTACAAAACTGGTAAAAGGATAAGAGTAGAGTTCACCCAGTGAGAATCGAACTCATTTTTAATGGCATATTAGACAAGCTCATTAACCATTACACCAATTGGTGGGAATAGTAAATAACGTACTGGACTGCGACATCATAGTAAGCGAGTTCGAACTATTGCGTTCACTTTCGGAGTAAACCATTGAGAAAGGCATGAACCTCCTAACCCTCCCCCAGCTATGGGTTAAATAGTACTACTAATTTTCTTCTACAAGGATGACTTTGGCATTAAATAACAAAACTATAGGTTTGAAACAGATGTGCTATTAAAATCACATGGCCTAACGTTTACCTTCGTAAGCACAATTGACTCGGCGAACCAAGTTCAAATCCTGGTCGAGGCTGCGTTTCACTTGGCACTAATGCTCTTGGGAAAGACATGAATACACCTCTTCTCCCACTAACTATGGTTTAAAGAGTAAGCAAGACTGGTTTCTCTTGTTGGTTGGTTGTTGGGGTTTTACGGCATATCAACCCATTGGGTCATTTTACGCCGAAGACGTTTTTTTTATTAATTCTTCATTAATACTCAAGTTTTAAAACATTTTTGCAAACTCAATTATGTTTTGTATTTAACGCATAGATGGAACCTTAACAGGTACCAACACTCCAGCTCAGAGTGGACCTGGGAGTAATGGTGACGAATGGGTGCTCCATATTCCCCAGATTTCCAGAAACTTACCATCAGAGAGATTAACGTCATACCCAGGACATGAACACCTTCAGTTACCGCTTTCTAGCACATATATGATAAAAAGCAGGCGCGTGGTCTAATGGTTAGAGTCGTAGGAAATGGACTCGTCAACGCGAGTTCAATTCCTGGACGAAGCTGTTGGAATTTCACATGGCGCTAATACCCTTGGGAAAGGTATGAATCCAATTCTCCCTCCAGTTATGGGTAAATAGCAGGGCAGACTGGACTCTTTAACAATGGCTAGGTAACCAGTCTAGGAGAAGGAAAACTCTGAATTCAAACCTGTTGAACTCCGCTTAAGAAATTGACCTTGTGTCGCATCCTGCTCGTGCGGAGGGGTTGGTAAATATATATATGATAAAAAGGGTTGGGGATTGCCATAAGGGCAATAGGGTTGGAACAATCATATAGGTGCTAGGGCTTGACATGACTAGCCGATTGGTCGGAAGGTGTCCTCTCCGACCGTCCATCTAGCCTAGGTTTCTCTAGTAGGTATGGCAGCCGGTCTAGGAGAAAATAGAAATTCTTAATTCTAGATATGAGGAGCGTTGTTTATGAGAATCTGTGGCATCATTCTGCTGTCATCAACTCATTAAAAAGGAATAAAAATAAATATTGCAATAACAACCTGGCTGAAGGTCGACCAATGAAATCCTTTAACGCATGTCACGTGGCTTGTTCATTTTTCGTTGCTTCTTTTGCGGCGTATCAATTCCTTAAGATGATTTAAAACAGAAACCTTTCCTCTTGACAATGACATAAGTTCGAGACTAGTCGTAAACAATTAACTAGTAAGTCATTATTAAGTTATATTAAACCTGTTTGACTTAACACTTATATATATATATATATATATATATATATATATATATATATATATATATATATACCCTACAACCTCCCCACAACAAAATCCTGTTGGATCATTGTATATACATCTAAAAAGTGTAAAGAAGAAGAAGAAGAAGAAGAAGAAGAACAACAACAACAACAACAACAACAACAACTGGAAAAGAGACTGGAGGAAATGGAAATCGAAGTAAGAAGTGACACCGTCATATTCAGCGAGAATACTAAGGAGGGTCATGGAGAATAGAAAATATTTGCTGTTACTCAAATTCCAATGAAAAACTCTCAGTAGATGTATAGATAGATAGATAGATAGATAGCCTTCAGATTTGGAGTTTATTTGGAGGTCTGTAAAAATGAAAAGGCTTTATATATAACTAGAAGCGGCTACCCGGCGTAGCTTGGGTAGAGGGGGGGGGGAATAAAAAAGTTAATCTAGCAAATCCATTATTACTAATCCCGAGTTGGATCCTCGCTGAATGCCCTATTAAAATCTCCATGTAAAAAAGACTAGGTGGGACGTCAGCATTTTTCCCCAAATAGAAAAAATCCTTAGGAAAAACCAAAACGGATTCCGCAGAAATCGATCCACCCAGATCCTAACCATTCGAAGGATCATAGAAGGGGTCCGAGCAAAGAATATAAAGGCAACGCTGCTATTCGTAGACTACTCCAAGGCATTTGATTCCATACACAGAGGGAAAATGGAAAAAATACTACTAGCATATGGTCTCCCCAAAGAAACGGTTGCCGATATAATGATGCTCTACAAAAACACTAAAGCAATGGTACGCTCACCTGATGGCGACACAGATTTCTTTGATATTGCCGCTGGAGTCCTACAAGGAGATAAATTAGCACCATATATATTTATAATATGCCTAGACTATGCACTTCGAACATCATTAGATACCATAAAAGAAAAAGGCTTTACACTAAGAAAGGCAAGAAGCAGGCGATATCCTGCACAAACAGTCACAGATGCAGACTACGCTGATGACCTTGCGCTTCTTGCAGACACACCGGCACAGGCTGAGTCCCTGCTGCATAGCCTAGAGAAGGCAGCAAAAAATATCAGCCTCAATGTGAACTCCGAGAAAACAGAGTTCATGTGCTTCAAAAAAAAAGGAGACATCTCCACACTTGACGGTGAGCCTCTTAAGCCAGTAGAACAGTTCACTTACCTAGGTAGTAATATTTCATCCACAGAAAGCGATGTTAATACACGAATAGGAAAGGCATGGGCGGCCACAAACAGACTATCAGTAATATGGAGATTCGATCTCACTGACAAACTAAAGCAACAATTCTTCCAAGCTGTGGTTATATCAGCGCTGCTGTATGGCTGCACTACCTGGACCCTAACAAAGCGCCTTGAGAATAAGCTAGATGGTACCTGCACAAGAATGCTGCGAGTAGTCCTGACCAAGTCATGGAAGCAGCACCCCACAAAGAAGCAACTATATGGTCACCTGTCCCCCATCTCACAAACCATCCGGGTGAGACGGACTAGACGTGCAGGACACCGCTGGAGAAGCGGGGAAGAGCTCATAAGCGACGTTCTCCTGTGGAAGCCAACACATGCACATGCTAACGTAGGACGCCCGCTAAGGACCTACATTGACCAACTATGCGAAGACTCTAGATGCTGCACAGAGGACCTCCCAGGGGCCATGAGTAATAGGGAAGTTTGGCGAAAGATTGTCATGGATATCCGTGCTGCGCGCGCGACATGATGATGATGATATATAAAATCTCCAATATTTTTTTCACAAAATGTAAGCTCTGGTGATAGTTAATGTGTATATTTATTTACTCTGACATTAATTGTTTTATTTTCGTAGTTTACTCCGGATATACATACATACACATAACTACCCTTTATATATGTATAGATAAAGCTATTATATCATGTGAAAATAATTTTCAAATGAATCGTCAATAATAAATGAGCTTGTCGAAAATAGAATTATTTTATCATTTGATATAAATATTATCAGTTGAAAATACACAGGGGATAACTTTTTGTAACTTTCAGAATCTTAGATTTTATATTTATCTACTGGTTTCACGAAGCATTCTTTACTTTTGTTTTTATCCCAACGTTTCGGCTAATAACTTCTTCAGCCTTTTTTTTTTTTTCATCCGGGTACTGAAACATGCAAAGAAATTAACTGCAAAGAAATTAAGAGTTGGATACTCAGGTGAAGTCATAGGAAATTTGTTCAACATTTTTTGTTTTTTATTTCTCTGAATGTTTGATGATTAGTATTATCAGCGTTATTCGGACTATTGTCCCATCTTCATTGTTATTTGTACAACGTTTCGGTCGATATGCCCTTCGGCCTTCTTCAGGTATTTCTTGTCGGACTCGTATTTTTGTCTTTTGTTTTGAGATTGTTGTTTCTAATTTCTCGTCAGTGTCATTTTGATGATTGCTATCAAACGTTCGGTTAAATCGGACTTAACTGACCTAAATTCCACCATCGTATGTCACCCCGCCGAAAGAAAAAATACAAAAACTCAGGGAATTAACCGAATTTAATGAAATTTTCAGTGTTGAGATATTAATGAATAAAATATATAATGCACCTGTTATTTTATTTAAAACTTTTACATTTTTCAGGTCAGTTAACTTTGAACCACGTATCTTTGAGAATTTGTGTTACGCCTCAAAGATAGGTGGTTCAAAATGGTTCAAAACCAAAACTTTTATGATGAAGACTTTTCAATTAATTCAATAATTATTCACATTATTTTTGTTGTTTTTATCGAAAAGTTTCGGCTAAAACAATAGAAAAGAGGATAATGTGAGAGTCGTGAAGACACAAAATCAAATCAAATAATTTTTTAAATAATGAAAGAAAATATTTTTAAAATAAATACACAATTGTTTCTTCCCAACCTCGTTTTCGTTTGAAAGATAGTGACGTAAAGACACGACAAGTCCCTCTGTTTCACTCCAAGGTGACAGAGTATGACGCAAGTGTGTTTTTCAACGAACAAAGAAAAAAAGATAAAATCGAAATTCTATTTTGAGAAATTCCTTTTTCTCCTTTTTGTCTTCTTAACTATTACCAAACACAATATATTACTTCCTCCAGATTCTCACAGAAAAGAAAGGAATGAACGTCTCCTGAATAATTTTTTTTTAAATGGCATTAGTTTAACAAGTTGAAAATTCCAAGGTCGTTTGTTGTTGTGTAGTGTAAGTTGTTGATTTCAGCCTCTCGTTACACCGAGCTGCGACTTTAAACGATCGACGTATAATTCATAGCTGAGAAGGCAAATAGCGAGAGGAGTTCAAGATTTCTCTATTTACAATATACCCATTAAAAGCATATGAAACTTGAAATAATTCCAAATACTAAGACATGAAACGTCTGAATACCAAACCCCACTCCTGAACCTATTTTTTTATACTTCCTAGTTGGTTACTTATCGTTGTTAAAAATCCAGTTTATTCATATCCCACAATGCAATTTAGAATAATTTGTGAAAGAATCTTAACTAGCATGAGTTCTCGTGATTAACTCTTTGTTTTCGGCCAACAGGTCTATTAATGATGAGAAGGCTGTCTCAAAATTCACCGAGGGTGGGATGACTGATTACTACATTACAATAACATACTTACCTGGCTTTCGGGCCGTGTGTACAGTGGCTTCGACCATTGGACTGATAAGATATTAATATCAGTGTTATCTCAGGGGTCCATCTCCCAGGCAACATCTGCCCCCTCAATTTAAAGGGGTAGGGCTGGGTTTATTGCCCAGTGCCAGAGGCGCCTCAAAAGAGGAATACCGATGGGATACACGCAATTTCTAGCACTGGCCACGCATGAGCTTCGGTTCGTGCGTGGCTCCCCTCGTTAATCGATCCTTGTGTTCAACTGACATGGTGAGATGTCAGTAAATAACTACTACATTACAATGAGAGTACATTTATTTAAAGTTTAATTTCTGTTGTTGTACGAGGGTCGTTCAATAAATAAGATGAATTTTCACTAACGGGTTGGCAATATGGAGCACTTTTCACAGTTGCACTTTTTTTTAACATCAATAATGGTCCAAAGAAACAGACAGCATAATCTTCTTTGCTGACCGCTGTACCTGAGACGTTTTCTTTACCAGAGAGTCAGTGTATTATTAAAAAATTCCCAGGTAATTCATCTTCTCATCGCGCGGTTAAACCCCTTTAAAAGGTAATTAATTTCCTAACAAGTACTACCACTCCGTGTTAGAGTGGACCAGGGAGCAATGGTGATTAAGGGGTGCTTCACATTCCCCAAACCTCCCGAACAGGAACCTCACCATCAGATAGAGTTTAACGTCATTCCCATGACATGAAGACTCTCAGCCACCGCCTTCTAGCACCCATATAATAAAAAGGGTTGGGGCTTGCCATAAGGGCAATAGGGCTTGACGTGAACAGCCGATTTATTAGAGGTGCCTCTCCGACCTCCCGTTTAGCCAATGCAGTGAAGATGAAAGAATGTACTGAGGTGAAGAAAATAAGGGTTTTAGATTGGCCGATCTAAATTCCATAGAAAATTTCTGGCAGAAAATTAAACTGAAATCACCTTAAGGCGATTTGTCAACAGAAGTATTATAAAATTCATATTAATTTCTTCAAGAAGCTTGCATTATTAGAAACGCTTGACAGCCGTCATATCAAATAAGGAAGATAAGTCATTAAATATTGCCCAGTGTTTATTGATATGTGTCCAAAACGATCCTATGTTACTTTATCTTGTATTTGTCAATGAATTTATGAGCAAGTAAACATTTCTTTATTTCTACTATCTAAAGTATTTACTCTAATTAGTTTTTGGTTAATGAAAATAATAATAGAAATTATTTTCTTTAAAAAAATCAGTTGTCCAATAGTTTTGTGTTTACGATGGATAGATTAGGACAGACTGGCCTATCTACCTTTTGTATGGCAACCGGTATAGGCGAAGGAAAAACTCTAAATTCACAACGCGGAAGTCCAGCATATATATATATATATATATATATATATATATATATATATATATATAGAGAGAGAGAGAGAGAGAGAGAGAGAGAGAGATTCATTTATCTGTTTATTTTGAATTTTCAAAACCCTGTCAGCGTGAAAAACTCCCGACAATACAATTTGTAAATATAGAAACAAAATACAAATTGGTGCCCGGAGAAAAATATGTATATATAAAAAGAAAAGGCCAAAACATTCATGCCGCTTGAAAATAATCAACCGGTAACAGAGTTTAACGGCCACAAGAGAAAAAAACCGAAATAGTTATCTAGTGTCGGAATTATTCTGATGATCCGTTAAGAGAAATCTAGGTAGCTAGTTTCTCACTCTTTAGGCTTTATTCTCTCTCTCTCTCTCTCTCTCACTATATATATATATATATATATATATATATATATATATATATAGAGAGAGAGAGAGAGAGAGAGAGAGAGATGCATAGGTAGATAGATAGATAGATATATAGAGAGATAGAAAGACACACAGACAGACAGGCAGGCAGACATGTTGGTATTGTATAATATAAGGAATACGTTGAGGTAGGAATATTGGGTTGTGCTAATCATCTGACTGGTTTCAAAGTTACACTTTTTGTCAGGGCTTGAAATATCGACAATAAATTCCCAGGAAGAACATGGATAAATAAACGATATATATATATATATATATATATATATATATATATATAGAGAGAGAGAGAGAGGGGGGGGATAGATAGATAGATAGATAGATAGATAGTGATTGTTTGTTCGGTGGGTGGGTTTTACAGCATGTCAACCATTCATTCTTGATGGGTACTCAATTTGTTTTAAGCACATTGTTTTTCAATTTAACACATAGATGGGACCCTAACAAGATAGATAGTGAAAAGAACAGGGTATGGACTGATCCATATGAATATACTGAGATAGATTGATGTATAGATATATTGATAGATAGTAAAAAAAACATTTTTTTGTTTTTATGGTTTGATTTATTTAACGGCATATCAACCACTTATGGGTTATTTAATGTCGAACTTGTAAATTCCTGATGATAATCAGA
>CM042139.1:53595115-53605115 GCA_023376005.1 Doryteuthis pealeii
TATTTTGTGTGCCCACCGTCCTATCACATAAAAATAATTTTTACAAAGGTATATCTAACCCATAAATGAGACCCTAACACGTACTACCACTCTGGGGTAGAGTGGACCCGGGGGTTATGGCAATGAAGTGATACTCCACTGTCTGAAAATTTGTAGAACTGGAACCTAACCATCGAATACAGTTTAGTGTCATATCTGCACCCCCTTGGTGGGGGGTCTTGATAAGAGGATACAGTCAGCATAATCTACGCCTCACCGACACGGCAACAAACAGAAATGTTGTCTAAATCTCAAGATGACTTTTGAGTCATCCTGTATTTAGCCCTCCACCCCTCTACTAATAGTAAAATATTTCCCAACGGAGCCAAAGATCAGTGTTCTAGCCCAGGTAAAAACTCACAATCTTTTTATTCCCAATTTACTGCCAACTTAACGATGGATAGCAAGATTGTTTTGAGAGCCAATTTTCTAGATTAGTGAATTTAAATCTCACAAGGAACCACAACTACAATGACCATGTGCCAGTCAAAACAGAGGATAGAAAGTAATAACAACCAGCAGGATCTGTGGATATACAACAGTATGATAATTTAATTATTACAACCTTTGATATGTTTACTTGAGAGCTATTGTAAAATACTTCAATATGTAAAAGTATACTAATAATAATTTAACTAACTAACTCTCTCTCTCTCTCTCTCTCTCTCTCTCTCTCTCTCTCTCTCTCTCTCTCTCTCTCTCTCTCTCTCTCTCTTCATCTTTCCATTTTGTTCGATTGAAACAGATTAGCGTTATCACTTTCGCGCGTTCACCCTCTCTCTATATATTTTCCCCACTCTCTTTCCTTATTTACTTATTATATTTACTCACCTTTCTTTCTTTATAAAAAAACGAAATTGCCCATCATTTAGCTGAGATGACGACATTCAGATAAAATAAGAATTCGGCACATAAGCAATACTAGATTATGGGGATTTTAATTTTTCATTTCATCTTGGATAATTTGGACGATCTCATTTTTAACCATAGGATGTTGCAAAATGACAACGGTCAGAAGTCAAAGGAACAAGCTTATTAATATAAAGATTGAACTTCAACATTCGCGGGTCTGATTTAATTATTCGTGGGTTTGCCGTGAATAAGTAAATGTTTTTTGGCGGATGGTCAATTTTGCTATCCAAAATCGCTGATGATGCTCACTGACTAAAAAATTTAAAGAAATCTATAAAAAAAATAAATAAATAAAAATAAAATGAAATCGAATACAGATAAAAAATTTAGTAAGTCACAAATTCAAATATTTTATTAATCTATTTTACCATTTACTATCATAAATGTACCCACCCTATCGGTGGGTCTTAGAATACGTTAGCTGTATCCCTTGCAGAGGGGTAAGTTCTCCCCGTATCAAAAAGGGGGTGTCCTGGATAAAAGAGTATTCGTATTGCCGACTTAGTTTGGGTGAGACAGGTAGTGGGTGGCAAACTAGACGTGTTATTGTCCGATGTATTTTTATAGTAAAATCATTTTCCAATAAAAATGCATTGGACAATGGTTTTGCCATAAAAGTTTATAGAAATATCATTGTCCAATGCATTTTCATAGTCCAATGCATTTTTATAGTCAAATCATTGTCCAATGTATTTATTATAATAAAATCATTGTCCAATGCATTTTTATTGTAAAATTATTATTCAATGCATTTCCATACTAGACAAAGAGATATAGACAGAGCTAGACAGAAGCAGAGGTATCGAGAGATGAACAGAAAGAGACAGATAAACAGATAGACAGATTGATAGAAAGAGAAATGCAATGCATTTTTCTGTTAAAATTTTTTATTTTTTATTTTAGTGTGCTGTAATTTGTTTTTTACGTTCAATGCGGTAGAGTTTGGTAATATATGTAATATATAGTAAAGTCGTCGTGGTGGCCTAAAGTCGGTATCAGCCAATACAGTAAAGCGCCACATCTACCACCAGCTCCTTACTTTACCGCACAGATCCCTGTGCTACTCATACGCTGAGAATATCAGTTTTGACTATATAATCTTCTATTAGAAATAAGATTCTAGTATCTTTGGTTCAGAATTTATTTTTTAAATTCTTACGGGTATACTTGTTTATGGGAGATATAGTATAAACAATGTCCCTTGTCAAATCTGATAATTGATTTAGCAGCATTTTACAAGTTATTACAACCCGGACATAAGTTAGGAGAAATCAGTTGCCAACTTTCTTCTTTATCTGTCATCGTGGCAACCCAAAGTAAAAGTATTTCTCACCAAGATATCGGATAATTAGACAGAGAGTAGGGATGGGATTTAACCCTTTCCCCCAGTGAACTGGTGCGAAACAAATATCAGCTGATTTTCAAACTGGGTCTGTCGATGAGGTTTTCTGTACCTTTCAATTTTACCCTGATTAAGAACACCCCACCCTCTCTCTCTCTCTCTCTCTCTCCTCTCTCTTCTCTATCTATCTCTCTCTCTCCCTCTCTCTCTCTCTTCTCTCTCTCTCGCTCTCTCTCTCTCTCTCTTATGTATAGATAGATAGACCTAAGCGTAACGCGATGGTTGGCCAACTCATCCCACAGACACATACGCGCCGGCTTAGTTAAGTACTTGATGACTCTATAATCATTTGGCTTCCCATTGAAACAGCTGTTCATGATGATACTGATGCTTCTATTTGAGAAGGAGTGAATGATTCTCATTAGGATTTTATGGTTATCTTATACCAAGAATTTGAATGATTAAAATGTGATGCTCAGTGAGGATTTCACAAAATTATCAGACAGGTGCAAATTGTGGTGATCGCGGAATTATCATGCGGAATTATCATGCAGGTACACACACACAACACACACACACATCACATATATATATATATATATATATATATATTATATATATATATATATATATATATAATATATATAAAATAAAGTTTGGTATGTACGTGTCGACGTATAACTCCGAAAAGGGAAGTCACTCAGATTCGAAATCGTGTTTACACCTTGATACCCTTCTAACTAAGAAACACACCAAATTTGGTTATTGATTTTTACTGATTAAGGGATATAATTAATTAATTAAGCCAAAATCAACCGATTTGCGAAATTGGCTGTATACCAGCTCCTACTGATAATAAAATATTGTTCACTGCCTACTTTTTGTTACAGCGATATCAGTAGTAAAGTTTAATTTTAGTGAATAAATTTCGCAGTCTAAGCCGTTCCGCTCGGAATTTATCGCCTACTTATGGTCCAATCAATAAAATATTCATATGGTTAGAAAGAAAAGAAAAGAATCTTTCTAAATATGTAATTTTTTATCCATTGAATTATTTTTTACAGCGAGTTAAAAAAAAATATTTTGCTTCGGACAGCCTATTCGAAGTATGATTTTTTTTCATGCTAAATTTTTAACAAAAAATCAAATCTTATTCATCGCTATCTTTTCATTCCTATCTTAAAAATATTCATTTGGTTAGAAAGAAAAGAAAAAAATCTTTCTAAATATGTAATGTGTATGTGTTTTCATACATTGAATAATTTTTTACAGCGAATTAAATAACAAATCAAACGAAAACTTTTAACGATAACTAAACTTTTTTTATTAATAATTTCATTTTCGAATAATCAGTATAACTAAAATCTTTTTTGTAAGAAACTATTCATGAAATAAACATTATTAAATAAATACACGAAATGAGGTAATGTTTACTTATTAGCTACTTTGTTACTTTTCGGGGTTAAAGAAGGAAATAAATCAAACTGATAAATTCATATGTACAAAAGAGTTTTAGAAAATACATAAATAAATAATAAAACACTATTATAAACCAAAAAAGAATGGAATACGGTCAATTGTAAATATTTAATTCTTACTTCTCAACAGGTGCAATCGGCGTATTATACAGTCCCAGCCGACAGACCTAAATAAATAAGGAAGTTAAATACATTAAATTGTTACGTTTTAGGGGTAAAAAATAGAATAAAATAAACAAATTTATTTTTATCACTTGAACGCAACAAGCAATTGAATTTAAGTTTTTGTCATATATACAAAAAATTTTCGAAATAAATATATTTCAAAACACTCAAGTTTAGGACTACATTTTTAAAAAATGATATTTTAAATGTAAACAAAAAGAAAATTATTTTCTAAAATAAACAAACATTGTACTATACGAATTATCAACTATTTTTAAAATTGTATTAATCATTTTCCTCTCTTTTTTTTAAATTGTTAAATCATATTCTCTCTCTTACTCCCGTTTTCTCTTTTTCTCCCCCTCTCTTGTGTTCCCAATTTTGTTTAAAAGTCTGGTCATGGACCGAGTACTTTTGCTAGTATATTATATATATATATATATATATATATATATATATATATATATATATGGATACCTTGGTGTGGATATAAATTTATTTCGGCCTTTCTTTGTCTCGTCAGTCTGATCTTTACTGATTCGAAGCCCTCATGCCTGGTCTTATTGTAAATTTGACAGTTTCGTAAGGAAAAAGAAAAAGTGCTTGGTAACTACAAAATTTAATGGATTGTAAAGAAGTTCAACAGACACGGAAATTACAGTACTGTCAATAGGTTTCACTCAAAATAATCACCATTAGCGGCGATCACAGCCTCAATCTTGCTCCAGAACCTGGAGCAAGCTGATGTTACAGTTTCCCTGGGAAGGCTTTCAAAAACTACCTTAATTCTGTCGATTAACTGGGCTTTTGTAGTACTGGCACGGCGATTGGTGTCTTTCTCAACAGCACCACATACATAATAATCCATGGGTTAAGATCTGGTGAGTTCGAAGGCCAAACATTGGGACAGGTGTAGTTGTAAAAATTCGCCGACAACCATTTTTTACTTTTCCCAGAGGTGTGGCAGGGGGCTGAATCCTGCTGCCATACATATGGCCTACCATTGGCTACCCTTGTTATCCAGGGCTTGTCTACAGTGTTTAGCAACTCCACGCAGGCATCTGAGGGTCCACCAACACTATTTTCTGTAGATGTTCGCGGAATTCTGCTGTACGAACGCAATCAGAACGTCTGTTGTGATGCTTTCTTCTAGCCACAGCCTCGTAGTCTCCATTTCAATTCTCCAGTTCCTGCCTGATTGTTTTTACAGTGTTCGAGGAACGTTGGGCAGCAACCATAATCTCCTTATTTTGATGGCCGGCACAGATCATCATGATATAAGTTATTCTCTTCCATGATTCAGGTGGGTTCCAGTCATCCATTCTATCTGTCATCTCTTATATGAATGAAGAAACGTTCAAGCTTTTAAATGATGCATAGTGTGCGTCAATACCTCCAACCTACGGAGGAAAATGACCAAATATAAATATGTCAAATTTATCCCGAACACCCTGTATATAATTGCTTCGTGTAATGGTTATCAACGTAGGATAGGTAATCGATTAACCGAGTTCAAATCCTGGAAAAATGGTTTATTCTCTAAGTTAAAACATTTAAGTGTATTGCTTCACACACACACACACACACACACGGACGCACGCACGAACGAACGAACACACATATACACATACACGCATACATATACAGATACACACGCGTTCGCACACATGTACACATACACACACACACACATATGCACCTTGTGTGCCAAAGTAATCACCCTTCTATGTACTTACCACGTAAGATGGTACTTAACTCCGGTGCTTTGATATATATATATATATATATATATATATATTATATATATATATATGTTGAAAAAATAAATAAAGGAAAGAAAGTATAGAATGGATAAAATAGGATATTCTAATCAATTTTACTTACACGTGTTTCGGTCAGGAGTTTATCCATGTGAAAATTATTCGAACTATTATTATTTTTAAATAACCAAATGAAATGAAATAATAATAATAGAAAAAATGTAGAAATGTTCCACACACAAAGAAAAGCCGACCTTCATCAGAGTAAATCCTTATTTGAAATGAAATTCGTTGGAAAAAGCGGAGAATTTTTGAAATGTTCGAAAAATAATTTTTTTTTTAAATTCACGATCAGACGCAGTCGAGAAAGACGGTTAATGACGTCATATCGCATGCGAACAAATTTTGACGCGGAGAGAAGTTTTGAGGAATTCTAAATTTTCAAAGCATGAGGGATTTTATTTATTTATTTATATATTTTTTTAAATAGAAATTATACGTATGTGTGATTTGTTGGTGGTTAATTTATTAATTTGTTAATAAAGTCATTATAGTGATTTTTTAAATAAATTGTTGTTTTAGTCAAATATTTGACTAAAACAACAATTTATTTAAAAATCACTATGATGACCTTATTAACAAATTAATAAATTAACCACCAACAAATCACACATACGTATAATTTCTATTTTTAAAAAAATATAAATAAATAAATAAAATCCCTCATGCTTTGAAAATTTAGAATTCCACAAAACCTCTCCGCGTCAAAATTTGTTAGTATGCTATATGACGTCAATGACAATCTAAGTCTTCTGTTATATTTTTTACTTATATATATATATATCTGTCTTGAATAATCATTTGGACCACGCTCATGGATATTAGACATGGATTTGTGTGGGTAACCATTATATATATATATATATATATATATATATATATATATATATATATATATCCTGTGAATTTTGCGTTTTCGTGCATATTTGCGTTAGTTATCGTTTGTCTGTTTTAATATTGTTTTCTTGAACTACGATTTTTGCGATGGTATATATACTCAACTACAAAACCGAAAAAGAAAAAGAAAACAATATTAAAACAGAGGATAATTTACGCATAATTACACGAAAACGCAAAATTCACAGAAACTCTGAAACGCAACAAAACATGAAGATTTCTGAACTCCCATCGCAAATTATCCTCAGCCTGACAAACAAGGCAGGTGACTTCGCCACCCTAAGTCTTTTAATAATTCCGTCCCCACCACTTGAACTTGCGATATACTGTATTGTTGTTGACATCTGCCTCCTCCCCCTGCCTCTGCCCCACACCTTCCGTTTCGATTGTTTCGACAGTTCTTCGCAAATCTTCCTTTATGAATATTCTCCCGTTTCCCAATGCACAATTTTCTTATTCATAAGAATAAATTAATGTTTTCATTGACCCGAAAACAAGTGAAACAAAAAAGAACTATTCTGATAATCAGATATTTTGAATTAAAGATTTGGTTAAATCCTACTGAACGGACATAAATTCCACCATCGTATGTCACCCCACCGAAAGAAAAAAAATACTAAAAATTAAGGAATTAACCGAATTTAATGAAATTGTTAGTGTTGATATATTAATGAATAAAAAATATAATGCACCAGTTATTTTATTTGAAAACTCTTACATTTTTTCAGCTCAGTTAACTTTGAACCACGTATCTTTGAGGCGTAACACAGATTCACAAACATACGTGGTTCAAAGTTAATTGACTTGAAAAAATGTAAACGTTTTTAAATAAAATAACTAGTGCATTATATTTTTTAGTCATTAATATATCAACACTGAAAATTTCATTACATTTGGTTATTTCCTTGATTTTTAGTATTTTCTTTTTCTTTCGGTGGGGTGACATACGATGGTGGAATTTATGTCCGTTCAGTAGGATTTAACCAAAGATTTTACCGTTGAGTGTAATATTTACGAAACTTTTCGATAACTAATAATATCCATTAGCACAAACCATTGGAACTGCTATGATAAACTGGAATGAAGATTTCAAAGAGCAATATTATCTTTATTGATAAGGTTTATGCATTCCAAGAAGAGAAAAGGATTCTATATAAATATATTCAAGATTCTGCTTTTAACCTCGCAAGTTGATCTAAATTGAACAACACTTAAATCAGGGATTTCTGTTTGTAAGTGCGTGAATGTTCGCTTCATAAGTGAAACAACAAACACGGATTATTTGTCTATATTTTTTAGATAAGGCTTGATGTGAATAATTTTGATTTTTCGGACTGTTGTGCTCATCTTTATTGGGGTATGTATAAACACAATGTTTCGATCGCTGTATTCTCCGGTCTTCCTCGGGTGTTTCCTGTGTATCCGGTCATAGTAATGATCCCACCTGTGAAATCATTTTGAATAGTTTGACAGTTGATCAACGCACGAGTATGATGTGACACAAGGTCAATTTCTTAAGCGGAGTTTACCAGGTTTGAATTCAGAGTTTTTCTTTTTTCTTAGACAGGTTAGCTAGCCATGGTTAAAGAGCCCAGCTCGGCCTACTATTTACCCATAGCTGGAAGGAGAGTAGTTGGATTCATACTTTTTCCAGGGGTTTAGCGCTATGAGAAAAGCAAATAGACTCGTCCAGGATTTGAACTCGGGACGACAGGTCCATTTCCTACGATTCTAACCATTACACCACGCGCCTCCATATACTTATTTACTAAGCTTTGCTTAGGATTACATAATAAATGGTGTGGTTAATTTGCATACTGGTTTTAGCAAAAGCGGGTTTGATAAATAATTACTTGGTATTATTTATCTTTAATATTATTGTTCTATTCTCTAACGTATTAAAATCAATCCTGTGAATGATTTTATATAGAAACCAATTAGAATATAATTAAAATAAGTGTAATCTTTTTATATGCGTTCTTATTTAATTTCGTTAGTTTTTCTAATCTAGTATATTTCATTATATTAAAACCTAAATACTTACGCCCGGGGGCGCGTATTCCTGCTAGTTTTAATAAGAATCTTTCACTCTCTCCTAAATAGAAGCACCAATATCATCATGGACTGCTGTTTTAATTGTGACAGGTTAATGGGTTGTCTAGTATAAGTTTAAGGACAGAATGATGAGTACCCCAATTGAAAAAATAAAATAAGAATCTAAACCCAATAAGCAAAAGTGGAGTTATTTATCTCGTGAAGGATTATCTGATAAGCTTGTCTATAATTTCATTGAATTCGATTTTCGTTCGATGCTCCTCACTTTGAAGCCTTTTGTTTGATAAAACTCAGCTTGGGAAATATCAAAGTAAAACCGGAGTTGCTGATTCTCTTAAGAAGCGAACATTTATCAACGTAAACACCGAAATCTACGATTGAAGTGTCTTCAATTCACATTGACTTGAGAGGGCGTTTAAAAGCAGACTGATCCATTCATTGATTTTAACGGCATGTCAATCCGTATAGGGTTATTTTATGGAGGGACGTGGTGTAATGGTCACCGTAGTAGGAAATGGGCACGACGAGACGAGTTCAAGTCCTGGATGAGGTTGTTTGCATTTCACATGGCGCTAATACGTTTGGGAACACTGTGAATGCTGCTATTCTCCTTCCAGCTAAGAGTAAATAGTAGGGCAGACTGGATTCTAATTTTGGTTAGGCAACCAGCCTAGGAGAAGGAAAACTCTTAATTGAAACCTATTAAACTCCGCTTAAGAAATTGGCTCTGTGTCACATCCTGATCTTGCGGAGGGGTTGATAAGTATCTATCTATAGGGTTATTTTATGTCTAGAAGTTAGGGAATCGCATTCATTGTACATTTATATTGAAAATTTCGTGTAATTGTTTCTTGTTTTTGCTCACAGTTATATGATATAACTAGTTAGAGGCGTTTGGTGTAATGGTTAGAGTCGTAGGATATGGACTCGTCGACCGGAGTTCAAATCCTGGACGAAGCTGTTTGAATTTCACATAGCGCTAATACGCTTGGGAAAGGTATGCATTCAACTAATGTCCCTCCAGTTATGGGCAAATAGTAGGGCAGATTAGGTTCTTTAACCATGGCAAGGTAACCAGTCTTGGAGAAGGAAAACTCTGAATTCAAACCTATTAAACTCCGCTCATTAAATTCATCTTGTGTCACATTCTGTTCGTGCGTAAGGATTGGTATATATATATATATATATATATATATATATATATATATATATATATATATATAGCTAGGTATTTCTAGCTAATACAAATAATCTGCACACAGTTTTATGGTTTCAAGTATCCTTTATCCCTA
>CM042139.1:53612615-53625115 GCA_023376005.1 Doryteuthis pealeii
TATATATATTATATATATATATATATATATATATATAATATATAATATATATATATATATATATATATATATATATATATAAATGGGCCGGGTTAGCTCAGTCGGTAGAGCGGTCAGCTAGAAACCACAAGGTTCCTAGTTCGATACCGGTCCTCGCCAACTCAGCGTATGAGTAGCACAGGGATCTGTGCGGTAAAGTAAGGAGCTGATGGTAGGTGTGGCGCTCCACCTCAGATGCTAAACAAATCTGCTTGGTCTAGCGCTATTGAAAAGGGGATAGACTCCCTCGCTGACTTGCTGATACCGACTTTAGGCCGCCCCGTCGATTTTACTTTTTATATATATATAGTCATCCACAGACACCGTGTTTCGACATATCCCGTCTCTTCAGTGTGGCTAGACATCTATAAGCTACCTACAGCCGGGATAGAAACCTGATCGACTCATTATCATTCGGGCTGCTTAACCGCTCGGGCATCGTCACCTTCAAAATGGGAAGGGGATTTTAACTGTTAAATACACACATCTGTATGTATGTAAATGCTGCCACAGAGTGCTCCAGTGTTGCGTTTAAGTTTTAGTTGGCGGTCGTCAATTAAATTGCCTTCAAAGTGCTCAACCCCCTGGGGGATGGGAAGCATATATAGTCCTCCACAGACACCGTGTTTCGACGTATCACGTCCCTTCCGTGTGCCTAGACATTTGTAAGCTACCTACAGTCGGGATAGAAAATCGACAAATCATCATCAGTCGGGCTGCTTAACCACACGGCCATCGTTACCTATAGAATGGGAAGGGGATTTTAACTGTTAAATACACACATCTGTATGTATGTATGTAAAGAGTGCCTCATCTTTTTTTATAGGAGAACGTTGCGTTTACGCTTCAGTTGACGCTTTACAATCACCCTGTATATTATTAATGTTTTTTCTCACTGGATGCCCCATACTTACGACCTTGTGTAACATCCTACTCGTGGAGAACGAATTGGGTAAATACCTGCAATTAATGTTTTGTCAAATACTGAAAATATTCACATTCTACGTCGATAAATTTATGCACAAACACAAGATCTAATTAAAAGGCATTTTGCAGGTGCATTTGAGATTATAAAATCATCTGCAGACACACATCACACATAGATGCACGCATGCGCATTTCAAAAGTCTGCAGATGTCGCTTAAAATGCGCATGCGTAGTGAATCACTTCCATTAACACGCACGAACAAAATGGCGTACAAAAATGATTCTACACCTGAAGAGACGAGAACGCGTTCAGATGTCGGTTCATTTTACCATCAAGCTGAATTGGTCACGCTTAATTCCGTTTGAAAATTTGCCCTAAATGAGCGAATAACCGCCTAGTAATGATATTCCGTCCATTAGGCGCGCCAGGTCGAAATATCTTTGCCGACTTCAAGCGACGAATACTGGCAACTAGCCGACTCACTAACTGCTTTTGCTTCCGCTCTGTTTAAACTTTTATGGGGCGTTATAAAGACTGGCTTCTCTATAAATGAAGCGTACATATAAACCCGCTTCATTTCTAACAATTGCTTTTATGCTTTATAGTAATTAGTTTCAATACGAGGATCATTTTTTTTTCCAAAAAAAACTAAGATGATAGTTTTTTTTTCTAGAACTTTGATTTTGGCAAACGTTCTTAGGAGATTTCTGAATTCAATTCGTTCTGCCAACGTTTGTGGGTCCATCTGTGATTTATAAAACTATTATTTGATAGGAATACACGATTATAAATGTTACAGATCATGTTGAGTTATAGATTGTTCGTTGTCGTCTCAAAATCATACATTCAAAGGGAATGTTTGATTCATTGACAGGTTGATTGATTGACTGATTGATATTAACGGCATTTCAATTCGTCTAGCGTTATTTTATGACTAACGGTTAGGGAATCCCGTTTATTGTGCATTCATATTCACATTTTTGCATAGTTCTTTCTTGAAAGTTTTTTTTTCAGGGAATCCCGTTTATTGTGCATTCATATTCACATGTTTGCATAGTTCTTTCTTGAAAGCTTTTTTTTTTCACACGGTCCTATCGAAAGCGAATATTTTTAAACAAATCTATTTGACCCATAGATATGACTCTACCACTCCGGGTCAGAATGGATCTGAGAGATATGGCAATGAAGAAGTACCGCACATACCATAGATCTTCAGAAATTATGCCTTACCATTAGATGCAGTTTAGTGTTGTACCCAGCACTTCCCCTTTTTTGAGGAGAGGTCTTATCCCTCTGCAGGGGATACAGTCAACGAATTCTAATCTCAGCCGACAGCGTGGCCAAGGTTTAGAGCAAAGATACGACACTTCTAGCAGAATATACGGACAGACGAAAACAAAGAAACAAAAAAACTCACGCTATTTATTATATAGACAGATACAGCTGTCTACGAACAAATCAGGTATAATGTTTAGTGTCACGTTGTATTGTAATGCATAGCTTAGTTTAGCACAAGGCCAGAAGTATAGGGTACCCAAGGAGAATCGAACTCACTAACAATGGCCTACTAGACTAGTATGCAAACTATTACACCACACGATAAGTGATAGGGCAAAGAATATAATGTCATAATGTCAAACTATAACACATATTCGTCCACCAATTAAACACTTTGAATATCGTTTCACAACAATCTAACACTAATATGTCTATCTTGAAATTCGACATGTAAATTCCTTTGATCTTAATAAGTATTTTAAAAGATGCAGGATGTAGGGACTAAAGATACTACTTCTGGTCCGGAGGTGCTCGAAATGGTTTAGCTTAAAATTGACCAGGAAGGTATAATTCGTCAAAAGAAATTTGGAGTGCCCCTTTTACTCACGGAGCACTGGAACCATTGAGGGTGAAGTAATAAAAGACTCATTCATACAGAAAGCAAATTGAATTAATTTTTGTTTGACAAAATGGGATTCAGTATGTAATTTCATTTTATCCTAGGCAACATTGCTAGTGTATATATATATATATATATATATATATATATATATATATATATATATATAACGTTACGTTATGAGATAGATATATAGATAGATAGATATGAACAGAATGAGATAGATATATAGATATATATGAACAGAATGAGATAGATAGATAGATATGAACCGAATGAGATAGATTGATAGATAGATATGAACAGAATGAGATAGATAAATAGATAGATAGATAGATAGATAGAATAGATATAGATAGATAGATAGATATAGATAGATAGATAGATTGAATGAGATAGATAGATAGATAGATAGATATGAACAGAATGATAGATAGATATTGAATGAGATAGAGAGATAGATAGAGAGATAGAGAGATATGAACAGAATGAGATAGATAGATAGATAGATAGATATACTTAAAATAGTAAGACACTGTATTTTATGAATAAAGAAAAACAATGAAATAAATGGTGGTTTCCAGTAAAATAAATGTTCACCGTGCAAGTGGAAGAATTTCACAGCCTGGAAAAGATCATAATCAACTTAATAAATGAAATCTAATTAAAAAATCAGTAATGAGTTGTTAAAGAAGAAAAGAGGAAAATCATAAATCTTCTAAGATATTTGTGTCGTCGGACAAATCAAGAAAGTCTAATGAATTGGAACCGGGTCTATATGACTCGTTGACAAAGAAGAAGTTGACGACATTTTTAAACAAAAGCATTCAATGAACTTGAGGAGAGTATATGAACATAGAAACTAAATAAGCAGCTACAAAATGAAATTTTTCATTATTCTCAAAAACCCTTAAGAATGACATTAATTGATTTTAACGGCATGTAAACCCATCTCGGGTTATTTTATGCCTAGAGGTTTAAAAAGGGGGATAGAGATGAAGGAACAGGAAAACAGAGACAATGGTTGGTTGGTTGGTTGATAGGTTGGTTGGAATGTTGGTTGGATTTTATGGCTTGTCAACCCATTGGGTTATTCCATTCTAAAACGTTTTGTTTCATTCATTCTTGATGGGTAATCAACTTTTAAAACTATTTTAAACACATTTCTAGAACTGATTTTGTTTTATTTAACCCATAGATTCAACCTTAACAGGTACTACCTCTCCGGGTCAGAGTGGACCTGGTGTAATGTTGATGAAGGGGTACTCTACATTTCCCAGAGCTCTAAAGCTGGAATTTCCCCATCAGATAGAGTTTAACGTCATACCCAGGACAATAAGACCTGCAGTCACCGCCTTCTAGAATTGAGACAAGGAAATGGGGAAAAGTAAAAGTGTGTTAAAGCAAAAAAGAAAAAAGAAAGAGAAAAAAATCAGAAAAAGAAAGAAAAAAGATAAAGACATTTAAAAAGGAAAAGGAGTAAGTATGAATTTAAAAAAGAGACAAAAAAATGGGGAAGGGGAAAGAAGGTGGTTAAAGAAAAGAAATAATAAAAAAGCCAATGTATTTTGGGAGCTCGATATGTACTTGACAGACAAGTTGCTTGTCGTCAATTTCCCTCTCACCTAACTTCAACTTTGTGGGGAAATAATGTTTATAAAAATACAAAGAAAGTATTTATCTGCTTGTTTTTAACTTTTATTTGACTCAGTTCCTTTCATCTTCGACATTACAATGGCCTGATGATCGATTATGAATTGCATTCTACTGGTTATGACAACAAATAATTTCAAATAATGTCGTCGATGGTTTCGGTTTAGACTTAATTTATTGCCTTTAAATCTGACGCTTTTACATCCATACAGAATCCATACGGGATCTGAGGTGAGCAGTATCATTTGCAATAATAAAGTCGATATATGTAATCGAATATTATCGACAGCTTTACTCCAACTGAAAAAAATTACATTTTTAAGAATTAATAGTGATATGAACCAATGGTAAATCTAAATTATGGAATACAAAACAGAAACGGATTCGGATTTTGGAAAGATCAAAAAAGATCTTTCCAAAATCCGAATCCGTTTCTGTTTTGTAGACCAAATTAATGATAATATTAATTAATAATATTAATAATATTAATTAATAGATTAATTAGATTTACTTAACAAATTTTATACATCTATTATATATACTAGCAAAAAAGATGACCTCCGGGCGATGTAAAGATTTTTTTTTTTTCAAAAATTAATTTTTACACCGCCTGGAGAATGTTTTTTTGGCTAGTTACTAATAATGATTAAAACAATATATATTACTATTAATGGTTTCAATTTTTATTAACTTTTATTAATTATTAATTTTTAATAATTTAATTAATTTTTATTGATTTTTTGTTAATTTTTATTTATTTTATCAATTTTTTTTATTAATTTTAATTAATTTTTTAATTAATTCTTTATTAATTTTTCCTGTTGTTGAGAGGTAAAAACTGCACTGAAAAACCTCTGTGAATCTGTTCTTTGATTTATAGTCTGTACATATCAAGATCAATAATTCACTGTAATGATCTTGGGAAAAATGTATGTAGAGCCGTTGTTTCTAATAGTTGAGTATATTAAAGAAAAGGAAAGAGTAAGAAGTTGTGATTCAAAATAAAATACTTGTTCAATGTTCCAGTGATTAAAAAAATCCAGAAGCCCTGCAGCCAAAATGGGTCGCAATATTTGCCAATGAGCAATAGAAACCAATGATTATAGATTTGGTCAAAGTCCATCGAGAATGTTGTCAATAATTATTGACTACGGACTGAAGACGCCATCTAACAAACTACAAGCATCATTGGATGATGTTGTAGAGAGGCGGATATGAGAAGACATAAAAATGGAGCGAGAATGATGAGTGGACAGGTGAGAAAGGTGAGAAGAAAGAAAGCAGAGAGGGTAGAACAAGCGAAGAAGATAGACATATACATAATGAAAGGAAAAAGAGTGAAAAAGGAAAATGAGATAGGAGAACAATAGAAAGGAAAGAGAAAGAGATAGGTATGAAGAAAAGGAAAGAAAAGAGACAAACACAGAAGAAAAAGGAAAAGGTGTTTGAGCTGAAGAAAACAAAGGGGAAATGTGGACATTAAAAGATATAAAAAGAGATGAATCAAAAGAAAGAAGAGAGAAGAAAAGTGACAAGAATGAATGAAATAAAAATGACAAGGAGAGGAGGAAATGGAAAAAAAATGCCAGTGGGAGGAAAGATGTTTTAAAAATTTAGGGAGACGGAAAATGGAGAATCAGCGAAAAGAAAAGAAAAGTAAAAAGAAAGAGAAAGAAGGAAAATCGATTTAGCTAGAAACAAGGATTCCCACTGTTTTTGGAGAAGAACAGTTATCAAGTAAGAGACTGCCATTGCCTGTTGTCTTCGAGTTTAACGACAATACATTTTAAGAAACCGTTTACAGTTTCCATTACTAGCAATTAAAATGCACCCTCCGGGTGCAAGTATTTTAGTTAAATTTTATAATAGAATATCATATTAAATTAGAAAGGCTAATGAAACTGAATAAGAATGTAGATAAAAAGATTTTGAACAGAGGGGGTATGATTGAAAAATAGAACAACTTTGAAACTAACTCTTCCATCATTTTCCGTTACTCCCGTCTTTCATTGGTAAATTTTCCTAATTAAACTGTTTAGTTAAAATAGGAAGTAAACAATAATATTACAGTTATTTCTTCTTGTTGAGGGATTTCTTTTAAGATTTATTGAAGAGATTTTTGCTCATATTCAATAAGATAAAACCAAACAATTAGAAATCAATAATACTAAGCATATATTTATTAAAATCAATTTTTTAAGATCAATATGCAAATTAGCCTTCCCGTTCACACTGTAAACCGCTATTTTGTTGTATATATAAATACAATTGCATGTTATTAGTATGTAGATATGGTCAACAGTGTAAGTAATGTAAAACAATTTTATTAATAATTGAAGTTTAAATATAAATAAAATCATGGAGAATGTGATGTAAATAACAAAGGGAATTGTGACTTGAGTAGCGATATAGTTTCGGTTACAGACAGACAAACACACAATCTCCATTATAATAAGATATCTATTTGAGTGGTACGTTTAACTAACTACACTTAGTCGTTTTGTTCGATATTTAAACATTCTCAACAGCTGTTTCCCTGATAAATGGTGTACAGGATATTCATGATATATATATATATATATATATATATATATATATATATATATACTGCGTTTCAAATTATTAACAAGGCGACATTTTTTTATTTTGTACAAAAAATACCGATTGGAATTTAACGAAATTTTCACAGTATAATGGAAATAGGTGTATGCGCAGGCTGTATAAAGAACTGTATTGTTCTGCACAGCAGGAAACAAAGAGTGGCCATTTGCAATATCAACACGATATAGAAGTGTCCCACACATTAAACAAGTGTCATTATACTCGTGCAATTATAGGTCGCAAATGTGACTTGACCCCTTCTAAGAAAGATATCATAACATCTGAACTTTCTAAAGGCAAGTCTACATTAGAAATATCCAAAATATCCAAAGATAAGATATCACCAAACTGTGAAAAGATTTTTGCAGCTCCTACGAAGGTACGTAAGAGGGCCGATAAGGGTCACTCGAGGGTTGTTTCCCGATGTTCTTTGTCACGAATGAAACGTGAAGCTGTAAATAACCCAGGCCCGACGAGTAGAGCACTTTTCAGAAGCATTGGAGAAGCAATAGTGCACAGAAGTACTCGCTGTCATCTTCTGAAAAAGGTCGGGGCATCTGTGAAACTAGTGACAAAGCCTCGATTGACAAAAATACACATACAAATACGTTTGAAATGGGCAAAGGAGAACATGAAGGTCGATTTCTCAAAAATACTGTTCACAGATGAAACTCGTGCAACACTTGATGGCCCTGATGACTGGGGCAAAGGTTGCGTCGTAAATGGACGAGATCCTCATCACCGCTTTAGACGCCAACAAGGAGGAGGAGGTATTATGATTTGGGCTGGTACTATTGGAGGTATCATGGTTGGCCCGTGAAGAGTGCCTGACGGTAACCGCAGATGCTTATATTGCCTTCCTCAATGAGCACCTGGAATCTTGGCTAAAAAGGCAGAGAATCACCTTCAGAAGAACCATCATATTTATGCAAGATAATGCTTCTTCGCATTCAGCGCATTAGACTACGGAGTACCTGCAAAAATTAGGCTTCTATGAACTTGGGAAGATGAACTGGCCGGCCAATTCTCCAGACTTAAACCCAATTGAAAACTTGTGGAGCATTCTGAAGCGACGTGTTTATGAGAATGGACGCTAATTTAGAAGTAAAGATGACTTGTGGCAGGAAATAGTCAACGTATCACGTGAAATTACATAAGAGGAGATCCAGAAATTGACATATTCGATGGACCAGCGCCTTTTCCAAGTCATATCTCATCTTAACTAACTTTACTATTCTTTTTGAATTCTTTTTACTTTTTTATTTCAATTTAATTTTATCTTAGTTACTGTACGTATCCATAAAATCTATAAATGAAACAATAAAAGTATTATTTTCTTTTTTACCGGGGTTTTTATTACACCTGGCTAATAATTTGATACATGAATAATTTAAGTAAATTAGGTAAATAACCGTAACTTCTGTTCCTTTTTTAGAACCTTACAATTTTTACGGAGTAGGTGTATATATAGGTTGTCATTATTCTCTGATAATTTTGTTAAATTCCAATCAGTAGTTTGTGGATAGAAGGGAAAAGTGCCACTTCTTTAATAATTTGAAACGCAGTATATATATATATATATATATATATATATATATATATATATATATATATATATGGATGATTTATTTACAAACAGACAGTGCTCAATATCACTGATATAATGTTAATATTTGAGTTATTTAGCGTGAACTTGGAGTCTACACCTGGTTACTGACAGTTTCTAGCCTATGCGATCTTTAAACCAACGGAGTCCACAATATGAGGTTTAAATCCTGGACGTGTCTGTTTGCGTTTCACTGCGTTCTAATTTGCCTCCCTCTCCTAGCTATAAGTAAAATAGATGGGTCTCTAATCTTAGTAAAGGTAACCGGTCTAGAAAAAGGAAAACTCTAAATTCAAAGCACCTGCCGTTATGTAAAGTAGTTTTATTTGTTTAACCATTCGCCTTATGTTGGTTGTATTTGCTTGTTGCATAACGGTTATCATCGTATGAAATAAACAGAAAGGTACGAATCTATCTGTTCTCGACCGCCTCAGGTATGGGTAAATAATAGGGCAGAGTAGTCTCCTTAGACTTGTTATGGTAACTATGTAGGAGAATGTAAACTCTGAATTCAAACCAACTGTACCCCGCTTATAAATTGAACTTGTGTCGTACCTTATCCGTGTGGAAAGAGATAGGTAAATTCCCATGATGTTTCGATACATTCTGAATAGTTTTTTTTCTTTTAAGGAAAATCATTGTCCAATGCATTTTTATTGTAAAATCATTGTCTAAGGCATTTTTATAGTAAAATTATTTTCCAATGTGTGTTATAATAAAATTATTGTCGAATGTATTTTTATAGTAAAATCATTGTCCTGTGCATATTTTAGTAAAATCATAGTCCAATGCATTATTGTCCAAAGCTTTGACCAAATCCTCCATGTGGGATGTGGGCATTTCGATAAATACATACTTTTGGAGCGTCCCACGTAGTTTATTAAGTGGTTATTTCATCGATGCATTATGGGTTGTAAAATTGTCTCCTTTCATTATCGTCCATTGTGTTCGATCGGACAAATTTAGTGAAAAAGAAAATAATTTCTATCAAAGTTTGTGATGATACACTCAAATGACTTTTACAAAGGGGCATCAGTTATGTAACTATTTACTATTAATGCTCTACTTCGACTCTGAAATCGTCTGTTGAGCAGACAACTTGATCAGCGATGATTTCTTTTGGATTCTAATCATTTATTGATTATCTTTCAATGCAACAAAATTGAAATAAGTAGAATGCACTGTCTGAAAATAATTACTTGAATTATCTTAAGACTTTATCTATACATATACGAAGTGCAATTTGTGTGTATGTATGTGTGTGCGTGAATATATGTCCGGAGGAAACTATGAAAATAAAACAAAGTAAATGCATATACACATTCACTATCACCAAATCTTGCTTTTTGAAAAAAATGATGAAGATTTTATTTATATTCAGGAAGATAATAAAAAATAAAATTTAAATGATAATAGCATGTCATTTTTTTTTTTTTTTTTGGCATTTAGTATTTCAAATAGAAGAGATTAATTTTTCTTTTCAAAGTGTCTGAATCAATGCAAGATCTTTTATACATATGGATTTTAATGGGGCATCCTACAAGGATCCAAGTCACGAATCAACAATAATGTATCTGTAAGACTACCTTTCCACCTCCCCTCTACTCAGACGACGTCGTGTAGCCGCTTCTAGTATATAAATAATGTATGTATGTATGTATGTATGTATGTGTTTGTGTGCGTATGTATCTGATTTCTTCTTGGACTTTATGTACATACATAGATACACATATATACACACATATACAGACTCACACATACACAGACGCACACACACACACACACACACACACACAATATATATATATATATATATATATATATAGAGAGAGAGAGAGAGAGAGAGAGAGATAGATAGATAGATAGAGAGATATAGATATAGATATATAGATATATTTGACTTTCTGTTTGTCTAAAAGCTTTTGTATGTATAAATACTGAATTATTTATACGAGAAAAAGTACTCTACTTTGCTAAGTAGGAGGTCATAAATTAGATCACTGGATGTAATAACATTAAAATTATTTCTTTGTATTGATGATGAGCCTTTAAGTGTGTTGTTTCTGTCAAGATATGCTAAATGAATATATATATATGTGTGTGCGTATGTGTGTGTGTATGTGTGTGTAGGTTTGATGGGAGCAAAATAGAATAAATAATGAAAAAATGTGTTTATATTTTCCAAATTTATCAGATGATTTATATATATATATATGTGTGTGTGGGGGGTGGGTGTTTGTGTGTGTGTGTGTGTGTGTGTGTGTGTATGTGTTAAGAAAGAAATGGATATAAAACCTGACAATGTAAATGTGTTTAAAGTTTGTGAAGAAAAAAATATGTCGAAAATTGACATTTTTGAAGCCGACGCTATTCAAACTATCAACAGGGCTAATACAAGCTTTTGCTTATAAACAATTTTCTTTCATATAATTAAGGACTAAAAAACGATATAGCGTCGGTTTCATAAACATCAATTTTCGACATATTTTCTAGTTTTTTCACAAACTCTATACACATTTATATATATATATATATATATATATATATATATATATATATATATATATATTAAGTAAGATTACATTCTAGAAAAACCCATAGCTGCCACATTTTCTCCTTTCTGCATTTGAGAACAGATGACATGAAACTGACGACCAAATCTCGTCAGCTGAGAATAACAAAAACAAAACAGTTCTTTACAGTTCTTCATAATCTTTTTAGACTCTCCATTCTTCAGCGATTAAAATTGGGAATATTCAGAGTCAATATGTTGCGCTGGAAAACCAAATATTTATATACCCAATCCCTCCATCACGATCAGGATACAACTCAAGGTCAATTCTTAAGAGGAGTCTAACAGGTTTTAATTCAGAGTTTTCTTTTTCCGAGACCAATTGCCATACGAAATTTAGAGTGACGTAGATGGAGGGAGAATACCTTTCCCAAGGGTATTGGTACTATGAAAAATACAAATAACCTCGGGTCGCTGTGTCCATTTCTACAACGTAAGTCAGATCCGGTAACAAGATTGCTCGTCTTTTATGGTCGACGCCTTAATCATTAAGCTACCAATTTGTCATGGTTAGACAATGTTTCAATATATAATCTTATGTTACATCCTTTTTTTTTCTTTCTATTTGCCTCTGGCTTTATTCAAGTTTATTGGTTTGACAAACGAAGTAAGACAAGTTAGAAAACTCTAAATTTGTTTTGACATTGTTTGCGGAAGTAATATATTTTGGCAGAAATGGATCGCCAAAATAATTTGGCGAAAAACAACCGAGAATAAACGAACCAAAAAGAAATAGTCAAATATTATCTGAGAATAGTATTGGTTGGTTGGTTGGATTTTACGGCATGTCAACCCTTGTTGGGTCATTTTATGCCGAAGACGATTTGTTTTATTCATTTTTGACTGGTATTCTTTTTTATCAAACTCAATTCTTAAAAACATTTTTAGAACTCATTTTGCTATATTTAACCTATAGATGGGACCCTAACAGGTACTACCACTCCGGATCAGAGTAAACCTGGGAGTAATAGTGATGAAGGGGTACTCCACATTCCCCGAACTCCAAAACTGGAACTTCACCATCAGACAGAGTTTAACGTCATATCCAGGACTATAAGACCCTCAACCACCGCCTTCTAGCACATATGATAAAAAGGTTTGGGGCTTGCTATAAGGGCAATAGGTTTTGGACAGTCATATAGGTTGATGTAACCAGCGGATTGATCCAAAGGGGCCTCTCCGTCTAGCCCGTCTAACCTAAGTA
>CM042139.1:53630115-53662615 GCA_023376005.1 Doryteuthis pealeii
TGGAAAACAATTCTCGTGTATAATACGCACTGACTTTATAGAATTTGTAATAGCTAAATCTAACCTAAGCATTTTTCAACTTTTTATCGGTTTTGTACTGACTAAAAATAAGATGTCATATAGTTAAAATTATGTCTTAAAACACAAAATTTACACAAAATCTAGAGCAAACAACTGGACATGTTCACACAAAATGCAGTAAGCTTGCGGTGAAAATAAGCTCAGATTAGGAGAAACAAAATTAAAAAGAAACATACATTCCAGTGGATATTTTTTGTAACGACATAAAACATATTAATTTGGGTTATAGATATAACATACTTTCAGTTATCTTGTCCTGAATATGGTGACCGAAAAAAAAGTTGATTACAAAGTTCATGTGTATGATACGCACATTTTGAGGCTGAAAATAATTGCCATATAATAATGCTAGCAGCGGCTACCCGGCGTCGCCTGGGTAGAGGGATTTTTTTAAAGTTAGTCCGCAGATCCATTATTACTGAATCGTGAATTGAATTCTCATGGGATGCCCCATTTAAATCCCTATGTAAAAAAAATAGACCTTGCATTGATCCAGCTACTCTGAAAAGAAATGTTAATGTCTACTATCTAAAATATTAATTAAAAAAATCCATGCTGTTATCATCATTTAAATTTTATTTTTTAATTATCTTCACAAATATAAATCAAATCTCTATTATTTTTGCTCTAAAACCAAGCCCTGGTAATATTTAATGTGTATATATATTTACTTTGTCGTTAATTGTTTTATTTTCGAAGTTGCCTCCGGACATACAGATTCACACAACTGCCCTTTAATATGTACTAGCAGCGGCTAATCGGCGTCGCCTGGGTAGAGGGAGATGTTTTAAAGTTAGTCCCGCAGATCCATTATTACTGAATTATGAGTTGAATCCTCGCAGGATGCCCAATTAAAAATCCCTATGTAAAAAAAGACCTTGCGTTGATTCACCCACTCTGAAAAGAAGAATTATTGTCTACTATTTAAAATTTTAATGCGAAAGAAATTCTATGCTGTTATCATTTAAATTTTATTTTTTAATTATCTTCACAAATATAAATCAAATCTTCATTATTTTTGCTCAAAAACCAAGCCCTGGTGATATTTAATGTGTATATATATTTACTTTGTCGTTAATTGTTTTATTTTCGTAGTTTCATCCGGACATACACATACACACAACTGTCCTTTATATATGTATAGATAGATATCATGTTTACGAGGGTCGGTTGAAAAGTCCATAAGCTAAGCAAGATACTATCATCGAATATGACCAAACGAGGTTTATTTTTCGACAGAGTACCCCTTGTGGTCAACATACTTCTGTTATATACCCTCTAACATCAGGTATATAATGGGGGGAGACAGACAGACGAGGGGAATGATAGATGAGATGATATAGATGAGGGGCTCTTACTTGTTAACCGGTCGCCATCTCAGGGCTGATTTCTCGGCTGTTTCTCCGGGTTGCTTTTACGTCTTGTTCGTTTGGACTCATTTCTTCGGGATGGTCATTTCTTGTCTTAATAAATTAACAAAACTGTGTTGTTTTCTTTAAGTCTTTATTTAAAACAACCCAGCCCATATTCAACCGCAGCAGTGAGTGCGACATCTCGAGAGCGGACAACACGTCTGCCTCAGCCAGCAACAAGTTTCCATCTAATCTAGAACCTAAAAACAAGTCCCATCTAACAATTAGAAATCAATAATACTAAGCACATATTTAATAAAATCACGTTTTTAATATCAATATGCAAATTAGCCTTCCCATTCACACTGTAAACCGCTATTTTTTGTATATATAAATACAATTGCTTGTTATTTGTATGTAGATATGGACAGCACTACTAAAAAGGTGAAGCAATTTTATTAATAATTGAGGTTTAAATATAAATAAAATCATGGAGAATGTGATGCAAATAACGAAGGGAATTATGATTTGGATAGTAATATAGTTTCGGTTACAGACAGACAAACACACAATCTCCATTATAATAAGATATATATACAAAAAATGTGTGTTCTAGTTCCATCTAAAATTATTAAGCAAAGTAGGCGTGAATTTTTTTCTGGCGTAAAAGATTTTCATATCAAAAGATTTTTGTAAAAAGAAAAAAAAACGTATCGTTTAGGAAAATTTCGTTTTTATATTTGTGCTAATGATTTCTATTCATTTTTGTTAGCAATTGAATTGGCTGTTTCTGCCCAACCAGTCAATTTAAATGCATACAACTCCGTGGTAAGACGAATAGACTTTAAATGGTCACCTTCACATATGCATATCTAATATCCATGAGCGTGGTCCAAATGATTAGATAAGGCCCCCATATATATATATATATATATATATATATGTGTGTGTGTGTGTGTGTGTGTGTGTGTGTGTGTGTGTGTGTGCGTGTGTGTGTACTAATATTGATAATATAGTGTGCTATATCTATAAGTAAATAGTGATCAATATCGTGGATAGAGCATGTATATCTAAGGTTAGCGTCTCGTCGTGTTCATGCCCTTGCTTTGGGCATCGTATAGGGGACAAAAAATGTCAGTAACCAAGCACCGACGCTTCAGTGTTTCGGTGTGTTTATCAAACCATCGTCGGGGCCATCGTCTGAGTTAAAAAGAAATTATTAATAAACAGAAATCTGTGTATGCCGGCCTCTATATACATATAGTAATGATGAAATAAGATAGGGTAATAATATAAAATATAACATAATATGTATATATACATGCATGCGAGTGTATGTGTGTGTGTGTGAGAGAGAGAGAGAGAGAGAGAGAGAGAGAGAGAGAGAGAGAGTCTAATTTTGGATAACTTAAATCAATGATGCTTGGTGACAGTCATTTTTTTCAGATGCAATTATTAGACCAGACTCTGCGTTTATGCTGTCCCAACTTAGATATATATGCTTTATCATCAATACTGAGCACTCTTTATTTAAAAATAAAGGAAATTACTATTATATATATATATATATATATATATATATATATATATATATTGTGAAAGTATCTTTTAAGGTAAAATTATGCTTCCCTTAAAGTAATTACATTTTATATTCCTTCAGAATAAATAGAGATTACTCTCTCTCTCTCTCTCTCTCTCTCTCTCTCTCTCTCTCTCTCTCTCTCTCTCTCTCTCTCTCTCATGACGAATAGAATTTATCTTTAATTTGCATGATTAGAAAAGAGTTAACTCCCTTGTCTCTTTTTTGTCACCAGGTTGAGTGCAGTGTTCTTTCTCGACATGTTTGATGGAAGGTTAGAGAATCTTGTTCTTCACTCACCCGGAATTCATCTGCAAAACTCAAAAGTGTCTGGAATTACCGATAATTTTAGAGATTCGCACATCTTTTCACACAAACTGGTAAGTAACCATTTTATCTAATTTCTTTATTATTTGGATTTTTAGGCCTGTTGTTGTCATCTTTATTGTTATATACACATTTCGGCCGATGTACCTTCCGGCCTTCTTCAGGTGTTTTTGTTGAACTCGTGAACCTTCTCGAACTCGGAAATCTTCTCGTCGAACTCAGGAGCCTTCATGTCGTAATCGGAAGCCTTCACGGAACTTCGAACCGAACCCTTTATTCAATCCACGGCGATAGACTGTTCTCATACCGTTAACCATGACCGGATACAAGTGTTAATCTGTTAAGTATTCTACGTTATTATCGCCTTTGACCATAATTAATCCATCAACCTACAGATGATTGTCTCTAGGAACTGTATTAACTCAACCCCTATATCCGTTGCGCCATGTGTCCAACTGAACTGCTTATTCTTTATATAAAACATTACATTATATCACACTGTGGAATACAAGTTCGAAAAAGATCATGTTTATTTTATTTTTAAATGAAATTCTTATATTTTATTGTTATTATTTCCAATCTATATTGTTCCTTGCTGTTGTAGAATGAGGTCCCAAGTGAGTTTCAATTAAAAATGCAATATAAAGTAAAAAGATGAAAGAAAAAAAAACAGGTAAAAAATTATTATTATTTGTGTATAACACGGCCTCCTGTAAATTTGTACTGCGAAATTTAGGAAAATGTATCAGTGCAATCGAGTTTGTGTAATTATTTGTGTATAACACGCACTTATGTATAACATCCTAAGTTTTGACTGCGAAATTCTGGAAAACAATTCTCGTGTATAATACGCACTGACTTTATAGAATTTGTAATAGCTAAATCTAACCTAAGCATTTGTTCAACTTTTTATCGGTTTGTACTGACTAAAAATAAGATGTCATATAGTTAAAATTATGTCTTAAAACACAAAATTTACACAAAATCTAGAGCAAACAACTGGACATGTTCACACAAAAATGCAGTAAGCTTGCGGTGAAAATAAGCTCAGATTAGGAGAAACAAAATTAAAAAGAAACATACATTCCAGTGGATATTTCTTTGTAACGACATAAAACATATTAATTTGGGTTATAGATATAACATACTTTCAGTTATCTTGTCCTGAATATGGTGACCGAAAAAAAAGTTGATTACAAAGTTCATGTGTATGATACGCACATTTTGAGGCTGAAAAATAATTGCCATATAATAATGCTAGCAGCGGCTACCCGGCGTCGCCTGGGTAGAGGGATTTTTTTAAGTTAGTCCCGCAGATCCATTATTACTGAATCGTGAATTGAATTCTCATGGGATGCCCCATTTAAATCCCTATGTAAAAAAAATAGACCTTGCATTGATCCAGCTACTCTGAAAAGAAATGTTAATGTCTACTATCTAAAATATTAATGAAAAAAATCCATGCTGTTATCATCATTTAAATTTTATTTTTTAATTATCTTCACAAATATAAATCAAATCTCTATTATTTTTGCTCTAAAACCAAGCCCTGGTAATATTTAATGTGTATATATATTTACTTTGTCGTTAATTGTTTTATTTTCGAAGTTGCCTCCGGACATACAGATTCACACAACTGCCCTTTATATATGTACTAGCAGCGGCTAATCGGCGTCGCCTGGGTAGAGGGAGATGTTTTAAAGTTAGTCCCGCAGATCCATTATTACTGAATTATGAGTTGAATCCTCGCAGGATGCCCCATTAAAATCCCTATGTAAAAAAAGACCTTGCGTTGATTCACCCACTCTGAAAAGAAGAATTATTGTCTACTATTTAAAATTTTAAATGCGAAAGAAATTCTATGCTGTTATCATTTAAATTTTATTTTTTAATTATCTTCACAAATATAAATCAAATCTTCATTATTTTTGCTCAAAAACCAAGCCCTGGTGATATTTAATGTGTATATATATTTACTTTGTCGTTAATTGTTTTATTTTCGTAGTTTCATCCGGACATACACATACACACAACTGTCCTTTATATATGTATAGATAGATATCATGTTTACGAGGGTCGGTTGAAAAGTCCATAAGCTAAGCAAGATACTATCATCGAATATGACCAAACGAGGTTTATTTTTCGACAGAGTACCCCTTGTGGTCAACATACTTCTGTTATATACCCTCTAACATCAGGTATATAATGGGGGAGACAGACAGACGAGGGGATGATAGATGAGATGATAGATGAGGGGCTCTTACTTGTTAACTCGGTCTGTTTCTCCGGGTTGCTTTTACGTCTTGTTCGTTTGGACTCATTTCTTCGGGATGGTCATTTCTTGTCTTAATAAATTAACAAAACTGTGTTGTTTTTTCTTTAAGTCTTTTATTTAAAACAACCCAGCCCATATTCAACCGCAGCAGTGAGTGCGACATCTCGAGAGCGGACAACACGTCTGCTCTCAGCCAGCAACAAGTTCCATCTAATCTAGAACCTAAAAACAAGTCCCATCTAATCTAAAAACTAAAACCTAAACTAATCTCCCACACCTCTAATGGTGCATTTTTCAAGGGGTAAGTAAAAAGGTTATTCCCCGTCAGTAACCGTCGAGCTAACTTTCCACTAGACCCCCGTTATTCTGAATCTAGCGAACCCTGATTCAAAATATCTGACGTACATAATTAATAAGCTGCCTATGAATTATATAACACTTCTTCGATCAGTTTCGCAGTGCTTGGATCCCACTGGTCAAAAGTCATCAACAGCAGATATGACATCATCATATGAACTTCTCTCCCCCCCCCTGTATGTTTGCAAGAGCAATAAGCCCAGACCCAAACAACTTTGTACATCCTACAATTAGTCTTTTGAATTGTTTATTAGATGTCGTAGGCCATTGTGATCAGATGGCTATTATGAAAAACAAGTCAATAAAATCTTCTGACTCACTTGAAGGTTGTTCGCCAAAATCGTGCCAAGAAGACTTTGTGTCTTGTTATTTAATAAGCTTTTCTTTAGTCTGGAACACAGACTTCAGGTTGTTTACAGTTCCCGCTGTTACGAAGTGCTAAGCCGGCTAAGTAGACAGTAGGATCAACAGCTGCTTAACTTCAGTAATCTGACAGGTATATCCTCGCTTTTACTATAACTTAGCCATAAATTACCAAAAGTTAAATCTTTTGAATTATCGATTGATTTATCATTATTACTAGCAAATATATGCACCCTCCCGGTGCAAGTATTTAAGTTTTAATGTAATAAAATATTATGGGCAATTCCATGTCAATTCATCCAGAAAAAAGTAAAATTGTCACCACCCCCCTTCAATTTTGTATAGATGTGGACTAGGTTAAAGTTAGACAATTCTCCAAATTTGAGTTTCTAATTCCAAAAATTGGCTGAGTTATATCGATTTTAAACTTGAAAATTTTAGGGGTGCGAGAAAAATGGCGATATTTTGTAATCTATTTTTGTCTATAAAATTGATTTCTAGAGTTTCCCTACTCCTAAAGATTTGTTTATAGAAGCTTCTTGGCCTGAGGAATCCAAAATTATCAAAATAGGCATAAAATCAACCCTTTTTAAGTTATTAATGATTTCTGATTTTTTTTATAGCAAGATCAATAACTGGAAAAATCGCAATGTGGCACTGCATATTAAGAAATCTTCTTTAAATTATTATTCTACATATATTGAACATTGTTTGTACCAAAACTGGAGTTTGGTTTTTGCTCACAAGCAAAGTTACAACATCAGTTACAATTTTGTACTGTTATGTTTTGAGCTTTTCCGTTCAGCCATTGAATAATGGAGCAAAATAACTGTCATAGTTCGATAGAAATTATCAGGTGGTTGGATATATTTAAAATAATATACAAACAATATATTTCCCTTCTATCAATCATATTGCCAGCAAAATTCTGACAATATACTTGAGAAGCTTGTTCCTGGAGAGTGGTGATATGTCAATTATTATCTAACCTTTCTTCACTCTCCAGTCAGTTTCAACACCAAACCTTATTTTGATTGGCTTAATTTCTGACTATCAACAATGGGCATCAGTTTAAAGATATGACCTGAGAATCTGGCGAGATAGTTTTATTACCATTAATTGCTCCTGAATGAGTAAGAGAAGGGTATGGGAGAGTGAGGAAAGTAATTTCATGGTATTGAAACTGACTGGAGAGAAACTGATTGAAAGTTTCGATTACAGACAGACATACAAACAATCTCAATTATTATTATTATTATTATTATTATTATTATTATTATTATTATTATTATTATTATGAGTTTTTCACACCAGCGTTAGCTGATGGTCTTTCACTGGAGTTTGAGTGACAAATGTCTCTTTGGGTCTGCAGGACTCTCCTGAGTATTCCAGTTGATTTCAACAATGCGGTTGTCTGCATTGTCTCAATTCTCCCACTGATTTCCAGTTCCTCTATTCTCTTTTAAAAGCTTTTGCGGACCGTTCCAAGTGCCCCAACTACAATTAGTATCACATTCCCTCATGTTCCACAGTTTGTTCTATTATTATTATTATTATTATTATTATTATTATTATTATTTCCCTTCATTCAAGTTTTTCACATCCGCCTTAGCCGGTGGTTCACTGGAGGCTGAGTGACAGCAAGTCTCCTCAGGTCTCCAGGGCTCTTATGAGTATTCTAGCTGATCTCAATAGTGCTGAAGTCTGGGTGGTCTCGATTCTTCCTCTGATTTCCAGTTCATCAAGACTCTTTTCCAGACCCTTGGATTATTATTATTATTGTTTGTTTGTTTGTTTGTAATACCTCTTTGTGCACTTTCCATTTTTTTATCTTCACCCATCGATCTTTACCCAAAGAATTACTCAGAACATATCTAATATTAACATGATATCTATATAATATAATATAATATGATATAATATAATATAATATACGAATATAAATTTTGTGAAATAATATTTTTTTACGCCATTGCTGTTTTTTGATCTGATTAGGCAATTTCTATTAGCAAAACAATACTAGAGTTAGTTTTTGAAATCTGTCTTGACAGTAAATTTCCAGTTCGTAGAGAACTAATTAAAAGATGTCTACCATAATTAGTAATTCCATTTATTATTTTTAAATTTTCAATTATATCACCTCTCACTCTTCTTTCTAGAAAATCAGTTAGTCTTAATCTCTCTCATTTACTCTGCGACTAATCTTTCTCTCTTTTTTATTATGTTTGTCTCTCTTCTTTTTATGCTCTCCAATCGTAATATTACACACCAATTTCCATATTGAGACACTGGAGCCCAGGCCTGGCTACAATATATGATGTCTTATTATTGATTGATTGATTTTAACGGCATATCAACCCGTCTAAAGTTATTTTATGCCTAGAGGTTAGAGAATCGGATCCCTGATATGTTCATACTTACATTTTTTCTTAGTTGTTTCTAAGGAGTTTATGTTTTCACACAGTCCTATCGAATACAAATAATTGTTAAAAAGACTTATTGAACCTATAAATAGAATCCTAACAGGAACTACCACTCCAGGCAAAAGTTGACCTGGGAGCAAAGGCAATGAAGAGGTACTTCATACTTCCCATCTCCAGATGCAGTCGAGCGTAATACCCTGTACACACTCTTTTAGTGAGGTTTTACCCCTCTGCAAGGGATACAGTCAGCATATTCTAAGTCCCTCCCATAGGACTAACCAAGTTTCAGATATTAGATTGAAACAGTCTCTACTCATCTGAAGGATTGACGTAACACAGTTCTGAGAAATACAAATACAAATTCTGTTTAATTTAATTTTTGTTTTGTCATCTGGAAAAGAAATTCAATCAAGATTGTTTTTATTTTATCCATAAGGAAGCACACATAATATTATAAGAAGGCCAGAGAATGTAGCAGCGGAAACGTCATGTGAACAACAAAAGCAAGGAGTTGAACAATCTTTTTAATCTGCAATCTGGCTTTTTTATAAGCTGGGGGAAATTTCTATATAAACGAAATATAATTTCCATTTAAAATCCTCTCGGAATGAGCGAACTGTAATTTGAATGTGGAACGATGTTTCGTGTGAAGCTGTATGAGTGAATGAGAAGAGATTTTATAGAAGGAAAACTAAAACTAATAGAAATAAAAATAGTCTGCTATTCGTTGTTGTTGTTGTTGTTGTTGTTGTTGTTTTGGGGGTTTTTTTTGCTACTCAATATAAAATGTCGGGAAAAAAATTTTCTTATTGATCTTGTTATGTAACATAAAACGACAAGGTCATCTTCTGGGTCATTATGTCGAAAGAATTCCAATCTTAGGACTATCAACATCATCAATATCATCATCATCATGATGACGACGATGACCACCTGGATAGATGAGAATCTTGCATTTTAATTCAACATTCAAATTCCTAGCATTTTACCTGGTTTCGCACGGTGGGAGGTGAGTAAGATAATCATCAAAGCTCTAGGGGGTGAATACCCCCAGGATGACTCTGACACCTCGTCTAAAAAGGCTAAGAGCTGAGTTTATTGTTCGGTGACCCTGAAGGGGAATGTTTATGGGAATAAGCCATTTTCCCCTGCATGTGTTGGATATCCACACACGAAACTGAACTTCTGTTACATTTTGGCCACGGTGTGGCTTAAATAAACACCTACTCGGGTTCGAACACCAATCTTTCGCACTGGTGAGAAGCAGACATGTAAAAGGAGGTGTTGAAAAGTTATCGGTCCAACCAAGAAGGGAATTCTTTTTCGCTTTTTTATATAATACTGTCCTGAAGAAAGTTTTCATTTAAACCAAAACGTTTAAACGTCGACATAAACCTAATACATTCATCTTTTTTGGAACATTTTGTTTTTCATATTTCTATATATTGTCGGATTTATATCCATATTTTACCCCCAAGTTGCCTTTATGGCAAACCCCAACCCTTTTATCATATATGTGCTAGAAGGCGGTGGCTTAGGGTCTAAATATCCTGGGTATGATGTTAAACTGCATCTAATGGTGAAGTTCCAATTCTGGAAGTGTGGAGTACCCCTTCATTGCAATTACTCTCAAACTTAGAACTGACTAAATTACCTAAAACAAAAACACACCCTATCACTTACCAAGAGAAATTCATTAAAATACAAAATAAGTACCCAGATCATTATCACATCTATACAGATGGATCCAAACAAGGAAAAAAAGTTGGCTGTGCCGCTATTTCTCAAAAACAAGAATCCTTAAAACGCCTACCAAATGAAGCCTCAATCTACAGTGCAGAAACCACAGCCATTGATCTAGCTATGAATATCATAGCAAATCACAAAGCTTCCAAATTTATTATATGCACGGACTCTAAATCAGTCCTATTAGCACTACATAACAAAAACACATCATCTCCTCTGATCACGAAGCTCCTAAACAAACTAAACACCCTCTCTGAAAATAAAACATTATATTCTTCTGGATACCAAGTCACATTGGTATCCAAGGAAATGAAAAGGCAGACAAAGCCGCAAGAAAGGCACTTCAGACACATATGAGCAAATCTAAAATCCCATATACAGATCTGAAACCAACCATAAACAAATTTATATTAGACAAATGGCAGAAATCATGGGACAATCTGACTCAAAACAAGCTCCATGAAATACAAGAAGTTATTGGAGAGTGGCCGAGGGGTCACAGAGGTATTAGAAGAGAAGAAGTAATACTCGCCAGATTGCGTATTGGGCACACCCACATTACCCATTCGTACCTGTTAAAAGGGGGGGTGCCCCAGTGTGCCCAACATGCAAAGTACAACTTACAACCAAGCATATCCTTCTAAATTGTAACAGACTTAAACATATCCGCGCAAATTACTATCAAGCTAGAAACCTGAAAGACATCTTCAAGAATACAAACCCTGAAAACATTTTAAATTTTATTAAAAAAAGCAACCTTTTCAACAAAATATAACAGAACATAACCAATTATCTCCATAGAACCACTACTTTAAAGTCTGAAATCCAAAATAACCTTTTTGGCATTAAATGACCCACAGAGGTTGATATGCCGTTAAACAAAACTCAAACTCAAACTCAAACGCAATTACTCTCAGATCCACTCTGACCTGACCTGATCTGTTAGGGTCCTATCTATGGGTTAAAAAGAAGAAATTCATTTTTAAACAATGTGTTAAAAAATGAGTTTAAAAAGATTGAGTTTTAAAAAAATTGAATAACCATCAAGAATGAATCAAATAAAACGTCTTCGGCATAAAATAATCCAATAAGGGTTGACATGCCGTAAAGTACAACCAACCAACCAACCAAACAGCCAGCCAACAGAAATACTTCATAAAAAATCATTGAATTGAGAAATCTATTTGCGTAAGAAGATAACAGCCTAAATCTCTATCAAATTATTTAAAAACATAGATTTATTTGCTTGTTTTCATTAAAGACATTTTAATTAAGAAAGAATTCAAGAGAAAATAGGCAGCTTTAAGGATGCATCCATCCAAAAAGATAGATATTTTTCGCCTTTAAGTTTCAAACGTATTTTCCTAATTTAAATTCTAAATTAAGTTTGGCTTACTTTGATTCAGTCAAAAGAAAATGTATTTATGAAGATTAAAACGATAAAGAGTTAGGGAGTTTTCGTGAAGATAAAAACAAAAAGATGAAACTAGCGAGAAATTACCGTGTGAAGTTCTGCGAAAATGATTAAACGTGATTTAATAGAATTTCGACGCTAACATTTGTGAGAGAATTGTTGCCAATGAGAATTACTTGGAATAAGACAATGGAAATTAAGAGTTAGGGTAAGTATTCTTTTTATGGACAAATACCATATAGAAGATAGATAGATAGATAGATAGATAGATAGATAGATAAAAAGAGACTGAGGTAGATAGATAGATAGATAGATAGATATGAAAAGAGTGGGATAGATATATATGAAGAGACTGGGATATACAGATAGATAGATATGAACAGACTGTGATAGATAGATAGATAGATAGATAGATAGATAGATATGAAAAACCTTGGATAGATAGATATGAAGAGACTGGGATAGATAGATAGATAGATGGATAGATAGATAGATAGATAGATAGATATGAACAGACTGGGATAGATAGATATATTGATAGATATGAAGAGATTAGGATAGACAGATACGCAGAGACTGGGATAGATAGATAGATAGATAGATAGATAGATAGATAAAAAGAGACTGAGGTAGATAGATAGATAGATAGATAGATAGATATGAAAAGAGTGGCATAGATATATATGAAGAGACTGGGATATACAGATAGATAGATATGAACAGACTGTCATAGATAGATAGATAGATAGATAGATAGATAGATATGAAAAACCTTGGATAGATAGATATGAAGAGACTGGGATAGATAGATAGATAGATGGATAGATAGATAGATATGAACAGACTGGGATAGATAGATATTGATAGATATGAAGAGATTAGGATAGACAGATACGCAGAGACTGGATAGATAGATAGATAGATAGATAGATAGATACATAGATAGATAGATAGATAAAAAGAGACTGTAGATAGATAGATAGATAGATAGATAGATAGATAGATAGATAGATAGATAGATATGAAAGAGTGGGATAGATATATATGAAGAGACTGGGATATACAGATAGATAGATATGAACAGACTGTGATAGATAGATAGATAGATAGATAGATAGATAGATAGATAGATATGAAAAACCTTGGATAGATAGATATGAAGAGACTGGGATAGATAGATAGATAGATGGATAGATATATAGATAGATAGATAGATAGATATGAACAGACTGGGATAGATAGATATATTGGTAGATATGAAGAGATTAGGATAGACAGATACGCAGAGACTGGGATAGATAGATAGATAGATACATAGATAGATAGATAGATAAAAAGAGACTGAGGTAGATAGATAGATAGATAGATAGATAGATAGATATGAAAAGAGTGGGATAGATATATATGAAGAGACTGGGATATACAGATAGATAGATATGAACAGACTGTGATAGATAGATAGATAGATAGATAGATAGATAGATAGATAGATATGAAAAACCTTGGATAGATAGATATGAAGAGACTGGGATAGATAGATAGATAGATGGATAGATAGATAGATATGAACAGACTGGGATAGATAGATATATTGATAGATATGAAGAGATTAGGATAGACAGATACGCAGAGACTGGGATAGATAGATAGATAGATAGATAGATAGATACATAGATAGATAGATAGATAAAAAGAGACTGAGGTAGATAGATAGATAGATAGATAGATAGATAGATAGATAGATAGATAGATAGATAGATATGAAAAGAGTGGGATAGATATATATGAAGAGACTGGGATATACAGATAGATAGATATGAACAGACTGTGATAGATAGATAGATAGATAGATAGATAGATAGATAGATATGAAAAACCTTGGATAGATAGATATGAAGAGACTGGGATAGATAGATAGATAGATGGATAGATATATAGATAGATAGATAGATAGATATGAACAGACTGGGATAGATAGATATATTGGTAGATATGAAGAGATTAGGATAGACAGATACGCAGAGACTGGGATAGATAGATAGATAGATACATAGATAGATAGATAGATAAAAAGAGACTGAGGTAGATAGATAGATAGATAGATAGATAGATAGATAGATATGAAAAGAGTGGGATAGATATATATGAAGAGACTGGGATATACAGATAGATAGATATGAACAGACTGTGATAGATAGATAGATAGATAGATAGATAGATAGATAGATAGATAGATATGAAAACCTTGGATAGATAGATATGAAGAGACTGGGATAGATAGATAGATAGATGGATAGATAGATAGATAGATAGATAGATAGATATGAACAGACTGGGATAGATAGATATATTGATAGATATGAAGAGATTAGGATAGACAGATACGCAGAGACTGGGATAGATAGATAGATAGATAGATAGATAGATAGATAGATAGATAGATAGACAGCGAACAGGCTGGCAAACTTGCTGGTTGGCTTGTTAGTTAGGCAAAAGATTGACTTTAGCATTAAATATGCTTTTTTGCGAGCAATTATATGATATAAAGTAATTAATAATCCTTTACAAACTATTGTAGCTTTAAGTAATTATATCTAATACAAATGAATTCTGTGCACAATTATATTGTTTCTTGTTTGGTTTGGTTTGGTTTGGTTTGGTTTGTTTTACGGCATATCAACCTCAGTGGGTCATTTAATGCCGATAAAGTTTTGAAATAAATCAATTCTTAATAGATAATACAATTTTTTTATAAATACATTTTTCTATTTAACCCATAGATGGGACCCTAACAGGTACTACCACTCCAGGTCAGAGTGGACCAGGGAGCAATGGTGATGAAGGGGTGCTCCACATTCCCCAAACCTCCAAAACTGGGACCTCACCATCAGATAGAGTTTAACGTCATTCCCAGGACATGTAGACCCGCAGCCACCGCCTTCTAGCACCCATATGATAAAAAGGGGTTGGGGCTTGCCATAAGGGCAATAGGGTTGGGAAAATCATATAGGTGCTAGGGCTTGACGTGACCGCCCGTCTAGCCCAAGATAGACCCAAAGTGGAGTATTGCAAGTCATGAACTGCTCATCCACCTGGGTTCTATCCTTAAGCATCACGGTTCGCCAACCACGGCCAACAGGTGGCCCCATTGGAGGAGTCTTACCCCTCTGCAGAGGAGCAGTCGGTGCATTCTAACGCCCCAGCCGACAGGGCGGTATATTGTTTCAATTATATTCCTATTTAATAATAATCATTTGTTTATACGTAGTTATATGATTAAAAGTATTCCCGACTAGTACTAATCATTTTCAAACAGATCTATTTCACGTATAGAGTGGATCTGGGAGTAATGGAATCACACTCACCAAATCTCCAGCACTGAAGCCACACCACCGGATACATTCTAGTGTCTAACCGAGACATAAATAGTGAACCAAAACACCTAATCGTATAGAGTTGAATCTGAAATCTGTTTTCCCCGGACATTGGATAATTATTGTCATTGTATTCGAGTCAAATTCAATAAGCTCAAAATGGAACAGTCGGTGCCAACCAAATTCTCTTCCAGTAGATAAATTGAAAAACAGGATTTTATTATGGAACAGTTTTATTTTTTGTTTTCACAGGAATATACACTGCAATATTTCTGAACATAACGCTGCTTATATCTATATCAAAGTTTTTTTTAAGTCTTAAAAATAAACTCTCGTATATATATATATATATATAATATATATATATATATATATATATATATATATGTGTGGTGTGTGTGTGGTGTGTGTGTGTGTGTGTGTGTGTATACTAATCTTATTGGTAAACTCCTGCGTTAAGAAAAAAAATCGGCACATAGTTTGATAGTAAAAAATATAGTATCAAACTTCACCTGGGGAAAAAATGAAAAAGGTTCTTGCCCTGATATATATATATATATATATATATATATATATATATATATATATATATATATATATATATTCTTTTGGCCAAGTGTTATAGTATTAATCGATTATTTTCGGTTGGTAGGACCTCTTGGTCTCTATATATATATATATATATATATATATATATATATATATATATATATATATATAGTTCAGAGATAAACATATTTCGTAATCAATAAATTCACCGGATAAACATGCTGAGTAATTTCCATTGATATTATCTCTCGAGATAATATTCACCCTGTCGACAGAATATGCTGACTGTATCCTCTGAGAAGGGTAGACCCTATCCCTCCCCAACAAAGACTTTTACTGCAATGTTTCAGAACGGCTGTTAAAAAAACATAACGCTGTTTATATCTATATTATAGTTTTTTTTAACGTGTTAAAAATAAACTTTGGTTATACTAGCAAATATATGCACCCTCCGGGTGCAAGTATTTAGGTTTTAATATAATAACATATCATATTAAATTAGAAAGGCTAATGAAACTGAATAAGAATGCAGATAAAAAGATTAGTAACAGAGGGGGTATGATTGAAAAATAGAACAACTTTGAAACTAACTCTTCCATCATTTTCCATTACTCCCTTCTTTCATTGGTAAATTTTCCTAATTTAACTATTTAGTTAAAGTAGGAAGTAAAGAATAAAATTACAGTCATTTCTTCTTGCTAATTGATTTCTTTTAAGATTAATCCCCGAAATTTTTACTCATATTCATTAAGATAAAACCAAACAATTAAAAATCAATAATACTAAGCATATATTTATTAAAAGCAAATTTCTAATATCAATATGCAAATTAGCCTTCCCATTCACACTGTAAACCACTATTTTGTTGTATATATAAATACAATTGCATGTTATTAGTATGTAGATATGGTCAACAGTCTTAATGATGAAAAACAATTTAATTAATAATTAAGGTTTAAATAGAAATAAAATCATGGAGAATGTGATGTAAATAACTAAGGGAATTGTGACTTGAGTAGTAATATAATTTCGGTTACAGACAGAAAAACACACAATCTCTATTATAATAAGATATATATATATATATATATTTGATAATTTTGAATCATATTACCACGACCAGACAACTCGGCAAACACCATTTGCGACATCCGGAGTACTAGACAGCTGTTTCGACCTCCTTTGGTCTCATCAGCAGTGCATACCACAATCTCCGCCACTAGAGATTGAACCAGTGGACCACAACGTGAAGAGCGGGGACTTAACACACTGGGCCACCAGCCCATGCCACAAACGGAGAATGCCAAATCATCTAGTCAATGGTAACATTAATTCAAATGCGCAGCCACCTAACCTATATTGCCATGTATCCCAACGCGGGATTACAGAGGGCAAGGGCACCTCTAGGACAACGACTTCCCAATTCGGGGCCTGAATCCACAGAACGCAACCTAATGGGCAAAGGGTATATATTGAATTTTTGATATTGAATTTTTGATAGAGGAATTATATATATAATTGATAATTTTGAATCATATTACCACGACCAGACAATTCGGCAAACACCATTTGCGACATCCGGAGTACTAGACAGCTGTTTCGACCTCCTTTGGTCTCATCAGTAGTGCATACCACAATCTCCGCCACTAGAGATTGAACCAGTGGACCACAGCGTGAAGAGCGGGGACTTATATATATATATATATATATATATATATATATATATATATATATATATATATATATATATCATCCCTGAAAAAACCAGGCCTTGAAAAGTATTCATTTTTCTCATTTGACTTCCTGTCGCCATGGTGACATTCTTTTAATGTATACATTTTGTAAAAGGAAAAACATTTTTTTTAGGAGTATTTTTTTCTGTTATGCAATTCAAATTATTTTGATTTCCCATCTGATGAGACTGAATTCTGGGGAGCTTTATTAAATCAACTTAGATTTATAAAGGCCCAAATATATATATATATATATATATACCAACCACTCCGCACGAGAAAGGTGTGACACGAGGTCAATTTTTAGCTGTAATTTACCAGGTTTAAATTCAGAGTTTTCCTTCTAGACATGTTGCCGAGCCAAGGTTAAAGAGCCCAGTCTGCCCTGCTATTTACCTGTAGCTGGAGTGAGAGCATGTGGATGCATACCTTTCCCAAGGGAATTGGCTCTATGTGAAATGCAAACAGCCCCGTCTAGGATTTAAACTCGATCGACTACTCCGTTTCCTACAACTTTAGCCAATATACCACACACACACACACACACACACACACACACACACACATATATATATATATATATATATATTATATATACTTTAGAGATAAACATATTTCTTATTCTATTAAATCACTCGATAAACATTCTGAGTAATTTCCATTTATATCATCTCTGGCGTGGAGGCGCGTGGTGTAATGCTTATAGTCGTAGGAAATTGACTCGTCGACCCGAGTTCAAATCCTGGACGAGGCTGTTTGCATTTCACATGGCGCTAATCCATTGGGAAAGGTATGCATTCAACTAATGCCCCTCCAACTATAGATAAATAATACGGAAAACAGGGCTCTTAACTTTGACCAGGTAACCAATCTAGGAGAAGTAAAACTCCGAATTAAAACCTGTTAAACTCCGCTTAAAATTGACCTTGTGTCGCATCTTGCTCGTGCGGAGAAGTTGGTAAACACACACACACACACACACACACACATATATATATATATATATATATATATATATATATATATATATATATATCGAAACAGTAATCACCTGTCGACAAGGCTTAGAGTATGCAGAGGGGTAAGAACATACCCCCCCCCAAAAAAAAAAAAAAAACTAAGGTTTTTATTGCCAATGAAACTAAACTTCATCAGGCGAGGTTCCAGTTCTGGAGATTAGTTACTTGAAACCGTACAACTGTCTGCAAATTATTTGTATTAGATAGCAATACTTGAGACCATACAACTGTGTGCAAATAATTTGTATTAGATAGAAATACTTGATATCATATAATTGTCTGCAAATTATTTGTATTAGATAGAAATACTTGAGACCATACAACTGTGTGCAAATAATTTGTATTAGATAGAAATACTTGATATCATATAATTGTCTGCAAATTATTTGTATTAGATAGCAATAATTGAGACCATACAACTGTCTGTAAGTTATTTGTATTAGATAGGAATACTTGAAATCATATAACTGTGTACAAAAACTCTTAAGAAACAACTGCACAGAAATGTAAATATAAACGTATAATGAACGCAATTTCCTTATCTCTAGGTATTAAATAACCCTAGACGTGTTGATATGTCGTTAAGATCAATCAATCAATAAAAGCAGGAGTGTATACTCAGCGACACCCATATCATATCTTAGCTTTCAGAACATCATTTGAAAGGAATGAGCGCCGTAAACGCCTTCAATTACACAGCTATTTACCTATTGGTGAGGGAAGAAGATGATTCATGCCTTTCCTAAGGAAATTAATGAGAAGTGAATGGAAAGTGTCCTAGTCGAAGTTTGAACTCAGTTCTCTGATTCCATTATCCGTTCCACCTACACCTACATCAGTTTAAAGCTGGTTATATATATATATATATATATATATATATATATATATATAATATATATAATTTAATATACCAAGCGTGTTGGTAGATCCTTGCGGAGAGAAAAAAAACAGCAGAAAGTTTGATTGTAAAAATATACTACCAAACATCAACCAGGAAGAAAAAAATTTTTGAAAAAAAGAAATGACCAAGATATTCGTACCAACAAAAAATAATCTATTGGTACAGTATTTGGCCAAAAGAAAAAACAATTTATATGTATATATATGTATATAAGATATATATATATATATTCAAATAACCGCTAGGAGGAAGCTAATATGTAAAAAAAACATAAAAAACATGGCTTCTCCGTAGTTGTTAACTTTTATGGATTTAGTGTGGGTTTTTATTGGTCAGTCTGGTTTTGCTAATTTAAATGACTACTGTGGTTAGTACTATTTATTCGTCTTGCTCCTTTTAGTCAGATTTTAGCCCTGAAGAGCTTTATGCGAAACTAGTAGTAGGTTCGTCTGACTCATTAGATTATCTTTGTTATATATATATATATATATATATATATATATATATATATATAAATCTTTATTTTAATTTGTGAACATGATACACATAAAATAGAACTTGTCTTCGGGGATCTCGTTCCCCAGACAGCAAGCAGGTTAATTGCCTGAGTCGTTCGTAATAACAAAAATGCCCCGGCACTGTCTACCTGTGCACTGGAGGGATGTCCACTTTTTTTAAAATGGCATTGCGACGAAATCTGTGTATGGCGAGAAAACACGCTAAATATCCGGATACGTATAAGATAGAAATTGATTATTTGTTCGCTACTCGAAAATAACAGATACTTATTTTTATGTTTTTAGTCGGGGGGGGGGCTATTCACGCACCTGCGCATGTTGCATCTTATGCTGGTCTATAATGTCAAATGTCTCGTCGTTGAAAAAGAAATTCTAAAATAATTTCTAGACCTGCTGGTTGGTTACTGGATCATTTATTAAGCCGCACTTGGTTACCGGTTTTGATCTTATAAAATGGAATCGGCGACCCTAATTAAAATCCTGGACGAAATAGTTTCTGTTTCATTTCATGCTAATTCTATTAGATAAAGTATGAATCCATCACTTCTCACTCAAACTACGGCTATTTAGTAAGGAAAACTAGTTTCTTAAGGCAAACAATCCCGGAGAAGGAAAATTGTGAATTCAAACCAGCTGAACTTCGCTTAAAAATCAACCTTGTGTCACATTTTGCTCTTTGAAGAGGAATTGGGTAAATATATATTTGATTGTCTATCAGTGGTTGGTGTTCGATTCCGGGTGAATTTCTGGCTTTTGAGCGCTAATTTTCTCGGTGATGATTTGGGCATATCCGTTATCATTCCTATTACAAAGTTTTTGGTACCTACCCCCTTTACATAAGCAGCATCATATAAATTATATGGTTTTGGGATTATTTTTGTAAAATAAGAAAGATATATCTCGTCTACATTCCTAATTATGAATAGCCCTGTTGGCTGGGGCTTTCGAACACACCGACTACATCTCTGTAAGACTCCCCCAATGGGGCCATCTGTTGGCCGTGGGTGGCGATCCGTGATGCTTAAGGACGGAACCCTGATGGATGAACAGTCCATGACATGCAATTCCACTTTTGCCCTTACTTAAGCTAGACAGGCGCTTGGAAAGTCCCCTCTGATCAATCAACTGGTAATGTCAAGCCTTAGCACCTATATTATTGGCCCGACCCTATTGCCCTTATGACAAGTCACAACCCTTTTTATCATATATGTGCTAGAAGGTGGTGGCTGAAGGTTTTCATGTCTTTGGTATGACGTTAAACCCTATCTGATGGTGAGGTTCCACTTCTGAAGGCCTGGGGAATGTGGAGCACCCCTTCATCACCATTTCTCCCAGGTCCACTCTGACACAGAGTAGTAGTACATGTTAGGCTCTCATCTATGGATTAGATAGATAAATGTGTTTAAAATAAAACTGAGTACCCATCAAGAATGAATAAAACAAAAACGTCTTCGGCATAAAATAACCCAATGGGTTGACATGCCGTAAAACACAACCAACCAACTATAATTATGAACAAAAAACTTACGTGAAATGTTTTGTTTATTACAAACCAACGGATAAATTAAATTAAATTAAATTTTATAGATAAAGAAATGACTCATCATGGACATTCAGTTATTTTAATGAGTCGGGTGGAGACCGTAAGATTCCATATTACATTTTTCAGCTTTCGCGATGAGATTTTTATCTGCCTATGAAATGGAAATAAAATATCATTTTTAAAACTGATGGAAAAGGTGTTTTTGACAAAACATTTTTAATCTGTTATTCGTTAACATATTTCATGAATTTTATATGCACTTTAATGAACATGACACAAAATCTATTCAAAGCCAAAAACGTTTAACAATATCCATATAAAACTAAAATGTTCAATATATATATATATATATATATATATATATATATATATATATATATGAGGGTGAGTCAAAACGTAATGCCATTTTATTTAGGACAGGTATAATTATCAACACAGGAACATGTGAATAAAGCTGGTCCTCTGTGGATCGCAACCGTACTTCTCCACTTTGTCACCGTTTCTCTCAATAACAATGTTTCACCTTCGAATCAGACCATGTATCCTTGCCTCTTAAAATTCTGTTGACTGTTCTTTGAGTCACTTCTTCACTACAGATTTCACTTCTTCACCACTGGAATAATGTTTACCTCTCAAACCCTCATTCATGGGGCCGAAGAGATGATAGTCTATAGGCGCTAAATCTGATGAGTATGGAGGATGCGATAAGGTTGTCAACACGAAGCGATTTTCTCCCTTGTCCTGACGTTTGTGTGTGGTCGAGCATTGTCATGCAGAATGAGGATGTTGCCGATTGGCAAGTTGGGTCTTACTCGTCAGATTCTTACTCTTAGCCTCGTTAGGGTCTCAATATAGGCCTTAGTTTTATAAAGAAAAAACTTAACATGAAATAAAGAAAATGGCATTACTTTTTTACCCACCTTTGTTTACACACACAAACACACACACACACACACACACACACACACACACACACATATATATATATATATATATATATATATAATTAAGATAGTGTATACATAGGGTCCATGGCTTTTAGTAACAGTCAGTTCCTTGCCAAAACCGAGGTTCGTGCAGGCGAGGAACTGACAGTAACCAAGCGTTATTGACCCTATGTCTCCGCTATCATAACTTACACACACACATATATATATATATATATATATATATATATATATATATGCTCTATCACTGATATTAAGCACTGTCTAATTTATAAATATAGCAAACTCTCTCTCTCTCTCTCTCTCTCTCTCTCTCTCTCTCTCTCTCTCTCTCTCTCTCTCTCTCTCTCTGTATATATAATATATATATATATATATATATATATGGAGACAGACAGACAGAGACAGACAGGTAGACAGAGAGACAAAGATGAACAAAAGTAATAAGACAAATAGGAATATTTCCTTATAGTTATGTATTTCTTTATAGTTTTCAAATTGTTTCACGCCCTGTCGGCGTGGCTTAGAATAACTGCATTTCCTGCAGAGAAGTAAGACCTCCGACTGCCCGAAAATGGCTGTCCAGTATAGGATACTAAACTGAATCTGATGGTGAGGCTCTAGAACGTGTGTGAAAAAACAAACGCTATATAACTTCTAGGCTTAAAATAACTCTAGATGGGTTGACATGCCGTTAAAATCAATCAAGTTTCGATCTTAGGTCATTGTCAGAAGACAGGTTTTTGTGAAGAAGTTTGTTGTTTTAGTTTAAAATAATTTTTAAGAGTTAATATGCTTTAATAGAAACTGGTAATGTAGCATATGCATTGAATGAAAATTATTTCTTAACCCAGCAAAGACGGCACACCAAAGCAAGATTTATCTTAGAGCATTATACTGCAAATAACTTAAAGAATAAATCAGTTTTCTGTACAAATTGCAAATGAATGGTAATGACTTAAAATGACTTAATTTGTAATGTACCAGTTGATCTTCCAAATCCTTAAAAGAAAGAAGATAAATATGTTAGTTATAATCCTTTCCTCCATTCTTAGTAAATATAAGCATTCTTATTCGGGATATTTATCAAGCTTATGATATAGAGCCAAGTGGTTGAAGTACAGGGATATGAAGATTGTGTTGCGTCATTCTTCTTACAAGAAGAACCGTCGATCCTAAGAGAAAAACAAATCAGCAAATAGTTTTTCCTATCTAGAATCGAACACCGACCGCAAGAATAGACCGATATGTAAAACCACTCCAATAGGTCACTAAACGTTTTTTATTATTTTTGTACATCAGCTTTTAAGAAAATTTACATCATTTGGGAAATGTAATAAATGTGTAAAATTTATTTCAGGTGGGTGTGCTAAAATCTTTTAGCTTAAAAAATCAATGTTCTCGATATAAAATAGGCTTTTTAAATCATCAATAATCGATTTCTATTGAAACGATTTCTTTGTTTTGTTTTTTGTATTTCCAGACAAACTTAATTTGATTAGAAGGGGAAATACGAAGTATTATACAAATCAGATTATAACTATAGAAACAGATTAAATTTTCTCGTATATATACACACACATATACATACATATATATGTACATATGTATACAAGTGGATGATATCAAGTGTATCTATTCATATATATATATATATATATATATATATATATATATATATATATATATATATAAAACAACACACACATACACACATACACACACACACACACACATATATAATATATATATATATATATATATATATATATATATAATATATATATATATATATAAGTCCCAAGTGGATACTGTGCAAAATAATAAAACTTCTCTTTAGGATGAATAAGTAAAAAATAATCCGAGCATTATCTTAGATGGGAAATAAAATATTTTCTCTTCACATAAATAAACTTAAATCCTAAAAAAAAATATAGACATCAGTGAACTATATTGTTTTGCATTCCACACTTGTCGAAAGAGACTTAGCCAAGTGACCTATCGTGTATATGCATGTATGTAAGTATATACATTCATGTATGTATATGTATGTATGTATATATATATGTATGTATACAGGCATATGCAGATATATATATATATATATATATATATATATATATGTGTGTGTGTGTGTGTGTGTGTGTGTGTGTGTGTGTGTGTGTGTGTGTGTGTGTGTATACATGTTAGGTCACTCGGCTAAGTCTCTTTCGACAAGTGTGGAGGGCAAAACAATGTAGCGTACTGCTATTTATATTTTTTAGGATTTATGTTTATTCACATGAACACGAAAAACAGGTGAAAATTTTTTCCTTACAACGTAGTAGTTTTTCAAATATCGTAATTTTCAAAGCTTAATGTATGCTTTTATTGTCAGAGTTTCAGAGCAACATTATATCAAGAAAAAATAACAAAGAAGATTTTGATTTTTTGCATGATAGGCTATTTCAGGGAACCTAGAGGAATTATCTAGTCGTTCCCATTCTCCGATGCAAATTGAGGATTCCTTTATTATTCTTAAGTCAGTAGAAAACAGATTTTTTTCTGTGTAACCAATCCTGAAGGTAATTTAACTGCCGGTTTTAAATTAACATCTTGTCCAGCTGATCGTCTGTTATTGGTCATTCTTTAAGGGTACATATATATATATATATATATATATATATATATATATATATATATATGGTATGATATATATGGTATGATAGGATATGACATAAAACCAAGTAAAAAAGACAGCCAGGTGATTTAATATGTATGCATGTATATGCATATATATATGTATGTATATGCATATATATATATATATATGTGTGTGTGTGTGTGTGTGTGTGTGGATATATATATATATATATATATATATATATATATATATATATACATATATTATATATATATGTATATATATATATATATATATATATATATATATATATATATATATATTTCGATAAGTGTGGAATGCAAATATACATATATTATATATATATATATATATATATATATATATATATATATATATATATATATAAGTTAAAAAATCTTAATATTATTATTATTTTATTTCATGTATGTATGTATATAATACGACATGATATATTATATGATATGATATGCCATAACCCGCAATTCAAATCATCTTGGCATTTTATTTTTCAAGATATCACGAAAAAAAAAACGTTTTTAATTCTCTTTTTGCTTTTATAACCATCTTGTCTATGCGTAAATTTCGCGCTATTCTTTGCAGTATGCAACTTTCCAATTCCTTTTGACTACTCAAGGTCTTGTTTAGGGTGGGCAGCTGTGTTTCAGAAAAATCATTTCCGGTACACACCTTTCGGGCGGGGGGGGGGGTAGTAAGTAATTACAGCCAGCTGTTGTAATCTATTTCTGAATATCACACAATATATAATTAGAAAGTTGGCTGAAGATGTGTTCAATAATCCAAGAAATAGATTGCCTAGATAAATGGCAAGTGCCTTTAATCAAAGGATTTGAGAGACTTGAATGAATAAGGGAATCACATTCATATGATAAATGTTGCTGATAAAACAAAGTGAAGTGTCTATATTAATAACTAGCAGGACCTGTGAGTATACCACAGTAAAAGTAGTAAGTCGACGGGGCGGCCTAAAGTCGGTATCAGCCAGTCAGCGAGGGAGTCTATCCCCTTTTCAATAGCGCTAGACCAAGGAGATTGTTTTACCATCTGAGGTGGAGCGCCACACCTACCATCAGCTCCTTACTTTACCGCACAGATCCCTGTGCTACTCATACGCTGAGTTGGCGGGGACCGGTATCGAACTAGGAACCTTGTGGTTTCTAGCCGAACGCTCTACCGACTGAGCTATATGATATATTAATTATTACAACGTTTGATGTGTTTACTTCAGAGCTATTGCCAAATAGTTCAATATGTAAAAAGTATGATAATCTTGATTTAACTCTCTCTCTCTCTCTCTCTCTCTCTCTCTCTCTCTCTCTCTCTCTCTCTCACACACACACACACACACACACACACACACACATACACACACACAGACACACACACACACACACACACATACACACACACGCACACTCTTTTTTTCTTTCTTTACTTCTTTTCATCTTTTCATTATGTTCGATTGAAACAGATTAGTGTTATCGTTTCTACATGCTCACCCCCTCTCTCTATCTTTCCCCTACAAGTTGTCTTTCTTATTATATTGTTCTGTTTAGTATGTTCTATTTCTTCCCTTTCTCTCTTTATAATAAAAAGGAATGGTCCATTATTTAGCTGAGGTGACGATATTCATAAAAAATAAAAATTCGGCAAATAAGCAACAGCAGATAATCAGGATTTACATTTTTCATTTCATCTTAGATTATTTGAACGGTCTCATTTTTAACCAGAAGGTGTTGCAAAATGATAACGGCTGGAAGATTAATGAATAAGAGTAATATTATTCAAAATAATAATCTTATAAGGATTCATTTCAAAGTTTGCAGCAATGTTTCTAATACTGGGATTCTAGACATTATTATTTCCCAAGATGTGTCGTTGTGTTTGTCTAAGCCTTTGAGTCTCCAAGACTACGACCCGTGGGTCACACCCGGTCAGCCATACGATTTAATCTGACCCGTAACAGCTCAACATATTCAAACAAATTCCCGTCAGAACATCTGCTAAAATTTGATATTTTTACTCGTTATATAACAAGAGGCTAGCTAAGTGGGTATAAATTGAAATATAAAGAAAATGTTGTCTATCATTAACAATTAAAAATGTGTCCTGTCGGCTGGGGTTATAGAATATACCGAATACACCCCCTGCAGAGAGGTGACACCTCCAATGAGGCCACCTGTTAGTGGCGACCCATGATGTTTAAGAGTGAAACCCTGGTGGATGAGCAGTCTATGACATGCACCTCCACTTTTACCCCTACTTAAGCTAGACAGGCGCACGGAGAGACACCCTCCGATCAATCGGTTGGTTACGTCAAGCTTTAGCACCTACATGATTGTCCCAACTCTATAGCCCTTATGTCAAGCCCCAAACCTTTTTATCATATATGTGATAGAAGGCGGTAGCTGAGTGTCTTAATGTCCTGGAAATGACATTAAAATCTATCTGATGGTGAGGTTCCAATTCTGAAGCTCTGGGGTATGTAAAGTACCTCTTCATCATCATTACTCCCAGGTCTACTATGACTTGGAATGGTAGTACCTGTAGGAGTCTCATCTATGGGTCAAATAGAAAAATATGAGTTTAAAAAATGACTTCGGCATAAAATAACCCAATGGGTTGACAAGCCGTAAAACCCCAACCAACCAACCAGTCTTGCCGAGGGATAAGCACCCTCCTCACAGCGCCAAGTTGCATCCGACGACGAAGCTCCAGTTCTGGTGTTCTGAACAGTAACGTCTTTGTTGCCACGCCTTGTTGGCGAGAATTAGAATATGCTGATTGAAAGACACCCCCCTCCAAAAAAAAAAAGAAGTGTCCTGGGTATAACATTAAACGGCATATATTGCAGAGGTGCAGTCGGTGCATTCTAAAGCCCCAGCTGACAGGGCTCCCTCGGAAAGGTGAAGAAGTGATAAATCATGCATCAGCCCATTAATCACTCTTTGCTTTAAGCTTATTGACAGTTTCTGGACACATTTGAATTTTATTATATTATTTGTGGCGAGAATTCGTGATTAGAAAAGTCCGAATTTAGCTTTGAAACTAGTTATTAGTTCCTTTGAGCATTAACAGAAGAAAGAGGAAAAGAGAGAGACAGACACACAGACAGACAGACAGTGGGAGAGAAGGTCTGGAGCAGACCAGAGTTTTCTATCTCTCTCTTTCCCATTTAATCCGGCGCCTTTTCAAGATCTTAACTTGTCAAAATCTTCGACAGTTGCTAAATGCATGTCACTTACGAGACGGGATTAAACGTAACTGTCCGCTTTTTCATCTCTCACTTCATCATCCATATAATCGCCAGAAATTCCGATTTAAACCGAATTAATCTAAGATTATTTCAAGACTAATATAATCCAAAAATAAGTAGATTTTGATCCATTGTTATGAAGCCTATTAAATATTTTTGGTTACTTGTTGATAAAGTTCCATTTACAAACAGAAATTAAGTTACGATTAAAAAGCAACAGAAATTAACACGAAGAAACAAAACTAACTAAAAATTAACAAGGATTCTCTAATCTTTCAATCTTTAAACATAAACCTATTTTGTCATTTTGAACTAGTATTTTAACTAATATTTATTAACTCAGTACGTATTCATTTTATTAGAATTTATTAACTAAGTACTTAATCATTTTAACTAGTATCTTTACGCGTATTTATTAACTAATTAATTATCAATTTTAACTAGTTTAAAACACATTTATTATTTAAGTACTTATTCATTTTAACTAGTATTTATTAACTAAGAATTTGATCATTTTTGCTAGTATCTTTATTCGTATTTATTAACTAAGTAATTATCAATTTTAACTAGTTTAACTAGTATTTATTTACTAAGTAATACTGATTTTTACAGAGTATTAATTAACTACATACTCATTGATTTAACTAGTATTTAACTAATTTTGATTAACTGAGTATTGATTAATTGTTTAAAAGTATTTATTAATTATTCATTAATTCTAATAAGTATTTATTAACTAAGTACTTATCAATTTTAACTATCATTTAACTAGTATTTATTGACAAGTACTTATAATTTTTATTAGTATTTATTAACTATGTATATATTAATAATAACTAGTATTTTAACTAGTATTTATTAACTAAGTACTTATCAATTTTTAACTAATATATATTAACTAAGTAATTTTAACTAGTATATATTAACTAAGTAATTATCAATTTTTAACAAATATTTAACTAGTATTTATTAACTAAGTACTTACTAAATTCAACTAGTGTATATTAACTAATTAATTATTGATTCTTAACTAGTATTTTCACAAGTATTTATTTACTAAGTATTTATTAATCTTAACAAGAATGTTTGCTAATCTTAATTTTAGCAGCCTTTTTAATTGCCTCTCCTTTAGGTTGACAGTAACGGAACAGCGCATGTCGGAAACTTCCCCGAGGTAACAAAGAAAGATGTCGTGAGTTTGAATTCCACCGAGGGTTAAGCCAATATTTTGTTTCCGATACGCACTCCTTCTCACTGTCAAGGAGATGTCAAAAAGGTTGAGTTGAAATTTTTTTTTAAAACAACCCACATTAGAATAAAGAAAAATACGAATTAAAATATTATAAGAACTGACAAATCTTTATCCAAAAATAAACAAATAAATGAAATCTAACGTTCTTGATTTTATTATTATTATTTTTTTTTTTTTTTTGGTTGGAGCGTTATCAATTCTTCTTCTTATTATTATTATTATTATTAGTAGTAGTAGTAGTAGTAGTAGTAGTAGTTGTATTTCGCTCCATTAGAGTTTTTTACACCTGCCTTAGCCGGTGGTTTACTAGAGGCTGAGTGACAGCAAGTTTCCTCGGGTCTCCATGACTCTTCTGAGTACTCTAGCCGATCTTAACAATGCTGTGGTTTAGATGATCTCGATTCTTCCTCTGATTTCTGATTCATCCAGACTCTTTTCAGAACCCTTGTGGACAGTTCCAAGGGCACCAATTACAATTGGTACGACCTTTACCCTTATGTTCCACAGTTTCCTTCCTTGTGATTTTTTCACACCAGTGTAATCTGATGGTCTTGCATTGAAGTCTGAGTGACAACAAGTATCCTTAAGTCTTCAAGACTCTTCTAAGTATTCTAACCGATTTCAACAATGCTGTTGTCTGGATGGACTCGATTCTTCCTCGATTTTTAGTTCCACTTGTCTTTTTTCTAAGCTTTTTTGGGGGGACCGTTCCATTTGCACTATTGGGGCAATTCCATGTCAAATCATTTAGGCCATATCACCCATCCCCTTCAATTCTTCTGTAATTTTTACCAGGTATGTTAAAGTAAGAAAGTCACCAAAATTTGAGCTTCCAATTCCAAAAATTGGTAGAGTTATGTAGATTTGTAGCACTTCAAAAATGGCGAGTTTTTGTAATCTATTTTTGTCTGTTCAATGAGTTCTAGAGCTTCCCTACCCCTAAAAATTGGTTTATAAAAGATTTTTGGCCTGAGGATACCAGAAATGCTATCAAAAATGTTTTAAAGTTAACCAATTTTAAGTTATTAATGATTTCTGTCTTTTTATAGCAAGAGCAATAGGTGGAAAAATTCCAATATGGCACTGCATAAATGACAAAAATTGTTTTTTTATTATTATTTTACATATATTGAACATTATTTATATCAAAAAGATTGTTTGGTTTTTGCTTAGAACCGAAACTACAGCAACTGTTAACATTTTGCACTTTTATGTTTTACTTTTTTTTTTATTCAACCATTGAATGAGGCATAAATGGAGCAAAATAACTGTACTAATATTTTCCTGTAACTATTTCTATTTATTGAGATTTATTTGATGGCTCACAGTTCTATGGTTTCAAGTAACTAATAATAATCTAGACCTTCAAACGACTAATTTTGTCTTATTTGCAGGCTTAAAAAAAGATATTTTAAAACAAATCTATTTAACTCTAACAAGTACTACCACTGAATTAATCTGGGAGTAATGGTAATGAAGGAGTACACTACACTCTCTAGATCTCTAGAACTGAAGTTTCATCATCAGATGCAGGTTAGCGTCAAATCCAGGACTTTCCTTTTTCGGGAGAGGGTCGTACCCCCCTGTAGGGTGATACGGTTAAGTTATTCTAAGTTCCGTCCACAGGACATTCATTTGTTTCATATTGAAATTGAAATTTATTGAGACTTTTGGAATGCACGAAGTTATCTCCCTTTTTCGTTTGAAAAATTGATAAAGCACTAAACATTATTAAGTTAATATTCTGTTTCCTAAGTTTAATCTCCAGTTTTGCCCACTCAGTTAATAAATAGCCAAGAGAATCTTAGAAACAGTTTAAGATGCACAAATCATAATATTTCCTAATGATGAGTAGTCTCTCTCTCTATTTACTATTTATTACCAACCTCCAACCCTCCCTTTCTTATAATCCCCGGTCTTTCAGGGACGGGAATAATTAAATGACTCAGATTTGGTCGGTAGGTATCACTCCCTTCTTTGCACTAAAAGGGAGAGCTTTAGGAACCACTACGAAACTGAGCTATTTTTGGCCCCATTCAACGGTACGCAGTATACATACCAACCCCATCCGCACGAGTAGGATGTAACATAAAGTCAATTTCTCAATCGGGATTTAACAGGTTAGAATTCAGAGTTTTCCTTCTGCTATAATGGTTGCGTAACCTAGGTTAAAGAGTCCAGTCTGCCCTACTATTTACCCATAGCTGAGAGAGATTAGATGGATGCATTAGCGCCATGTGAAATGCAAATAGCCTCGTCCAGGATTTGAACTCACGTCGACGAGTCAATTTCCTTCGACTCTAACCATTACACCACGTGACTCCACAGCAAATATCAGATCTGTATAAAATACATCAATGGATTATAGTCAAGTTATGCTTAAAGCATCAGTTCACACCAAGTCAATGAAGTTAAGCAGCCATAGTCCTGCTCAGTACTTAGGTGGGTGACCATTTAGTAAAAGCAAGTACTGTAGGCAAATCCTGGACAAGGCTTTTTGCGTTTCACTCCGAGGTAAATAGTGGGGCAAACTGGGCTCTTTAACCTTGGTTAGGCAACCAGCCTAGGGGAAGGAAAGATCCGAATTCAAAACTGTTAAACCCCGCTTTAGAAATTGACCTCGTGTCACATCCTGCTCGTGTGGAGGTGTTGGTAAATATACATAGTTTATTTACATTTGTTTAACAAAAGTGTGGTGAACTCGTGTCACACCCTGCTCGCGTGGAAGGCTTGGTAAATATATAACGCAGACTGAACGCTTGATTATTATCGTGTCTGCGCAACTAACTCACTGCTCGAGAGAAACACCATGTTGTCATAAGTGAT